>JBBMJY010000012.1:21315925-21326413 GCA_037833715.1 Toxotes lorentzi
CACACACACACACACACACACACACACACACACACACACACACACACACACACACACACACACAAACACACACACAGTTCACAACTCCGGCCGGGCTCTCAAAAACAAAAAAACACAGACCGCAAGTGACTTAGAAGACACTCTGTTACCCTATACAGCTAATTCTAAGAGAACTCACCAGCCTCACTTTTTAATACATCCTTCAGTGACAGCAACAGTCAATCTCACCAGGAAGAGAAGCTGAGTGATTGTATGAATATGCCTTAAACCTTCAAAGTGATGAAAAAAAAGGCAGGATCCTTCATCGAAATGGGCAGACGGGGAGAGCACTTCATCGCATTACCCACAAACAGTCTCACAGTGAGTGCAATATGGAGTAGCTTCTTTATAACCAGAGTCTGTGTCTGATTGGCACAAAATAGACTTCAGTGTCGCATCTAAAAATCACACTCAGAACCCACCTGTGACTCACACATGGCCAGACACCATCGTACAATACAAATACTAACCGAGGCAAACTGGGTGAAAAACAAAATATCATGAGCAATGAGAAGCTATGTTGCTGGTTACACAGTGATTTGCTTTGTCTGAGATTGCTAAAAAAAATCCTTCCGCTGTGAATGTCCATCTTTCAGAGGCTCAGCTTTCTCTTAATAAATGCACAGAGTCTTGAAAAGATATCAGATATCTGCGTACGGTGTGTCCACTTGGGACTGGATCTTGGCAGAACTGGGAACTTTCCATGGTCCAGGGGTGATGGGAGCCCTCTTGCTGGTGTTGGTCCCATTGCAGCTGGGGTCCTGGATGCTACTGCTTGAACCTCTGGGGTCCTTTCTGGTCACTTCTTCAGTTGGCCCATGGTACTTACTCTCCCAGTGTTCTTTATCCCCCTTCTCTCTCCCACTCCTTCGGCTCAGGGTGCCAGTATCAGCATCTGACCCCACCCTCTCCCTGTGCGTTTGGGAATGGGATTTTTGTGCCGCTGCCTCTTGCTCAGCCCTTTTGCCCTTCTTGTGGCGTTCACTGGTGCCCCAGCTTTTGTCTCCACTCTCTGTAGCCCCCCTCTCCTGCCAGTAAGCTCCATCCTCCTCCTTATACCTCCTGCCCTTCCCTTCTCCAGAGGGAAAGCTAGGCTGTTGGCCAGCTGGACGCCTGGGGCTCTGGGGCTCCTCCAGGTTCGTCAGAGGCACAGCAGGGTCATGTTCCCTCTTGGAGCTCTTCCTGGAGCTAGTGGAGTAGTGGTCTCTCTGTCCTTGGGCTTTTCTCTCCTTGCTCATATCTTCTAAGGATCCACTGTGGCCTCGCTCTGTTTTTCTAGGGCTCTGGGAGAACTCTGCGTGATCTGCCCATCCTTCAGTGGCTCTTTTGGGACTAGAAGACTTGGAGTCACTCCTGCTTGTTTTTCGGGTCTGGGAGCTGGGGCTGGTGGTGCGCTTATGGTTGTGGTGAGGGAGCTGCTGTCCTCTAGATCTGTTAGCATGCCTACCATGCTCTTGCGCAGTGCCAGGGGACCCAGATGCCCTGTGGTCTCCCCCAGAGAACTCATCAGGGACGGATATTTTGGGTGAAGATGGGGACAGTTCCGAGGTAGAGAGGGAGACAGAGGATGGAGAGGCTGGAGATGACTGCCCGTCTGATACAGAGAGTCTGGGAAAGCTTGAGGTCGGAATGGTTACTTTGTCCTTTGAACCTGAGAAGCAAGCAGTAGAGAGTAAGAAAAGGTTCTAGCTGAGCCAAAACCTACGTACTCAGAAAAAAAACAACAGAAGCTAAAATATCCCTTAAATTAGTTATTTTGCACATTCAACAAAATTCAAAAATAATTACACATCATGCAAAAGAAGCACAATAACCCGATACTGTGAAAAAAAAGATGTTTTCCACCTGGCTCACTTTCTGAAATAACACCCAATAATGTCCCTCTAAATATTTGCCTTGTTTGAGAAATATATCAGCCGATGACATAGCCATCAATGAAAAAGGTGCTAGCGTTCACCCAGCACTGACGTTTCAATTTTCCCCTGAGCTGATAAGAATTGCACAGCTGTGATTGAGAGCAGATATATGCAGCAGAAAACCAGAGGGAGAAAAAGAAGAGTGATGGACTTAGTGGTGCTGAAATGAGTTTTTGGATTTCTAGGAGCAACAACTCATAGAAATTCATTCTAATTTGGTCTTCGGATTGAAAGGTTGATGCCAGTGAATGCACACAGATCCTTTTACCACTTGTCACTCACTGATCAATATCTAGTTAAGGACTTTTCTCCAGGTCGCCATCTTCATTCACGCTTAGGATGAGGTGTGTGTTCAGTGGCATCCCAGGTTTTGTAATACCCTTAAAAAATAACTTGCGGAGCTCTGAAGCCTCCCAGTGCTCCTGCAGGTCTGTTCGTTCTTCTAGGACTCACTGCTTTAGCTTAGCCCTCCAGAGAAGAGTAAACTTATTACATATTGGGTGTTTACTGAGTCACAAATAACTGATCTAGTTCAGATTGATCATGGGGATGGAGTAAGGGACAGAGAATGACACTTGAAATCTGGGAGATGAATCACTTTGAAAGGATAGGTCAAAGGCAAAGGTAGGAGGAGTACAAGGTTTACCAAGGTTATTAGGGACAGACCAAGAAAAGCAGTGAGGCCTTTAGTGATGCTCTGGTTTCATGTAGAAGCACAGGGTGGAAGAAGAGTTCAGACCTATAGGAGGAAGAGATAAATAGGTAGAAATAGACAGCCGTGCTGGTGCAGAAAACAGAGAAAGCAAGGCAGATTAAGAGCACAAGAGGAAGATCAAGATAGAAGTTGTGAGATAGAATGAGAGGAGAAAAAAGTCAAGAGAGAAGCTTGCAACACATGCATGAGAATAAAGAAACTCAGCACCCTGATATCAAGCATATCCATACAAAAGCTTCTATATATGTATGGTAAATATGCTACTGCGTAGATCTATATGCGGTGGCAACAATGTGTGTACATGCAAGCAGTTCTTAACAGTCACTCACTGTGATCCGGGACCAAACCCTGGCCAGGTCGGAGCAGCAGATGAACTTTACTGCCTCCTGCTTGGATCAGCTCAATTGCCCGAGTGTGTGTGATGCCCTGGGTGGCCTCGCCGTTGATTTCCACTATCTGATCTCCAACCTGTGATGCACATATCATGAGAAGGAGGTCTTTCAGAATTATACCAAACTGGGGTAAGTTCAGTTACTTTCAACTGCTCTTTTAAATAAAATGAAAAGTTTTCCAACTATGAGGCACACAGAAGGAGAGACACGAGGCAGTTTTCTTCACTATCAAAGTAATCCAGTGGTGCAGTTCCTCTTTCCATGAGTAAACTGGAAAGAGGAACTGCTAATAGCTAATTTCTCATACTTTTAAAAAATGTAAAAAAATAGAGGATAAAAACAATGTGGCTCAAGTTGCAGCAGAGGAGGGTTTTGGGGGAAGGAATTGTCTTGATTTTATTTAATAGGGGGTCCACAGCATCAGACGCTGAAAACTCTTGAGTAAAACATCAATTTTGTGTAACGCGCAACTGTGCATAGTATTATTACTCAGTATTACTAACTCTGTAGACATAGAAAGGCTAGCAAGATAACTCACATGTATCCTGCCATCTTTGAGAGCAGGTCCGTCCTCGGCCAGTCGCAAGATGAACAGTCCCATGTTATACTCTTTCCCTCCCCTCAAACTGAAGCCGAAGCCCCGCTGACTGCGCTCCAGCTCCACCACGAAACAGCCCTACGGTTCACAGAAGAATACCAGATTTTGAGACTGAAGAGCTTCTCACTAGTAAATTCCGGGCATCTTATACAATTAACCAATAATAGAGTAATTTTGGCTTTGGTGTTACCTGTTTGGGGCCTGATGAGATGAGAGTGCCCATCTCTCTTTGTGGAAAAAAGTTCTTCACCTCACTGTCACCGTTCCTACCCCCCCAAAAAGACCAAAAACATATTATAATGTGACCCTATTACGACTAGTATATCTGGTCTTGTTTTAATATATTATGGCAGAATACTTCTTCTCCTGGGCTGACAATTGAATATGCTACAAATAGCATATAGATGAATAGAAAAGTGGGGAAATAATATCAATAAAACAATAAAAATGCGGACATGCTGACAATTTCAACATGTTACATGTAATTTAAATTTGAGCCAGTACAGTAATAAAAACACAATGATGCTGTGTAAATAAGTTATATTACAACTCCTCACTTGGATTTGCCTTGCACAGTATGTGTCATGTTGGTACTGATGTCTGTCTGTGAGTTAGGCCAGATGAAAAGTAGAGATGTTCTACATTGTGGAGACAGAGAGTAGAGAATAAAGAACGAGTCTCATTCTCTTCCCCCTCTGCTGTGTCCAGTGTGATCCATGCCACGCCTTCATTACAGCAGCATGAGTCTCTTTCCGCTGGTTTCATTATACAACTCACAGAGACCAATGTAAATCCTTCAAAGAGCCGTGTTGCTTTTACAGTTCAGTGGCAGATAAGGGGGGGCACACTTTAATGCTTCACAGAGCTCATTACAATGCCTTTGTGGGAACTTAGCTGTGCTAACACACTAAAGAGTCTAGGCCTTCTTAGCAGCTCTGGCATGGAGAAGAGTTTACACACTTCATGCAGTCAAGCTGACAGCCTCAGCTCATAGTCTGGGCTGACCCAAGGCATGTGCTGGAGATTAGACAGAGAGGAGGGAGGGTTCTGCCAAGGGATGGACAGAGGGTTAAATGAGGAGAGGAGGAACACATGCTGTTAGGCAGCGGTGAGGACAAGAAATGATGATGAAGAATTGCTGCTGCAGCAATGGATTAAAAAGTCTGACACAGGTAATCTTGTTTAAAAAGAAAGATCAAAGAGGAAGTGAGACACCATATTAATCTGTCTCTTTTTCTATGCTTCACCAACCTAACAGTGACCATGGGGGGATTTTCTGTCTTTCTGGATAACAAGAAGGGTGTGGGCCACAAGAAATAGTGACGGGCCACACTGAAGCACAAACCTGCTTTGAGAGGATTGGGGCTAATTTTTGGCTGAATTGATACAACCTGTATTAGACTGTCTCCTGTGGATTCAGAGGGACCCTGATGAGCCTGTGTGAATACTTTTGCTTGTACAGGTGTATGTGTGTATTCTCGTGTACCTGTCTGGATAGCTGGGAGGCTGCTGGCCCACAGCTCTGTGCTGTGCCGAAGGGCTCTGCTTGGCTGAATCTGTTCCAGATGGAGGGGCGCTGTCTGTAAAAAAAAAAACAATTCATACAACACAACCATTTAGTATGACACACAGAGAAGTGTTGTGAAGCAACCTCCTTTTAACTACTTTACCGTAAAAGTTGAGAGCACTGACATTCCCATTTTTTTATTTACAGAACACAGACTTTCTCTGTGCCAACCTACCGTCTTCAGGCACAACAGTGAGCGTGACAGAATTGCCGGCATCCTTGATGAGCTGGACAATATCATTGTGTGACAGCTCCATGATGGACCGGCCATTGACAGCAGAGATACGGTCCCCCACCTTCATCTGACCTATACGGTCAGTGGGGCTGCCTTCAATAATACGGCCAATCTTGTGTGGTATAACTGAAACAGAGCAACAGAGAGAAATAAGAACTTGTTTTGCATGTCTGATTTAATAAACCTAACACTGAGAAGTTGTTTTCAAATAACAAAGCAAAGACTTGTGGCATTGCAAGCAGAGCTGTTACATAAACTGATATAAAGCTAGGTATCAAGGGAAAACCAGAAAGAAGAGGTTCTAGGTAAAAAGAAATCACAAGAGTTCCTACAATTTATCCTGAAGGAGGCAATAGTGTCAAAGAGGAGTCAGGGATGCACCAAAGCCATTAGGCTGCATCTTCTAGAAAGCATGAACAAATGTGCAGATATTTCACTGAATATGTGGAAACTTTGACCTGCTGGCGGCATTAGACGAATCAGTAGAGGTTTCACCCTCTTAAAATTTTATGTTATTATCAAAAAAAAAAAAAACTGTATACAGGATATGTTTTTGTTTATTTCTGACCTCCAGGTGGTGGCTTGTTCTTTGAGGTGAGGATGACAAAACCAAAGCCCTCATTGTCTTTGCGCTGCAGAGTAACGTCAAAGCACTCTGGCCGATAGGGCTGGGCTTGTTGGACAGCGTTTGGCATCTCGGCATGCGGCACCTTGGGAGAGCTGTTGATCAGGGCGGATGCAACCTGGTGGGGCTGCTGACTGTTCTCCTCCTCTCCACCGCCATCTGACAAATAACAAGGCACAGAAACATGAGGAAGCTCTTATATCCACACATCTGGATCAGATCTTCTCATTCTGCTACAGATACTATATATTGTTTCAGGGTTATATTCAGTCACAAATGTTTATTTTAAACAGTGGCCAATCCAGTTTAGGTGACACGCATTTTAATCCATGAACGGGTTCCCAATTTGTCCTTCTTGAGATCGTTCCATAAATAATTCAAAACACAGCGGCTTTATTGAAGACGGCCTCTTTGCTGCATTTACTGCACACATGAAATACAAGACTGTCAACTGTACACTTGAGATGACAGCCCTTCACAATTTGTTATTCATAAGACGAGCTGATCTACCTCAATCTCTGTTCACTGTATGTTTGTTTTGCTGAGTCCTTGCTTTGTCAGCCAGCATCAGGGAATCTCTTTCTAAACCTTGCTTTGGAAGCATAAACGCTAACATGATTGATGCTTAATTTCTGCAACGTGATCAAAGCTGTTGTTGCAATACATCAAATCCAAAGTAATTTCAAAAAGTGCTTGTACTATTCATGAAGTGGGTGTTTGTGGGGGTAAACAAGCCTGAATGCAGCAGGGGTTTCTACTGTTGAAAAAGAAAACTCAGCATATTCTTTCTTTCTTTCCATCCTTTGAGATGTAATTCAGCTCTACTGGCTTATCTAATCTTCACTGCCCTTCACAGAACTCCAATCAGCTCCAAGAGATAAACACAAAGCAAACAATCTCCAACTGTTTATTGTGAGCCACTTTTGCTGTTTTTGTTTCTCTTGTTTAGGGGGATTAAAAATTTTCATTCACATTCCTTTGGTTTAAGTAAATACAGAATCCTCTTTCAAAACTTCATTTTTCTTCTCAGGAAAACATCTGCATAGAATAACATCCTAAAAATCAATTTTGGTCGAACTTTATTTATTCAGATTTATCCCCAAGGACATCATCCAGATCAAATTTAAAGGATTAGTATAAAAAAAAAAATCCCAGATCAAAGATTTCGCTCAGAGGTTCTCCTCCAGCATACTGATCTAAAGTAAAGGCGCTCTCAAAGACATGTAGAGATGAGTATTTAACAGAAGATCCACCTGAGTGAGCCAGTTTCCTGCGGACTGTGAGCATGACTTGGCCATTACGGGCAGCATTGGTCATCAGCTCCAACACTTGTTTGTGGGATTTGCCCTTGACCGGCACGCCATCTATACAAAGCAGCTCATCCCCTGCGCGCAGGCGACCGTCTTTCTCAGCTGCACCGAGTGGCACAATGGCACCAATGTACACCTGTGGAAGCAATTGGATATAAGAGAAACAGCTTGACACACTGATCTGAGCTAGGGTGAGCATGAAGCTCGACTGCCATTATGGTAAATAAATCTTCTCTGTTGCATTGAGCATTTGATGTTTCCTTTGTGCAAAATGGAGGTTTTCTGTTTTTTGACAATCTATTTCCCCATTGTCCTACAGCAGTAGCAGAGATGCAGGCTATTTCAGTAACTGAATGCAGCTCAGTTATTGATTTGCTTGGTGTCTAACTGATTCTCTGGTATCTGAGGATTTGGGATTGTAGCAGCAAGCCAAGCATGGTTGTAAACTGTTGGACTGTGCTGGGCTGCTACCTACCGGCTGATCCGGCCCCTCGCCTCCAAGGACTCTGAAGCCAAAGCCCGACTCCTGGTTCCTTTTGATGAACACATCGAGGTCCTTGGTATTAGGAGCTGCAGAGAGGAGAAAAGAGTGAACAGCCATGTATTATGTGCTGCTGGTCTTGTGGGCAATGCATGTATTATATAATGCAGAAGTTCTCAACCTGCTCTGAAATGATTTAATCAGTTAAAGAAGTAACATTTTGCTTAAATAACACAGATCTTTTATTATACCTTTATTTCTGACACAAATCACAAATGTCACAAATTGAGCGCTTTAGTAGATGAAATTGATGAACTGATCAACAGAAAATAAACTGACAAAAATGTTAATACTAGATTTATGGTTTAGGTCACCACCTTAGGTGCAGAGACATAATAAACCATATTAATTTAATACCACATGATACTGATGTTGAGTTTAGGCTCTCGCAACCTCTGATGGGCATCATTATTTTTGACAATAAATTCTAAAAGTGATAAACAGGTGCTGGACTAACAGAAAATAATTAGTTGCAAGTCTATAGTCCAAGACTTTTGGTTTTCAGCGAGTGAATCCTGAGCCATGAGGGCTGAAAACTGCTCTGTGCACTTACGCTTGCTGTCCAGCATGGCCTTGGACTTGAGGTAGAGCTCAGAAGCGTCCGGTTTGGGTGAAGACGAGCGCAAGGTGTTTGCGGGGAAGGAGAGCGGATTGGGGGGTATCTCCGGCTGACTGAGGGTCTCTGTGCTGTTGATTTCCTCCTGTCTCTGTGGCTGTGTTATGGGCTGGGAGCATGGATGGGGCAGTTGCTGGGGTACAGGATGGGATGCCTGTTGAGGAGCAGGCTGGGATATGGCTTGGGACATGGGAGCTGTGCACTGCAACATGGAAACAAGAACTGATATTTAAATGAGCAGAAAAATAAACTATAATCTCAGGTCAATCATTTTTCTAGAATAGTTTTAATTTATTCCTATCCCTGTATAATATGCTTTGTTAAATAATACATAGTATAATAAATTCTAGGAAATTATGTCCGTGATTTGTCCCTGTCTAAGGGAGATAAGGCAAGGAAACTGATTTTAGGTGGGAATGACATGCCCAAACTAGTGCACTGGTCTTCATTTTTAAAACAGTGCATCCAAACGGAATAATTCTGTGCTAAACCGATAAAACAGTATGAGTAAGCCTGTTGCTGCCTCAGCTCCTCTCTATTTTAAGAGTGCAACATGGAGGAGCAGCACAGGAACAAGCTGTTGAACATGGCATATCATCTTAAACACCCATACACAGAGGGATGTTAAGTTGCTGTTTGCCAGGAGCCAGCATATTTACCCACATGCAGTTCCAGAAATAACAGCCTGGCTAATGTGGGCTCCCTGAATTATGTAGCTAACAACAGCTACCACAGCACACGCTGAGTGGTGCTTGCGGGTAACCGAGATTAAGTTAAAACCTTTTCTGTTTAATAATTCAGCTGCAGTTTTATCATCAATTTCTTCTTTGTTTTCACTCCAGAAAATGCATGACAAATTTCCAAACTTTGCTTCAACTCACCGGTTTCAGTGATTTCACAGGAGATGTCTGACCTGTCGGCAGAGATGTAGATGTGGAGATTAAATTCTAAATTCAATCCATTGAAAAACAGCAGCAAACACCTATTATCAAAGACATGGCTTAAGGTTTAAAGGATGAGTTGTACCGTTCTACTGTATTTTTCTTTCACTCTACTGAGCTATTGGCCTTCACAGTACATCTTCTCCCACTTGTTATGAGGACTGCACCTTGTTCTGCACTTTGTGTTTGGTGCCTAGAGGTTTTGTAAGTATTTGTTCAGACCTCACTCCGCTCTCCTCCCTGTCTTTGAGTCTCAGTGCAAGTCAGCCAGTAGAGGACAGTATACTCCAGTAGCAAAACTGGTTTCCACAGAGGTGACCCTAAGCCATGGGAAAACATGCACTTGTCTAGGTTAAACCTGCCAGCTTTTTACTATACTACTAGAGCACTGTAAATACTCTCACTGGCTGTTGCTTTTCAGGTTTCAGATGTCATCAACAAAATTAAATAGTTGTTAAATAAAATGTTGTAATGAATGTTTACCAGTGCAAAAAAATAATTTAAGCTTGATTATTTCCTTTTTAAAATTTTTATATGGTAAATGTACTGCATGTATCTCCTATTGACAGTCCTCTGATCATTTCATGTCTTAGGCACTGGGCACAGTACATATCCCACTGGGAAGAGCACTCGGTCTCATTTTCAGATTTAAATCCAGAACAGGGACCAGGGCCAAATAATTTCCTGTTTCATTTCTCTCTGCTGCTGTAATCGGAAGTGAGTTCTAGCCCCTGGCTGGGAGTAAAGCCTAACCTAATCCTGGTCTGTGGTTGACCTGAGGGAAACCCCGCAGCACTGTTCCTTTTAGTCCTGGAAAGCTGTGATCTCCTGCTCCTTTTTAAGCAATAACGCACACACACCCTGCATATGCACATGTACCATAAAATGCATATAAGGGCAGCACAATATGGCCAAAAGTTAACACACACACACACACACACACACACACACACACACACACACACACACACACACACACACACACACACACAC
>JBBMJY010000012.1:21326513-21362083 GCA_037833715.1 Toxotes lorentzi
CACACACACACACACACACACACACACACACACACACACACACACACACACACACACACACACACACACACAGGATAAGTCCCTAGAGCTCAGAGCAGAGCCCAGCTGAGTACATCTGATATGTGGGTGCAACACTGATCTTTTGAATCTAGGCTACTGCACTGCAGTAAAGGCAAAAAGGAAGAAGCCCTTCAAATCAGTGAAAGCCTAAAGTAAGAAGAAGGGCCATGATTGCCCACCATGCTCTATCTCTCCTGCCCTCCTTCCCTCTTTCTCTCTAAGCAGCAAGTGAATCACCGAAACTGCCTTTTCTCTGCGCCTTCCCAGCATATCTCACCATGTGACCATGACTTGCTCCCTGTTTGGAAAGGCGCATGGTGAATGATGCAGAGTTAGTGTGGAACAGAGCGTGAAATTGCTTTATTTAACATTGGGAGAATCTGTGTGTCCAAGCAATATCTACAGAACACCACAATCCTGTTATTTATAAATTAAAACATTGGTCATGTTACATTAGATCTCACCTCAACTGAGTAGACCTTTATCAGTGCTGGTGTAACAATGTCACTTTCTCACCATCTTAAAAATTAATTTCAAAGCCAGTGGGTGGTATTCTCACCCCTATTGTTCCACTCTTTGCTTTCTTTTGGAAAAAAGGGAAAATAAGAGAGAGAAGAGCAAACCACAGGCAACACAAAGCTGCATGGGGATTAAAATGATTTCAGAAGCATGGGACTAAACCATCAGACTATCTCTGGGCACTAACACCTGTTTGCTGTCTGAACAGTAACCTGAGTAGATTAATATAGAGAATAGCGTTTTAACAACAGAGATGTCACAGCATCAGCACTGTAACCCTGCCAGCTGTGACACACTTCTAAGGATTAGTGCAGCTGCAGTGTACACTTGCAGCAATGTAGACGCTCATGTCTGCCAGCTTACCTCCTCTAAGCACCAGCACGTTGACCTCACTGCCCACAGGCAGGTCTTTGAGGATGTCCACCACCTGGGAGTGGCTCAACGTCTGGACATTCTGTCTGTTAATCTCCTTGATAACATCACCCTTCAACAAGCCACGGCACCACTGTGCGTCCAGGATCATCTTCACCTTTTGGCCCAGGGGGCAATCTGCGATGGCGAAGCCAAAACCTCCTGGACCTTTCACTAATGGAACGCTCACCAGCTCTGGCTGTAACAGAGTGGGGTCAGTGCCTTCTTGGTTGGGGACATGAGGAAGGTGGTGGTGGTGTTGGAGGGGAAGAGGATGGTGGAGGTGGCGTCCTCCATTGGTCATGGGTGGTACTGCAGCAGTCTGCCTAGAGAGGGTTCCTCCATCTGGGACTGTGTAGTGAAGGTCCTGTGGTGTGGAGGTGGAGGGGGAAGGTGAAGTGTCCTTGGAGGTGCAGAGGCCTCCTGAGGCGTCCTCACTGTTGCTGGAGTCCTCAGGGAGGGGGTAGCCCCGGCACAGGACCATGTCCACATACTGGTTGATCGGGATAGACTGGAACATCTGCACAACATCAGCATGAGTCTTCCCCAGGACACATGTCCCATTGATGTCCACGATCACGTCACCTGAAAGAAGAACAAAGAGCTTTTACACATTTGTGAAATGGAAGAATGTGAGAAAATGCAAGAACAGTGGGAAATGTGGGAGGACTACAAACAATACAAACATCGTTTGCACATATCACCATAAAAAAAGCTAATTCAAAGAAGTACATAATAAAAGAACAATGACATCAATGACAGAGTTGTCAAAATAAGTGAAGTGATAGCTTCCTAGATGGATTGGATAAGTAGAGTCTGTATCTGTTCTTCTCTGCTCTTCCAACTCTAAAAACTTACAGATGTTAATGGGGATGGAGGGAGCAAGGGAGAGAGTAAAATAGAACAAGATCACTGACATGCTGTTCTCTTCTTCCTCCTTTCATCTTCCTGTGAGGGAGGAGACTCTCTTCACCCCTGGCCTGGCTGAGATTTAGGCCTGGATGAACAGCTGAACTGCTGACTGGCTACTTGGCTAAAAGCCCAGAGGAGGATTCAGCCCACCTACGCAATCAATACCCTCTCCTAGCAAACACAGCTAAGGCTTTACTCTTGGAATGAGCTCCACATCCCAGTGTAGTGCATGTTTGGGCCCACTATACATAGTTCTAATGACTAATCTAGTAACTAAGCATCCACAAGATAACAGAGGTATTGTAAGTAATAGATAGAGCCTCAGAAAGTTCAAACATCCTACATTTAGCAAAAATAAAAGCTCCTGGCCTGTAGTCAGTAAGACTTAAATCCCAAAGAAAGCTCCATGAAGTTGTTACAGTCCACTGCTTGCTATTATAACCCAGTGAAATTAATTACTTTAATTTTTTTTAGTTAAATCAATTACCCTCCTTCTCAAGGGAAATGAAATATTGAAAATAATTACTCTCTGTAGTTTCTCAGCAGCAGCACTGGTGCGGCTGTAAGAGTGTTCAATGTAATCAATATTACTGTAATGTGAATCCTGAGGCACTTCACGAACAGTAATTCAAATTACTAAAATCATCATGCACGTGATCACAGTGTTGATATATATACAATAAAAAGGAATTTACTAAGTGGGTGCTACTGGTAAAGGTGCATGTGGCACACGTCTGTGTTGCAGGCTCTTTATGCACATTCTTTAGATAAGCATGCTTGTCACCGTCTAGCCATGAAAAGCCATCCAGTCTGCAAGTCTATTAAACCTCTAATATATGACTGCATATAAAATCTGGGTGTCAACCATAAACTGAACATGTGCTTTATTGACAGAAGTTTCCTATTTTTAGATCTGCTCCACTGAACACTGACTATAAATATTTGTCTTTGCTTGATCAAGCAATGTGACATTCACAGTGAAGTGAAGTTTTCTCTAAATGTGTTTGTTTGTGTGTACTCACGGTACATAAAACTGCATTATGTACAGTACGCATGCAGATGCCAAGGCAGAGAGTCACTGTGTCCATGGGCATAAATACCATGCAAACACGGTACATGTGAATGTGACACTGGATTATGTTTTGTTTTATTGGACAAGTAATAAAAGCCTATTTGTCTTTCCTTAACTCTTCTTTCTAGCAGTTCCTCCTTGTATGGCTTTCAATTAGAGTCATGTCCGGCAAAATGGTTTCCAACTCCTAAGGAAAAGTATAATCCAGATACTTGAGCGCACTTTTATAAACACTAGGTCTATGGGGGAAGATTACCTGAGGCGATTTTGTTGTCATGCGCGGCGGGCCCGTCAGGAAGGACGTTTTTGACCTGAAGGAACTCGTCTGGTCGGTCTCCTCCAATGATAGTGAACCCAAAGCCCTGGGGGCTTTTTCTAAGTGCCGTCTGCAGGATGGATCCCTGCAGCTGAGATGGATCTCGCGTGAAGCCCCACACTCCCCTTCCAGGCTTTTCTGTTGTGGAGATGATGGAGGAAAAAAAGAGACAGATTGACAAGAGGTAATGGACAAGAAAATGGAGAAAAATCTTTCTTTAATAGCCTAATTACTGTAATTACTAAATACTAAATACTAGTCTAACAATAAATTGTGAAATATAAAATTCAGTTTTTATATTAAACTTGAAATGAAGTCAGTGCATTTTATTCTGCAGATGAGAGCACAACATCTTTAAGGTTCACAGGTTTACGTGTGGAACAAAGGCATGTACGTGTTTTTGAAAATGAGCTCAGGATATGAAGGGAAGCTGAAAAGCTTGCTCATAAATTGCCATCTGTCTGCATCATAACAACATTCGCACAGTGACAACGTGTCAGTACATCACTCACTGCTGTAATTACACACACATATTCTAAGAACTCGCAATTTAAGTGCAAACTCAAACAAATCACACACACACAAAACTTATCTAAAAAAATCTAAAAATCTACTGCTCTCTTTGCAAAGCCAATAAACATGCAGTTATTACAAAGTGTCTATATTTCGCCCCGGTCTCACCACAACCAACAAATTCCTTTAACTGCAGTGATAAATCTGTCCTTAAATACACCTGACATTTTCCAGGTAAACGTTTCATTGCAAATTTCCTTTGTGGTGCCTGCAAGATGTGTAAATGGGGCAACTTCATAGCAGACAGGAAAGAAATTATATTAGACAGCGTGTGTGTGTGTGTGTGAGAGAGAGAGAGAAGAAAGAAAGAGCGAGATAAGAGCGATGAGACGGAAAGAGATGGAGAGAAATAGAGTTAGCCTTGACAGAAAGAGGGAAATTCTAACTAAATCCTAACTTGCCTTTCCCTGTGGTGTCAGCCTATGAGACTGTGAGTTATGTGCAGTGTTCCTCCATGCTGGACTTCTTCTCTGACAGTTCCCACACTGATAGATGGTGGGACATCCATCTCATTAGGGAGGGTACAGAAAGAAGTCCCCCCCCACCCCCTACACCACTCTCACTGTGTCATGGGATTGTGATTTGCATAAATGCATAGCAATTGGCAAATGAACGTGACCGCAGAGAAGGAAAAAAAAAAAAAAAAAGATTATGCCAAGTATGATTAAGATGACATTCCTGCACTGGAGCTCTGCCAAAGAGATATTTTCAGGATTTTAAATGTAATTTCATGTTGTGCAAGTATACATGTACAAAAACATTAATTTTCTCATGACAACTCAAGGTGTGAGCATGTGTGTAACATGAACGCTTTCTGACAGTATTAAGCGTCTTCGGACTGCCAAAGTATTCCGCATTCACACACGATGTCAGGAAAATGTCAACACTGTTTCTTACATGATCACCTTGAAAGCAACACTGACAGAAGAGTAGGGAGCGAGGGGGGACCAGGGAGGTGCACACATCAAAGACCATGTTTACATGGTCTTGATTAAGCTGCGGGCCACAAAGGGACAGTCTGTACTCTCGGGGGTGAAGTGATTATATGAAATGTCAGACAGGATTGTCAGCACTGTAATTATGGCTGAGCATAGTGCTGCGCTTTGCTCCTCTGCTCTGCGGCATTGTCTGGGAGGTCAGGCTAGCCAGCCTTGTCAAAACAGTGTTTAGAAGCCACCTCACGCAAGTCCACACACTTGCACAAGACCACTAGCCATTAATTCTCATTAACAAGGGTGGGAAGGTGCAGCATGGGCACAGGGGAGGCAGTTGAAGCTGCAGGCAGTGATATACAGAGGCAATATCATCCACAGACTGCAAAGAGGCTCAGCTGTGGGAGGTAGGGTCTGCATGCAACACAGTGAGGCAGACAGTTCTGTCCAAGGGGTGTCTGAAATACAGAGGCTAGTTTGAATACTAATGCAGTTATGCTTTGTGTGTTTGTGCACAGAGGAATATAACAATTCTTACTCATGTTACAACAACACAGGGGCTTCGGCTTCTCAGACACTTACATTGGCTGAGAAGAGGGCGATTAGACAGTCAAGAGACATCATTCACCACAGGTGGTAAACGATGAACAGATGACCCAGTAGAAATGCAATTTATGATCATGAGTCACTTTCAACCTCAGTCACCTCTTTCTCCTTCTCCGTCTCTCCTCTCTCCCTCCCCTCCTCTGTTCTAACGAGAGATCTTTGAACTGCGGTGAGTGACTGGGGCAAAAGCATTTTCAAAGAGACTTTCGGAGCCCTCCCTATTTCATATCTACATGTCAAAATGAATTCAGCCGCCCAGTGAAGCGCTGCTCCATTATTCAAATTGAATATCATTGCTTCAGAGGCTAGGGGCTGTTTATCAGCAGCCTGTCAACTGTTAGAACATCTTCCAGACAGACATCTCGGCATGAAGGACAAAAAAAAAAAAAACATAAAAAAGTGATAAAAGTGCTCCAGTATTTGGATAACACATCTAATGCCTTGTTATTTAGGTTATTTTCTTCAGTGAACGAAAACTGGAACTACAAACCTGTGTCTTTATAACACTGTTGTCTGTGCTGCACCTTAAGGAAAGAGGAGGGAACACAGTCCGATGTAAAAGCTACTGACATAAAGCACAATGGGCCAAGCTGTTGACACTTAGTGTCAACCTTTGATAAGTTAACTACACATCGACTTTCACCATTTCTGTTTTTGAAAACCATTACAGAGATGTGATATGCATCGTCAGCTGTGAGACCGTATACAGACATGTTTGTGTGCTTTTCCAAACCATGTCCAGTCAATTGAATTTTGTAAATTGATGAGGGAAAAATAGAATTTAAACTAAAAAAATTTTTGCATAAAGCTGCAACATAACAGAATGTGAAAAAAATGAAGGGGTCTGAATACTTTCTGAATGCACTGTATGTGTGATAAAATGCTGTGTAGTTATGAATGACCAACACTGCCATCCCTAAATTCTAAGAATAACGTAAAAAAAAAAAAGATTTTGATTTCTCTTGCGGATCATTTAGATAAAGACAGAAATTCTGCTACTTTGTGCTCCCTCTTTCTCTCTCTTACATTCCAGGATGCAATTTAGAGCAAATGATCTCACTTCCTGTCCATTTCCGATGACCAGCTAGAGGAAAACGTCCTGGCCCACAATCTAAACAATGACATTTAATTTAAATATCACAGAACTGACTCTGGATCTATTTAAAACCACAATACCAATTTCCAAAAAAAGAAAAAAAAAAACCTTGATTATGCCAGCAATAAACTCTCTACTTTCTCTCCACTGCCATTTGTTTACACAAAGAAACATGAAATGACAGGAACTATCTCACTCGCAGATCCTTCCCCACTTGTTAACTACTGTAAATCACATAACATGACTTGGTTATGGGTGCAGCTACCTGAGGGTGTGGCTGCTGGCGGCGGTGCCACGGTAGGCGTGTCCACACTCAGCTTTCTCTTTGCTTCCAGTACTGGATTCTCAAACTGGGTCTTCTGGTTGATGTGGCTGCACAAGCAAAAATAAAAAGCATTAGATGAACAAGAAGTGGAAAGAGCAGAAGCTATTACATAAATCTTGACTGTGCATAGCAAACATGGTTCTGTTTTTCCTCTTTTTGTTGGCATACTGCTCATCACACGTCCTGCTATTTTTATTCATTCACTTACCTACCTGAGTTCACTACACGCAGTCTGAGCTGGCAGCTAATGTTTTTGTTTTTGTGTTCGTCTATGGTCTTACCTCTTAGCTACACGTAACACCTCGTGTCCACACTGCTGATACTGTTCTTTGCCTGCCATGTAAAACTGTGATTTGACTCTTACAACTGGATGAGACATAACCATGCTTGGTAGAATGCATGTCATTTAACATGAAGGATGTTAAGATACAGTATATAAAGCACAAACCTAAACCTGCCTGTGCCAAAAGAGTGACACATACAGCAGAACTGAGAGCACATCTAAATGTCAGAAATAAAAAAACTGAACTGACATGCCCAGTGAATTCAAAGAGAACTGGACAAAGTTCACAGTTTACATTGTCATGATGAGATAAACATCTGCTTGATGCATTGAAAAGCCAGGATCAAAAGATTCAATAAAATGTAGATAGACGTAAACAACAATGTGACCTTTATCACATTACATGCCCAGAGATGGCCTTCTTTCCCATCGTTTCTTAAAATAAACAGCCTGCAAGGCTATACTTTGGGGATTTAACACCAAACTCAATCTAAAAACAATTAATGATTCGCAGGTCACACCTGTGTGCTGAAACATTTAGTGCTACCTGGAGAAATGTCGCTCCACGGTTAGATGGTAATGGAGAGAGGTAGCTCATCTGCGTAATGAGCTTTAACAGTTGTAAATCCCAGCCATGACGGCACAGTGGGAAGAGAGAATGCAGTGATGCTGCACAGTGAATCAGCCACATGCTGAGACACTGATAGTATATAATGTCTGCATGCATATGTGCATTCAGCAAAAAGTCCTGTGTGCTCTTGCTGCGTATGACTCATGCACAGATACCCTCCCCATTAAGTCTGAACAGATAAACATTCCCCTCTCTTTCATTTCAACCCCTTCATTTACTTGCTGCTCTCAGTCTCACTTCCTCGCTCCTTAATTGCCACACCTCATGTTTTGTGCGGCAGTTGAGGAAATAATGAGACTTTCTGTCACATTGTCGCATTTGGTCGTTCGCTCTCAACAAAATTTGCCAAACAAATAGACAGAGACAGAGGAGAGACAGCCTCTCAATGACCCTTTTGCATAAACAGGCGCTTTGATTCCCCCCGCCCCCCCCCCCCCCTCCCTCCCTTCCCTCCCTACCCTCCCTCCTGCAGGTCTCTCCCTCTTTGTCCACATTAATGGTTCCAAAATGAAACACTGTGTTCTTGTTTACACTCTTGATCAGAATGGAATCTCACCCTTGTTTCCCTCTCAGGGACCCTGAACCTCCATTGTCTGCTGTCTTCACTGTCTCTTCTCTTTCATGTACACACACATGCACATATACACACACACAAAGCTGTGACCCAGCAGAGTTATCAGTACTGACACAGTTGCTATCTGCGGGACTCTGGGAAACTACTGTATGGACAATAGAATAATATGCAGCGATCACATGGTCCCCAAGTCCCCCGAGATTCAACACCACCATATTAAATGTCTCTATACATTTGGGATTTGGCTTTAAGTTGCAGAACATGTGAATATAATAACACAGAGCTCATTCTACAAAGTGCATCTTAGTGAATTCAAACATGCACCCACAGCCTCAGCGAACCCACACAGGTGCAGATTGAAGCCCTGGGTAGAGCCTTTTGACCGTAACTTCGGTAAAGACACAAAGAGAATGAATATAAGCATGCGGTAAGCCATTTCTTACATCCATCACAATTCACAGATGTAGCCCTCAGGCACATGGAGAAGTTTACTCACTCTACATAGTAGGTGCCATATTGGGGGTCCTCAATCTTCTCCCAGCCATAGGGCAGCTCTGGGGGAAAAACAAAGGGAAAAGGCAGACTGCTGAGGCACTGCATGGACAATTGGACACACGCAATGAGGTGTGGTGCTTTAACTGGCAGCTTCACAGCATGCCTACCTACACCTACGGAACAGGAGGCCTGCTTTTATTTGTTACTATGTGTTTAGGGTTTAATACACAATACAGAGGAGGGAGGGAGAGGAGGAGGAAATGCTGAGTTTTTATACAGCCTCCCTGGAAAATAACACCCTTTCTCTCCAGAGGTGTGTATGTGTGTAACATCTTGAGTTTCTGCTGCTGTGTGACAAACACATGCAGCGCAGAGGAGATCTTTACGCAAGAGGGGCCATAGAAAATTGCCTTTTGAGAGATTCTACACTGATGAGCTCCCTGCATGTGTCCCAGAGGCCATTAGGAGGAGAGGGGCAGACCGGAGGTTTGTGCTGTGTCACCAGCGCGACTGTGACCAGGCCCGCTCAGCTGTTCAATCTCCGTCTGTTAGCCAGTGCCCCCTTCAGAGAGGCAGGCATGCGGCTCATGCACACACTGCTCTATGCAGCAGGGAGTTGCGATGAAGTGGAAGTGTGTGTGGGTAGGGAGGAGAGTATATGAGTGGGACTGAGGGGTGGAAGTGCCTGTGCAAATGTTACTACCACAGAACTATCTGCAGATATTGTCTTACCTCCTTCCTCGCATTTCTCAGGCGGCTTGGCTTTCTTGGCAAGGCGGGGGTCCAGCCAGGTAGTGGTCTTGCTGTTGTGACTGAAGTATAAAGAGGAGACAGGGCTTTAGGCAAAGTAAAAATCATATAGAAAACATTTACGATACCATGACAATTCAGTAATTAGCACTGGGGACTCTCAGGAGCCACTTTACCCAGGAGCTATTCCACCAGCTCCAACAAACAAACAGAGCTAAAAGCTCCCTGGAAACACAAAGTGTTGTTAACTTCTAATCTTTTCAGACCAAATGGCTTATTAACGACGCCTTTAAAATATTAGTAAAATTTTAACAAAGCTCAGAGGACCCTGTGAGGTACAAGGAAGTGTGTGTGAGAGAGAGAGTGTGGGACATAGTGAAAAGGGAGGAAAATGAGGAATACATATACCACAGAAAGAAAAGAGTGAGCAGTTGCAGACATCATAAAGAGCAGGGCTGAGAGAATAGGTCAGGGGTGGCGAACCTCATTTAAACTGTTGTTTCTCTCACTGGCAGAATGAGCTATTGATTTAGCAGCAAGCAGCAGCACCTGGCTCTCACGCCGTCTCAGCACTGACTGCTTGCCACACTAACGGGACAGGTAAACAATGCAGGCCTGCTGTTTTTAGCACCAGCCAGCAAACCTGACATCAAACAGAGGGTAAGAAATAACTTAATCGAGAACAACAGAAGAGCCTGCAGACAGCGTCCATAGAGAGGACTCACTGCCAGATCCCTTAACACATTTGGCTTACAATGGCAGAAAAACACATAAACTAAGAGTACTGGGAATGGGATTAGCAGTGCTGATGTAATGGGAGAGTAATAGGACCAATGCAACGAAGGCAAGTAGCAGTAGAAAGGCTACTTACTCTATGAAATAGACCATGCCGGTCTCTGTGTAGGCCATCTCCCAGTTTTTAGGCAGCGGTTCCTGATTTTCATCCTGTGTGTTCCACACACGCAAGTCCATGGCCCCAGCTGACTGGCTGTAGCTGGGCACCGTCCTCCTCCACTCCGCCTTGTCCTTGTGCTCTGGGGCCCGGCATGGAGAGACTGACACGGGCATGGAGACAGAAAGAGGAAGGGTTTGGGAGTAGGGGTATGGGAGATGGTAGAAGGAAAAGGAGACAGGAGGTGAGAGTGTGGCGCCATTGGAGCTCCTCTGGGCTCCTTGCATCTCTCCCTGCCGCTGCTGCTGCTCGAGCTGCTCTTCCTCTGTACACTGGGTGGATGGTTACATCCACAGGAGAGGAAGGGGTAGAGAGAGAGAGGGAGAGACAGAGAGAGTACACAGAGAGAGGACGGAAGCGCAGCAATTGCCATAGGATTTGCATGTCAGCAGCGATGTACTGGGAACTGCCTCCCAGGCAAAGGCAGAGCTGACCAATGCTTCAGCCCAGCCACGAGCACCACATCACAACTCTATTAGTATCACACAGGCTGCTACATGTGTGTGTATTTGCCTAATCTTGACACGTGTGTGTGTGCCTGTCTGTGTGAGGCTCTTATCTGCAGGTTTTCATCTGGCTGTGTATGACCTAGGTTTATTGTGGCATTGAATGCCCAGTCTGTTTGACTTGGGTAACTGAATGGTAGAGATGGAAAGCGACAGCTGATGACTGGAAGAAGTCAAGAGCTTTTTGTGTTGAAACTGGGGCCTCTCTTTCATGACGGAACCAGGAAGGGATTTCTCCACTTATAAAGTCATACAGACACTTGCTGTAGGCTTTCATCCCTTGCAAAGAAATGGGGGCATTTGCAACAGCCCTCACAAACTGGCAAGAATGCTAAAGGGACACAAAAGAAAAATGGCTGCTCACAGTAATGCATGACCATTATTATTCTACCTCCTAGGCATGGTCATAAGTCTTCTGCTATTGTTGTACATCCTCACCACGTTAGCAATCAAATCAATCCACACGCCAACAAAGCTATAATAAACTGCAGTTGTGATGAGACAACTCATGAACTAAGGAATTAAGAGTGGCATCTGTCTACAGTGAGTGGGTTTTCTTGGCTGGGCTCCACGCTGCTATCATTACAGCCTAAGGCCACAGAGATGATGTTTCTCTGACAAAGTTCCTCTCTTTTGTTCTTTGATGTGAGATGAGTAGCTCCCCTACATGCTCTCTGCTCTTCTTCACTAATTTCTCAGTCTTACAGTGTAAAGACGCTTTCCCTTTTCCAGATGTGGTTCAGAAAATAAATATAAACAGTTTTATGTTTTGAATTAGCCTGTGCTGTATGTTCTAGACGGACGGGGGTCTTGCAGGCCAGTGAGATCAGTTGATTGTGAAATGGCGATGAAAAGGTACACAATGAGAAAAAGAACTTCAAAATGTCTTGCAGCTGCATTGCTCTGTAGTCTATTCAGGCTGGTGTCAGTTAGGAAACGTCCTAGAATTTCTTTCTGCATGAATGGTGAATGTATTTATTATATATTATTAGTATTTATTTGTCTATTAAATTACAGTAATAGTGTTGCTCATTCTAATATGACACTCAGCTAGTTATTCTCAAGAATGACAAAAATACACAAAATAACAAAACTGGTAGGATAATTCAGTATGCATTGGACAATAGCTGTTTTTGAAGCACTGGGTCGTCTTGTGCAGAGCTGCTGATTTGGCTAATAATTTCGATTGGCAGCGTCATACCGCACCAGGTCAGGGTGTGTTTAGGGCTGGTTAGAGGCCTGTCATTGAAGCCATAACAGCGGACAGGCCGGCTGAGGGGGGCTGCTCCAGCTGGAGCTGCAAGGTGCCAGAAGCTGCTGATTTGTTCAGCTGGCTGGTTTAAGATGGGTGAATGGTACTGAAAATAAAAATTATTTCATATGAATTGTTATTATGTAACATGTTGTAACATAATCCTGACTTACTATTGCCATTTAATTTTCATTTAAAGGGCAATTACTCTCCTGAAACACGTTCTGATTTTATTCGTGCTGTGAGCCACATGAGGACATTCCTGGGGGGGAAATCAAACAAGGACAAAAGTCTATCCCTCTAAACAAGGGATTGCTTCTATTGATCGCAGACAGACTTTGGCTACTTCTTGACTTTGCCGGGCTGTGATTTAGTGCTGACCTTGCATGCACAACTGCTAATCCTGAGAATGTTTGTTTGGAGAAAGGAATGATAAGGAGGAAAGAAAAAAAAGGTTGAACTGTTTTGCATTTTGAGAATAATATAACAAACTGCTGGACCGAAAAAATAAATTAATTAATTAAGCAAAGGAAAATGCTGGGGTTTAAAATGGAGGAAAGCAGCATAGAGCACAGCAGCATTACAACTAGCTGATAGAATTATGTAAGCAGTGAAAAATAAAAGACTGGTATCTCTCACCAGCCAGGCCGTTGACCATAGGAGGCTTCTCTTCTTCCTCTTCCTCCTCTGGTGCGGCGCTGTCCTTTCTATCCATTTTACTGACAGAGGTTGTGCGTTTTCGCTGGACCTCTGTGTCAAATTCCTCATCAAATAAAACCTGGTCCACCAAGTCAGGCTGCACGGGGCTGGGCTCCGCAGGGGGCTTAGGGGTTCCATAGTAGTTGCCTGGAATGAGAAGAGGGAGACAGAGACAACTAAATAAACTCTAGAATATGTTTTACTTAATGCATGGTGGCTTTCTTTGATTAAATTCATTACATAACCTTACCTTTAACTACATACCTAACCATAAATAACTGTCACACTCAGCCAACTGAAAATCTATTTCTAAACTTAGCCATAAGAGTAGACCGACAAATTGTAGGACAACCTTGTTTTGAAGATTTTCCTGCCTTTGTGAGAACACTTGGTTTTGCAAGTATGGGAATAAAACACAATGTGCACATACAAAGATTAAATACTGTAGGAAAGAATTACAGGTCTCTTTTCAGCTTTGCACACCACAGAACGGTAAAAGACAACTAAGCACAAAACCTTTGTTGATACCAGATCAAGAAGAGACCATATTACCTTGACTGTAAGAGCTGGTTGTTAGCTACAAATCATGTCTGGCAGAGCTGTACTGGTTGGAACAAAATAAGGCCAAGCTTTTGCTGTCATAAGTCTCAGGTTTTGGAATAGTATGGGGAAGGGAAAGTGTTTTTTTTCCCTCAATTTTTTATGTAATTTAGTCTTTGTTAATTCCCACTGAGCATCGCTATGCCCATCCCATGTTGTCTCCTCCAGACCCAAACCTGCTAATAAGGCATGATCCCCTGCTGGCTTGCCCTTTGCAAAAAAGCTGGCTGTGAGAAAGAAACGTTTTTCTAATTTAACTATTTTATTTAGTTATTTTTGTCCCATACATAGTTAATTCTTATTTTGTATTGTCTATGTACTTTTTTACTGTATTCTTATGTGTTTAAAAATGTATGTTTTTATGCACGTTCTTATTAACATCTCTATTAGTATTATGATTTACTAATGCAGCGGTCCCAGCCCTCAGACCAAAGCCAAAAAGCCTGTACTATTGTATTGTCATATTTAATGCTTCACTCCACGAGGGACTGTGGCTACAGCATTTATACCAAGGTAGGTTCTCAAGCAGTTGATTGCCCCTTTAAGTCCATCAGCTTTCCTTTGCTGTCATGTTCGTGCCTAAGGCAGCAAACAGCCTTACTCCACAGAGCGAGTCTTTCCTCAACTACAGGAGAAGGCTGACCCAGTTTACCACTCACTACCTTCTCTCTCCGTGCAGGAGAACGAGGCATAACAGAAAAGATCAAAACTTAAAAGCGCGAGAGGTGAGAAAATAGTTGGAAAGATATGACACAAATATTGATTCGCTGGCTGTTCTCTGTCTCTGGGAAACCACAATCCTCCAGTGTTAGTGTGGGACTGCAGCGTGGTTAAGACTGAGCTGTGTCTGAGCTGCTTGAAATTGTACTATAACAGTTAAACGGCACATCGCGGAGTGGACAGATACTGTGACGAAGGAGCCTACTGAGAGAGAGGGAGAGAGAGAGAGAGAGAGAGAGAGAGAGACGAGAACGAGAACTAAGGAGGAAGGACTGGAGGCAGCAGAGAGTGAGAGGAAAAAAGAGAAATTTGGTGACAATGGAATTAAGGTTGTTCACAGAGCAAAATGTTTTCAAAGGCCTAAATTCTGCAATATTGAAATTAAAACAGAAAAGCTAAGATATATATACATAGACTGGCCCCACACGTAAATACAAAAGACAGCACAGTGGTAATAGTCCCCACAACTTGTCAAGACTTTCCAGCTGAACAGTTTTTTTTAATCAGATATAATTATGATGTGCTAAATAATCAACACATTTGCTAAAAAGTTCAATTTATCTGAGTGTCATGTTAAACCATACATCATAATTGGTGAAGGTAATTACATTATTATGTGTTTTATTCTAAGAAGTATTAATATCAGTACCTTGTTGAAAACCATTAAATCCTTTACCAGGCTGTAATTAAGAGGAAGCTTACTAAAAAAAATGCAAATGCAAATGGAGTGTGTTAAATTAGAAGCGATAATTTGAATATGAAAAGCAGTCTTTGAGGAGAGTCTTTAACTTCATCCAGTGTAGATATAAAAACCACACACCCTGAAAAAAAAACAACAACAAAAAAAAAACAAAAAACAGAACTCAAACAACTACAGGCTGAGTGTTTTTAACTTCACCTAAACAATTAAGTGAGATGCCTCTCTGAGGATTCGGGACTTTTGGCTAAGTTCATTAAATGAGCTGTTTGCTTGAATCTCATGTGGCTACTCGTTTGGTTTAACTTCAAGTTATTTTAACAAAGTGCAATTTAATTAAGCATTTATATTCTGTGACTATGGGGCACAGTGCTCCCACATCTACTGACAGATCTATTATTATATTTAGTGCAATGTACAATCTTACTGTAAAATAGCAGTTATTTATTAATTATCCACTGTTCCACTAAATAGAATTAGAATTACTATTCTAATTAATATTCTAATGTGACAAAAAAGTCCTTTTGATGTGACAAGTGTATATAGTATGTTTTATCATATCAAAGATTTCAACTGGCTATACAAATAGGAATTAGATTTAATTATTACACAACAGCTGGAACATGGGCAGCAAACATGGGCAAGATCAAACAGGTGAACATTTGTGATTCTAATAGATTGATAATAAATAAATAACTGAATGGACAACCAAGGAATATTAAATTAAACAATTCTTAACATGTGACAGGCACACCAAAATTAAAACAGTGCAAGAATAAAGACTGAAAACACAGATTTATTGTCATTCATTCTAGTTCTAGTAGAATGTGTGCTGATTAATTAGCCCACTTGAGAGAAAATAAATGGCTTACTTGAGTACTGAGAGAAAATGTCAGGGTTGGGATTGACTGAAAAGTTGCAACAATTGGTCAGTTAATTGATTAGTTGATCAAAAAAAAAAGAAAAAAATTGCTGAGTAATTTGTTAATTGAGTCACTGTTTCTCTTACTTAAAGCCTAAAAACTTTTTTAAAAGACTTGTGCTGCGTCATAAACGTCCATTGTCTAATTATCAGGACAAAGTCCTTTTGTTCTCGGATGCCAAGACAAACACTGAAAAAAATCAGTCCTGATTTGAACACGTCTGGTCAGTCTTTGGCCAACTTAAACTTCCACCCTTAGATTAATGAACTGTTAGTTACTGGAAAAAAAGGAGGGGGAAATAAGCCTGGGAGCCATCATGCTAATAGCTCCCCATGACTGTGTGTGTGTGTGTGTGTGTGTGAGTGACAAAAATAGCTGCTGATGTGGGCACTAAATTAACAAATCAACAAGTTGGACTGCTCTATTTTAAATGTAACAACAAGCAAAAAAAAAAAAAAGAAGAAGAAATCAGAGGAAGAATCACAGTAAGATCTAGGACGGAATAATTATTTCCACAAGCTGTTTCCTAATGATGGATACAATTTCCTGACCTTAGGATTCTACAATATGCGGTAGAATCACAATGGGACTGCTCGCTCAGATGAGCATTTCACCAAGTATACAGTACGCAACACACAAGTATACAAAACATGGACTGACTAGAAGGATAAAAGCCGTCGATGAGGTTGGCTTGCTATGTTCAGGACATCAAACAACAATATTACAGCCTATCACACCGTGAAATCCAACATTTTTGGTCATCAGTGGCTTATGTAAGTTAACTCTTTAGTCACACGGTGGCAAAATGACAAGTAGAAGTGTTAAAGGTAAAAGCTGCAGAAACGGTGTGCACAGAGGGCTGATAATTTCAGCACTTTGTTATTACATTAAAACTCTTTTTTCAGCCTTCTGAAAGTGGTGGGTGGGCAGTGTAAAGCAAAGCCATTTTCATTTTAACAGCCTGGGCCAACACTTGCTTGGCACGGTCAGTGAATTACACAGTCATTCACTCGTTACACATGCACGGCTGTGTTTGCTGCCAGTAAGAAGAAGTTTCATGTCAGAGGGAACATTTTTTTTTAAACTTGCTTCCCATTAGAAGGCTGCTGTGCCCGGAGAGACCCCAAGCTTAAATATACACTGCTAGGGCTATATGTGTTTATGGGTGAGAAAGAATTTTTGTGTGTGTGTGTGTGTGTGTGTAGATGTCACGCCATCTGTTTTAGTCAGCAGCTGCCAGCATGTCTCATCTCCTACTCGTGAGATTCTGAATAAAATGTTAGTACAACTGTGACTAGAGATATATCTGCAGTGAGACATGACCTCTCTGAAACTCACTATATCCTTCAGAAAAAAAACTCTCATTACAAGCTGTGATGGAAATTCTAGAGAGCAAAGACTCATGCAGTCATGGTCATTTAGCAATGTGAAATGCAAGCAAATGGTTTTGTGGCAATGTTTTCAAACACAAATGGAAATTGGAGACATCCCTTATGTTGTGAAAGTTTGGAAAAAACTCTCAAGGGTTTATACTCGGACTCAGCCCTCGCAGTCTCTCTCCCAGAGCCCCCTCCCACCCCCACCACTCCATCCTCACTCCACGTTTATCCCTCTGCCTCTTTGAACCTGCCAGCCACAGTCACAGACCCTCATTAATCACTGAGGATGGGCTTCCACTTTTGGGCAGTGCCCAGTCTGTCCAGGCCTCATCACTGACTGCCAGTGCCACAGGCGGGTGAAGCCCATCTTGAGCTCCAGCCTTGGCACAGAGCTCAGGCGCTGTTTGGCATGAATGCCCACACTTCACAAGCCAGCCTTGTCAACCCTGCATTCCTCTACTCCCTGTGTCTGTGTGTGTGTGTGTGGTGCACAGCTTGACCTGCCTCTCATAAATAAACTTCCTTCCCAGTTTATGTTCATCTCCTCTGTCTATGTAGTGACACCCATTATAAATTACACACCATTCATATCTTCACTTTCATCCTTATTTTTCTTTTTGAGCTACTCTCATTCATCCTAATCCCTCTTACTTTATCCCTTCATCTATCGTTCTTCCACTTTGTGTTTCAGCTTTTTTTTTTGTTCTCTAATGTTATTTGGTCTCGCACAAAAACAACACTAATCCAACTCCTGTTATCAGTAATGCAGTCCTAAGAGCTGAGGTACTTCTTAATCTTCCAGTCCTCTCTTTTCCCAGCTCCAAGGAGTGGGCAGCTGTTGCTAGCACAGCACCTTTGCACCCTCTCTCCTCTGTGACTTCTGGCCAGTTGCCCTGTTTCTGTCTAATCCACAGCTATGCAGCTTTGCCTCTCAACTTCACAAAGCCTATGATGCCAAAACCAGACCTTATTATAAAATGGTTGTAGGCAATGTAATCCAGCAAAACAAGGGGACGACAAATGGTCATTTTCTTTTCCAGTAAAGTCCATGATCGTTTGATCGTCTTCATCCCCTGTCAAACTGGCCCTTAGCAGGCCTACAACTACAGACAGTAACAGAGGCGATGAACGTACCATACTGTCTTAACTATAAATCTTTTCTTGTCTTTGCTCAAGCCTTTTATGCTTCACTTGTCTTGCACCATTCTGAAGTATTTTATATTATATTTATATTTCTACATCCTTAGAGCAGGACACTGACCCCTGATGAAATCAAACCTCCAACATGTAATCAAGGTTATGTTTACCATATCAGCGACAGCCTAAAGGAGAATGTCTGCTAAATCTGATCTATACCAACCTTGTATAAGACAACCAGAAAAAGCCTGTGGTACAGTACACCAAGAACAGTACAACAATAAGACATCAAAGCTAACACAATGCTACACATCTGATGAAATCTTGTATAGCAGCTATGCCTTCCATTTCTGACACCTGCTTTTCTTGAATTTCACTTGTCCATTTCGGCTCCCCGTCTCTGTCATGAATGATTCGTAGTGAGGTGTAGAAAAGTGGATATACCCTAATTCACATACACACAGTCGCACACAAGCAAATCTAATTCTTGAGAGTCTCAGCACAGCCAAAGTAACAAGTATTACTCACACCCTGACACTTTCATCATTCTGTAAAACAAAAACTGGCAAAGCAATCTCTTTGTTTTTGTGCTGTTTAAACGTCCTCATCCACTTCAGCAATGGCTGAGTCAACTTTGCTGCTAAGACCTGCTTGGAATGCAGAGAGCAAGACTGTTGAGAGCCGTAAATGTTATGGATTAATGCTGAGGAATGATCTCAAGAACACAAAAAAAATGTTTCTCTTTTTTGCTTGGTTAAGTATTTTCATAATATTGGCCTTCTGAAATAACTTTCTAGCACTGATGAGCAATATGACAACCACTCTGTGAAACGCTCATTGTCTCAGATACTGGCTCCAGCAGAGCAGTGGGAGAGAGTCTCACTCTTGGTTACAGATTAACTGTGGCACCATCAAGTCCCTGTTGTTCACAGATCTGGATGATTAGTCACAGTAGTGACAGGGGTTGCCCAGGTCAAGGTTTCCATTCAACCAGCCACATATACAGTAAGGCCTCATTCAGACAGAGAAACCTAATGTGCAGTGAAGAAGCAAGGCATGTCACAAGAGGGGGGAAGAGAGAAGAATAATGACAGACTGCAATGAAAAAGGAGGCAGGGATGGAGTGTGGTTTTCCCTGAGCCCTTGACTCTCAAAGTTCAGTTCGGTTTAGAGTTTGTCCCACAAGAGGGAAAATCTTTTTGCAGCAAGGAAACATGGAAACAATAAAAACACAATAAAACAATAGGGGGCATAAAAAGTGGAAATGCTAAGCCCATAACGCAATAACATAATGAGTCTGTGATATAAAGCTGTAACACAGTATCTCCACAAAAATCTAACTGTTTTTGCACCACCAACTACCACAACCATGTCTCACTTCCTCACTGCCGTCTGTCTGTTTGTCTGCAGGTCGTTGTTTGTGTGTAAGGATTTTTTCTAACAGTTTATCTGTGCAGACTCCGAGGTCAAAAGCCTGGGCATTAATAATTAACTTTATGAGGGTCTCTGAATCGGTGCCTTCCATACACATTCTGTTGTGTTACATTAAACAGGTTAAGGGCAGAGAAGATCCATTATTCATCCAGCTGACTGGTTCACAGGCTAAGGTTAGCAGGGCCAGTCTCTGAGGACTGGATGTGGGACAGAGGCCGGACGAGAGGAGCTCTTACACAGGCCTGGCATTTCCGACACTGCGTGTAAAGGACCAGGGTGAAGTTCTTTTCAGCAACAAAATCACCTGGGGATATATTATCTCCAGTTTCATCACATTTATGGTGACAGTTTGATGACATGGGCAATGTGTTGACTTCACCTGGTGACCTAATGGTGCACAGCTCAGCAAAATCACAATCTGGTGCGTTATGTTGGTGGACTGCAAAACAGGCAAACCACAGGATTTCATGACAGTGGATATGTGATTTTAGCACCAATGCAAGCCCTTAATTAAATCTATCTATCTAGCTTATTTATGTAAGATCACCTGGTAACCATGGTGACGTGTATGTGCATCACCATGTGAGTGCGGGGGTTTCACTGATACATCAGAAAGTGAAAAGAAGTTTAAAAAAATAATGTTGCATTTATGTTCTACTTAATGTATTTTGGCAGTTCCTCATTAAAAAGTAAGAGAAACATATCGATCAACAAGTAACCATCTTCCCATATTATTATTGGATTATTGTTATTATTTTTGCCCTAATTCTTCCTATTCCTCAGTTTTCATAACACCGGGACCAAGGTCAAGTTGCAGTCTTGGCTAATAATGCTAATAATGCCCAGTTATTTCTTGGTGACCTCTTTGCGAGAGAATAAATTTACACACAATAGCCAGTAAAGTGGTACATGACTTGCTGTCAGTCATCATGACACAAAACAAAGAAATCACAACAAATAAAAGTCTAAAATGAGGGGAAAAAAATGATTTAGATCACAAAATATGATATTATCAAAAAACGTGTAAACAAGACTTAGAATCTCACCAAGCATTAAATATTACTGACATAATTTCAGACAGTAATTCATTTCAACTTATTTAAAAACATTTATTTTTCCTCCTTAAAAGTAAACAGTCCATACAGTCCCCTTTACAGTGCTGTATTCAAAGTGTTGTGTTTGAGACATACCATCATAGGTGCCACTCTCCAGCAGCAGTCCACTTTCTTCCAGCTCTCGGAACTCCCCCACACTGATGAAGTTGTAGTCCACACCAGGAACTTCCCCCTCTCTGGGCTGCCGAGTGGTACCTGCCGACAAGGACACCGTTTAAGACAAAGGGAACATCCAAACCAGTGGAACATGCTATTCACTGACGGGGTGGGTGTTCTGGGTTGGGGGGCTGAAAGTGACACTGTTTCCAACATGCCCGCAGGGATGTGAGTCAAGTCCAAATACTGCACTCAGGGGAGAATCTGTGTCCACATTATGAATAGTCAACAGAGCTGGGACCACAAAGCTACAAATTCATTATTCAAATATGAGACAGAGAAAAAATATCCTCCACACGGCAGCACAGCTGTCCAAATACAGAGGAAGTGTAACTGATGATAATGATAATGAACAGGATTTTAATTGAGCAATTTTACTTTGACTTCTGAGTACAACTGCACCACTTTTGTTCCTTAAGAACACAATATCAATACAATAAATAATGTGAAGAGAATTGGAGAAGGCAGTCAAGCGTGCACAAGGTATATGAGTGGATGAACTCATGTATCCAGTATAAAGATAAATGTATTGTGGTGACTTGTCAGCATGATGCTGCTCAACTAAAAATACTGTTTATGCCAGGCCTTTCCTGGGACATCCTATTTGCAAACTATGAGTTTTTAAATTTGTATTAACTTATAAACTCATTCCAGTAGCATTTCAAATTACAGCCTCATCACTTGTTTGCAGCATTGGGAAAGATTTGTTCACATTCATAAAACCAGCATAAAGGCTCCAAGGTCACAGGAGTAAAAATCAGTCACATGTTTTACAGTATATTGTCTCCGTCATGCCAGCGGTTTTGGCCAAGGTCAGTCTCTCTATGTCTGAAACATTCTCAAAGCAGCAGTTACAATCTAAGCTCAAAAGGTTCCAACTTTTTTATTTTCCCGTTTCCCGTCATTTTAAAATATGAACTCCTTATGAAGTCTTTTCCCCCCTAAAACGTTACTGTTTCAAAAGTGAAGCTCTACGCTGCATTTCCTGTTCCTGTAAGGTTACAGCCATTAAATAATAATCTGCCATTACTGACGCAGCTTGTCAAAAAAAGGTGTCATGTTTTGCCCTGTTGATGCTCTGATCTGTGAGACATTAAAAACATATTATGAAAATGATTTTCCGTTCCCTAACATGCCGACTCTGCTTACTGTCATCTTAGATGTAATCAGAGCTTTTACAGTACCTCAGCTGAACTGCTCTGCTATCTGGCTGCACTGCAGGCACAGGGGATTTTAACTCAGAGTTTAACAGGAACCTATCCCCATTCTTCATTTTCTTTCTGTGTCAACATCCATCCTGACTGCAGTATGAGCCATCACATCTGAAACAGCTTAGTCTGTTGCAAAGACCATCTTTTATTCTGTCGAAAAAGAGCAATCGGAGGAGAACAGTGAGGCCACAAGCAGAGGAAATATGAGCTTTATTCTGTAAGAATGAATGGGGGAATGTGGTTATTTAGCATTTTAATGTTTGTTCAGCTACCTTAGATGATTATTAGCAGACAAGTTGGATCAGTTTCCAACCTTGACAGTTTTAATTCTCATCACACCATCATGTGCCTTTGGAAATGTTATTTTATCACCTGACCTGCACTCATTTGTTTTAGATGGGTGAATTCACAAAACAAAGCATCTCTCCAGTCTCCACACCTGGAGAGCTGTGAGGGGAGAGTATGATTACACCCCAGCTTTGGACAAACAGTGCAGATAGACTGCTAAGTCTGTTGAAACTAGAAATCTAACTGTTATCTGAGAAGGAGAACTGGGATTAGGAGCTTTGAAGAAAAGACTAGAGGAAATTTGCAGCCAATTCTCACTGGAAAAAGAACACACTGTTTTCACTTCCATCTTCTGTGTGGTTCCTCACAAGCTTCTCTTTGAAGAGATGAAACAACCACATGAAAACAATAAAGGACAAAAGCGCCAAACCAAAGCAAATGAAAAACCAAAAGTACAAGCAGTTACCAGGTCTACAGGGGGTAGTGTGGCTTAAACTCTAGCTCTGCCGTGTTAAGTGTGAACTATACTGTGTGTTTCCCTCCTAGCAGGTTGAACACCCACTCAGTGAAAACCAAGTGACAAGCATTTAACAACAAAGCTCCCAGATGCTAATTGCAGCAGAACAACAGAAAAAGAAAAGAAAAAGGGGAAAAACAAATGTAGAATTATACTGAAAGATATCAGATCAGATACTGCCAACTTTATATCTCAAGAAGGACAAGAGGTGGTGTTGAATGTTGTCTATAATTTAGCGAAGCTTCAAGGTTTTCCTGGTGCACTGGACCCCTGGCACTGTCTTGAGCTCGTGTCATCTTTTGTGGGAGGCCAGGGTGACACTTAATGAAGCCTCACTGTGTGTAGTGGAAGAAGGGAGTCATGCTTCCCTCACTCTGAGATGCCACTCGGGCTGCTGTAATGAGCGCAGGCATCATGCTTTAGTGGCTATTTAGGCTCCTTGTGGGGTCACTGCAGCTCAGTGTGCTGTGATAAGCCACTGGCACAGGCTTGCATGACCAGAGTGGACAGGGGACATATGCTGAGCTACTCAAGCCAGACTGCAATGTCTAAACTAGAACAGGGTGTGCACTGCGGTGCGTTAACAGCTTTGACCATCTTGACTGAGACTGAGATGTTACTGGTCTTGACCAGTTCTCTGTGTACTGTAACTAAACAGCTATGGAGCATTGAGGCCTCATGTGGTGCTTTATACTGTAAACCATTCCAGACAAATGCTAACTGAGAGTCAGACTGATAATAAACGGTGTCTGGGGCAGTGGCAAATGGCAAAAAAAAATTTTTTTTACTCAGCTGTGCAGCCCAGAGAATTGCAGCTGCTCTTTCATTTATGCTGGTTGGCCTTGTTTTCCATTTTAAACTTACTCGGGTCTGAAAACAAAATTGCTTTGTCTTGGTTATTTATTCTTCTACATTAAAAGAACAGTGGAGAGGACTCGAAAAGAAAAAAAAATTCAGGCGAAGTAAGTGAGAATGAGAAAAATGTTGCATAACTCTTTCGCACCTTTAACTGTAAAAGATAACCAAGGTCTGACTATAATCAGAAACTGAAAAATAAATGTCTCTCTTCAATCAATACTTCATATATTCAGTCTCAAAACTTATTTCTGTTAAATTAAACATAAAAACTGAGAAAGTGTGCAATGCCCCTCGCTCCTGATACAGTTTCTTTTGTATAAGCCCTGAAGTCTTACAGCATATTTTACTCATGGTAGATAATGTTAGCCTTCCATATCAAAGTCTACTCAGGTTTTCCTAGGACATCAGAGTTACATTAAGCCTAAGACTTTTACTAATTATATTGAGATAATAAAGTGAAAGGCAAAGTTTTGCAGACTACATGACTCAGAAATTTATATTTGGTATATATATCTGGTGAACTGAGGAGCAAAGAAGGGTAGTGAGTTGAAAAAAAAACTTCAAGGGTTTAAAATGCAAGCAGGTAAAAAGCAGGATGGTGCAGGTACTTCTACAGATGAGAACAGACCAGGCTCCATCTGAAGGGGTCAGAGGACAGCAAACGGAGCCCAGACAGAGAGAGGAGACTGAGGTGCCCAAGGCTGTAGAAGCTACTCACAGGGAATGGTACGCAGGTACAGGTTGTCTCTGATCACCTGCTGGAGCTTATGGTCCAGGGAGCCCTTCTGAAACTGCAGACTGAGGTAGTGACGCAAATCAGTATTCAACACCTTACCTGTGGGAAAGGGAAGAGAAACCTGGGTCAGTCCAACAATTAAATCACGTCCACATGGCACTCATTTACAAAACACCCACTCTGTTTATTTGATTCTGAGACAATTAAAAAGATATTCTGAAATTTAAATTCATAACAACCAACACAACACTCATCTGACCAACAATAAGACACGGTACGAGATCCAAATAAAAAGGGTCCTTATCTGGACAGTAATTTCTTGTACCTGAGAAAGCTAGGTGCAAAGTGGCAAAGATGGCATACTGAAGCTGTCATACGTAATGAAATATTAATTGAGCTCTTTCGTTAAAAAGCCAGATGTATGCATGACAAAGAGGAACACAAAATTAGGACAGCTGCTTCTCGGGAACAACAGCAGTTCATGCAAAGTTTAAAGAAGTGTAGGGGCTGCAAAGTCATCACGAAGAGGCGGAAAATTTACCATTCTCCTTGGAGCGACAGAATGTCAGACAGAGGAAGGAGTGAGATGAAGAGAGAAGGAAGAAACGGAGAGATTTCCCTAAGGTCTGCTACACTAGCACTCTTCCTCTGTGTGGACCCCAATTGTGAGCGGAGAGGGAGCCCCCTTCTCGGGAAGGGACATGCAGGATGAGCTTTGAATGTGGGGGAGTTATGCAATTAACCTTACACAGACAGAGGTGGTGAGCACTGGGGTCAACTGTCTACATAAAACACCACATTGGAGTTGTTCTGACAAGTTTTCAGAGCCAAAACAATACCTGTGATGTGCCTCATCAAAATCTAGCTTCATTCCCTTCTTCTTCTTATGTGGTCTCAATCACAGCTCTACAAGGCAAAAATGTGGTAATGTTTGCTGTTACTGTCTGCCAAAGTCTCTGACGCAAGTGTTAAAATCCTGTAGATTTTCTCCAGACCAAAAAATGTTGACTTATCAAAATCAAGCAGAAACCAGGCTGTGAGTAATGTCAATACTGCGTTGAGAGACCACGAGGAACATCAGTCAGCAAGATCACACACCTCTCCCAGCAAGACAACTACAAAAATTGTAAATACATGATTTTTCCTATTGTGAGACTAATTCTGCAAGCTGCTGGCTAATCTGCTGACGAATATTTTATCATACTACACAGTTATGAATCAGTGTGCCAGACACTTTTTGAAATATGAAGACATTTCATCTCTCATCCAAGAGGCTTCATCTACAAGGCTTCACAATATATTCAACACTTCAGTTCTGACAAGGGTTCTTCATACGTTTCCGTTTCTGTTTCTGTTCCGGCCGACACTGCAGCCTGGTTCTATAGAGCTCAAGCTCAATATAGACCCAATATAAACAGAGCACAAAGCAACAAAAAAGTCTGCAGTTTGCGATCCACCAATAAACACATAGAGGAAGAAAAACAGAAGAAGAAGAGTGTGTGACGTGTTCCCACAGCGAAAGTAATGAAAATTTTAAAGTGCAGAGCGTCCTACGCATCCCGCACTATACAAGAGTTCTACTTTGAAACTTGAACAGCATTTTTTATGACACCCATTTTCAGCAGGAAGTACTGAGGGATAGACTTGGCTGCTGGGGAATAAAAAGCTATTGCCTACCTAATTCAAAAATATTTTAAATTAAATCAAGTTCTCTTATTCAGCCCCTGAGGGGATAAAACAACTACCGCTGGGACTGTAGATCAGCAGCATTATGTTGGCTGGTTAAGGGGGTTGATTCTCCCCTCTTAACATCTGCCAAAAGTGGTGTTGAAAATATTTCTGATTAGGGCGATTTGAGTTTCTTGCTTACTGGGTGTTCAACATTACTCAGTACTTTGGGCTTTTGCTCTTCAGACACACACATGAGCTAATAATTCAACTGATTTTAGACGTTTGAGGTCTCTAGCCAAACTGCATGTGCCTGCTGCTTTACTTAACTTGAAACAGTCCAGTAACTGCAGTGGTACAAGCGAGGGCTCCGGCCAAGAGAAGCATGGCTCTCCGTTATGTAACTCTATAGACTTTTTACTGGCACAATGAATGTGAAGAATTTATGTCAAGGATACAAAAGCCTGGTCTGGCTACACATCACAATTTGAAAGCCATAAGCCTGCGGTCCACGTTCCCAGAAGCTATGAGACATGAAAAACCCAAAAACACACACAAACAATGTACACCCCATTCCCTCCCACCGTATCAGGATTGTTCCCATGTTGAAGGGGATGGGAGTGACTCAGCCTCCACCAGGGCCTTCTTCATGCTTGGGAATGCAACCCTGGATCCATTTTCACACACTGCCTTGAAAGATCAGCTGGTTTCAGTATGGACAATGAAGGGTACTAATTGTTACCACAGAATTCCTGCAGGGAAGGGTAGATACTCCACTGGGTCAACAAAATCATTCTCTCGCTCTGTCATACACACACACACACACACACACACACACACACACACACACACACACACACACACACATGCAAATCACCTCCCCTGCACAAAGCAAACTCCCACTCAAGTGCTTCCAACAGGGTAGTCTTTGTGGCCCGCCTGTCAGGTTGTGTTAGCGTGCTACATCATATCTCCAGAGACGGAGAGAAAAAGAGAGAAAGGGAGGGAGAGGCAAATCTCGGCTTCCCGCTAGGTTACAAGGCAGCGCATCACTGGCCTGCCAGGCTGGTAGTACGAGGCATGTGGGACACAATAGAAGCCTTTGTGCCTTGTCATCTGGCTATTAGACACTCTCTCATACAGGGGGAGTTGGTGGGGAAAAAAGGGGCTGCAGTTCAAGGATGGAGAATCATTAAAAACAGAGGGAGCGAGGGAGGGCAGTGTGGAGGGAGTGGGGAACGTTCGCAGAAAGGAGTAATGATGATGCATGGGAATGCACGTGGAAACTCACCCCACCGCTCTCCCCCTGCCTTTTCATCATTATTCTGTTGCTCCATCTCTGACTGTGCCTCTGACTCTTTGCCTCCCTCGCTGTGGAGATTCATCAGCTCTGGCAGATCCCCACAGGGCAACTCACACCTATGTTTGAGATCGCTTTCTGAATAGCTATCTACCTTCTTTGCATCTCCCCTTTTTTCTTTCTTCTACTGCTAGCCACTTAACCTTTTGTTTTCTCTCATATCACAAGCCTCTGCTTTCAAATAATGTGTATGTGCATCTACCTGCCACTGATTCCACTGCAGCCCCTCTCCGCCCGTCTTCTGCCTCTTGGATCAGTAGAGACCTGCCTTTCCCAAATCCCTGCAGCTTCGGGCCATTTCTTGCCACACATGCATGTCCTCACTTGACCAGGACCAAAACAATTGACTTGCAGTACAGATATTTACTCAGGCAGCCAGTAAACAGGCAGTTAAATAACAATGGGATTATATAGGCACATTGCTTTCCCTAAATGAGAGTGGAAGCAATGCAGAGATGTCACCAGCAGGGGTGTCAGTGGGCGTCTAATGAGGCAATTCTCTGACAGTAGCGCAGCTCCGGAAACAGCGAGAAAGCCCCCACCATCTACTAATTACCACCTTGTTAGGTTCATTTGGCATCTCAGGGCAACATAATGTCCTGCCTCATTTTGTGTGACAGGCAGACAGAGAGAGAATCAACAGTTTATTGGCATCTAAGGGACACCCACTTTCTTCACATTTCCTGTAAAATGGCAGGGGGACAAATAAGATAAACAATTCTGGCATTCTTGTTTCCTCCCCAAAGAGCAGAGCACACAGAGACAGACATGTTGGTTTTGTTGCCAGTGGCCTCACCCCCCCAAACCCATGCTCATGTGCACTGAAAGTGATAGTGGTGGAACAACCTTCCCTTATACACTTCCCCTCAAGATGGGAGAGGTGTGGAGAGTTTTCCTGTCTAAGACGAGCTCTGTTGCTCTTACGACCACTGTTTAAGTTGAGAGCTGTAATAGGTTAGCAAGATAGAGTCAGCGTGAAGTCAGTTAGTGGCTGCAGAGCCCAAGAGATTAATTGTGGATGGAGGTAAGCTTTGGGATGAAAAATGTTGCATGAAGGAAATCAATGTCCAATCACCCTTTCCCCCCTTTAGGTTAGATACATCCCACTTGAAACCCAATTAGTGGGACTGGAGCTCAACATAATGTCAGTCTGCACAAGCTGGGTGTTTTGGCTATAAAATGGTAAAAGACCAGGCTGAAAACCTCTTCATACAACATCCTCTCTTCCAATTGTATCTTTGCTGCAGTGATTCACAGAAAAAAAAACATTGCCTTAAGCAATTTTAAATTATAAGTTTTAAAATTAATTTGAAATTCCTATGAAAAATGAGTATCAAATTCCTATCAATAACATACAAAGGGGTGAGGTGCTAGAGGAGAAGTGACTCTTTATGATACTATTCTGAGCTTGCTGTGCCACGTGAACAATGGCATTATCCCTGCACCCTTGGCAGAATAGCACGATCAACTCTTTTAGCAGATAATTGAAAGGAATGGTCTTGCTACACATTGCGTGCAGGCTTAATGTTGCGGGCTTATTATAGTCAATGTGATAATCATCAGCACATTTGGCAATAGACACAGATGGTGTCCCAAAGCACTCAGCATTCAGAAATACATTCTTGGCTGTGGATGGCTTGCCTGCTATTGTTGGCTGAGTGTACTAAATATCCATTAGTTACATGTTTGAGATAAAACTGGCTTAGTGCATTCTTGGCTCATTTAATAGTACACACCTATTCTGTTGATACATGGAGTATGTGTGTATACAGTCTCACAACATCAGAGCAACCAGCCAGTGTGTAGGTGGGTAAAATAAATTACTGGGAAAAGAGGTGAGTTCACATTAATTCAAGGTCCCATGTTCTCCTCAGTCACTGTGGTACAGCATTTTTTTTTCCAGATAGTGAGAAGTGACCTTGAAATTGTCCTTTTAATCCTATTGTGGCTTAGAGAAAGACAATTAAGAAAAAGCTGAAATAAAGATGGGGTCGAGCCTCCTTTGTCTTCTCTGTCCCTTTCCGATTCTTAGCTGGGGCATGGAGGTGAAAGAACAGTCACAAGCACCCCACAGTCATCCTGAGCGGGCGGGGCATTCTTCCCTCTCCTGTCCGCATCCCGTGATGTAGAGCACGCTGACCGATCATGACATTAACCTCTCCTTCATCCAACATGCATGTCCAACCGCTACACTGGGCTACACTGGATCCAACATGTCTTTTTGAAATGTATACCATGGCTGCGCAGACAAAAGCTACAGATTTTGGCAGTGACACTAACGATTAACTTCACTCATGGACTGACCACCTCAAAAGTCTGTTCCATTTGCCACTCTGGACAGCGTACAGTTCAATACAGAACCGACTGACATTCAGGGGGAGACAGCGAAACTAGCAAAAAGAAAAAAACAGATCATTACGGCAAGACAGACTTTTAAAGGCCATGGAGACCTGTGTTGTCCACTACTGCTGAAGGCACTGCTTAAGCAAGCATTTCTAGAATCACAACCAGACAGCAGACTGATAGGAAAAGTAGAGAGAAAAAGAAAGCACGGGAGTGGATGATAAGAGTACGATTTTTAACAGGGTATCATTGGGCTTTTGCACCTGTCTTTTTAGCTACTGGTTTCTCTTTCATCTCTGGGCACCAATATCCCAGCGGCTCTAATCCACTCTCAAATGCAGAGCTCTAAACCTCTAACAGCGTGGTTAGCTCGCTCATGAAGCATACAGACAAGATAAAATGATTGGATAAAAATGCTACCATCATGCAACAGAGGTCAGGGTGGGAGGAGTGTTGTTATCGGTGTGTGTGCATGTGCACTTCAGCCTCCAAAGCCCATTTCCTCCACGCCCCATTGTTCATCTGGCTGATCTGCTGTGTGGTGGCCGTCTGGATGGGACGCAGAGAAGTAGAAGGAGCTCCCTCCTGCACTGTGCATCATCAAAAGCTGCTTCTGTTTGCCAGCACTGCAGTTTGAAACTGTCTATCCACACACATACACCTGCTAGGCGCACACACACACACACACAAAAATACCCACTAACACTGCACGTGAGCGTACATGTGCACTCACACACACGATAGCTTCCACTGAGACTGAATGAGAAAGAGGGATCAAAGAGCGGAGAAATCTTTTCTGCCTCATCTCCATGATAGAAAGTGATCTTTACATCCCACCGCATGGAGAAGGAGACAAAAGGTTTCATTGTCAGAGAGAATGGACGAGGCGATGTAGTAGGAGATAAATCAGTGTATTATTGAAAAGGATCGGACATGTTGGGTGTGTGTGTATATATATACATACACACACACACACACACACACACACACACACACACACACACACACACAGATGCGTGGATTCAAACAGAGTACTAGATGACTACATCTTTAATTAGATTATCGCACTAACAGCAGACTTTTGCCGTACTCTAGGAAGAGAAAGCAATGATAGGAAATGGACTATGCCAAGTTTTCCACAAGTTGTGTGAAGACCCAAAAACCAGTTATGCCACAGTTTGATTTCTCACTAACTGGACTACTTCAGAACAGCAGCAGCTTCTGCAACCCTGTGGATTACGGTTCTGCAGAGCAAGTAAAGTAATGCGCTCTTAGCCTCAATAACTTGGGCTGTCACTGACAATATGCCGCCTGATGCATCAGAGAGAACCTCAGGGGACACAAAAGTCTATCTATCTTTTTCTTTTCCCCACTCTCTCTCTCACACACACACAAACATTTTACACGATTTCACCCAAAAAAGGGGATCTGAAAACACACAAAAGGGGATCTGAAAACACACAAAAATGTGATGACAAGAGTGATTTACATGAGACAGACAGTGACTGAGGTACTTGCTCTGTTCCCCAACTCTGGACATGCGCTGTGACTGTATGGCCTTGCATATAGTCTCCCTTCAAAAGCCCTGGGTAGTCAGCAGTGATGTTTTAGGCATGTCTGCTAATAATATACAAAACTGAGCAGAAGGCATTGTATAGGAAAGCACAGCCTGAGGAGCTGCAGTTGCTGATTTGATGTGAGCATCTCTTGTTGCTTGGCTGACCCAGATGCTGCCTTGATCCTTGACTCACACACATCTTCAAATAGCATACTGCTGACACTGGAACACACTGGGGCTATATTTGCATACATTAGTGCTGAACCAGTTATTTGACTAATCGACTAGTCAATTAATTATTATAACCATTGATCGAGTGAAAACACCAACCACTGGGTGGTGTTTTATACGAAGATTTGCTTACTTTCCTCTGCTTTATAAAATTCTGACTGGCATTAGTCATGATGTTTGGCATCTTGCATTTATTAGTGGTTATTCAAGCAATATCCCATGGATATACTGTACACAAGCTTTTGTTCTTATAGAATTAAGCAAATTTCATTGAGACTGAAAGTTCATTCTTGACTTTGGAAACAGTAGTTGATGAAAAAAAATCACACACAAGGTGTATTTAGCAGCTGTTCTGGTGCTTTTGATCATCAACTTGGCAAACTCCAACTGCTGAGGAAGATTGTCTGATATGACCAAAAGCTCCAGAACAACTATGAAGTGGGTTTTTTGGTAAGTTTCGTCAACATTAAAATAATTTGCGTAAAAGAACATTTTAAGTGAAACAGATCAAAATTCAGGCTTAACTGCAGCCTAACTCACTATACTGTGACTATTACACTCAAAGTTTCATAACCAAAAACCCATCATCACCAAGGTCCTAGGCTGGTCCTTCAATCTACTTTCTCAACATGTGCTGTCACCACTGAGTACAGCTAAAAAAAGCAACTGCACGTCCAGGGTATGGTGTACCCACCATTTCTTACACACATACACACACAGTCAAAACCCGATCCCTGTCGTCCATCTCCAGGAGGTCAGGCTGGGATGGTGCGCATGAAAAGAAACCACTCTCCTACATTATATTCATCCATCATGTGCTGGAGCCTCTGGCTGCCTAACAGGATACTCGCCTATCAGTGAAATGAGTCAGTTGGCTGGACCTCATTCATTTCAGCCCTATGTCCACATAACATCCCTCTTACTGAGAGATGTGTGTGTGTGTGCGAGTGAATGGTTATAGTTATGGTGCAAGAGTTTCTGAGCACATACACACAAGGATAGGTATATGACTTGAACTTAGTGAAGCCTATGGACATTGTTTGGCCAGTGGATACTGACATTTAGTCCATGATTTATCTCTATGTCTTTGAAGGCACACACAAGGCACTCCTCAATAAGCTGGGCAGATGCCCAGGGAGGAGAGGGCAGCCACATCAGTCACTCACAGCAGATGAAAAGGCTTTAGCAGCCGGACGCCAGAGAACAGATATGAAGAGAATCAGAGGCAAAACCTTCCTATACAACCACTGAATGTTAAATGAATATTTACCTCAAGCTGTTTCCAAGGCCCTCTCTAATGACTGAAATGTGTACTTGTTCAGCTGCATGCAGCAGACGTTAGTTGCGTTTAATAAATAATTCTTCGTGACCGATGGACTGATGGATGGAGGCAGGGGGGTGAACTGGAGCGAATCAAAATGAACATCTGTGTGCTCGCTGCTGTCATGAGACAGATAGAAATGTGCTTTGACTGAGTCAGCCAACACCCTATCTATAAACACCGCAGTGTGTGGAGGGATCACAGCACATGTGCATCTGTGTACATGTGTTTGTAGGTAAGTGTCAGAGAGCGGGAATACATTTGCATAAACGCAACTCCACAAATGTGTATTCAAACAGCTCCCTGTGGGGTGTACTGCAGTGGTACAGAAGGAGATTGTGACTATATGCTGGAAGCAAAACATACACATTTGTTAGATTCACAGCCAAATGTCATGATGATCCAGCAAAGCCCTGAGCCACATCTTATTCTTATTAGCATCTTGAAAATATAAGGGGCTTCCTGTCAGGAATGAGCAGTGCATACAGAAAGCGTGGCAGTAATGACACCCAGCCCGAGTAGGTCAGTCATAGTGTGGTGCTGCTCAGGGACTGATCCAGTCAGAACTGATTTAAGAGAGGCGAGTCTTCTCCCAGTTGATCCATAGGTCTTAGTTATTAGTATGATGTCAGGGAGATAGCTCGCGGGATCTTTCCATCCGGGTGGTGGGGGGGGATGTTAGACTGATTCGTTCCATGTGTGATAGTTCCAGCTGACTCACTGAGATTTGCTCTCATTCATACTGGCATGCAGTTACGCACAAACAAACAAACGGATAGGTCACCCCCTTGATAGCTTCACCTTAAAAAGCGCAGGCTGGTTTCAATCATGACCGAGAAATGGGGCCCGGGAGCAAGCCAGGTCTGTGAGTAAGTCTAATTGAGTGGACTAGAATCAATCCAAACACAAACCCCAAATACCCAAGCACCACCTCTCCTGACAAATCACACATGTAGGAACAAAACCATAGAGATATTATTTCAGACACATATTGAATTGTCAATAAATGCTTGAGGACATGATCACCCCTGACCACAAACATATTGACTCACTCCCACTGACTCACTCAATGATAATTATCTGTTATTTTGCCACAGATGATTTTCTGATAGACCCAACCAGAGATGCTCTGTACTGTGTAAAACACAGGGAAATAAGGAAGCATGACTCTTAGAATGCAGTGAACAATGCAGATTGTAAACATAAGGTCAATGTGGGAGGGAGGAAGAAAGGCAATAGAGAAACAGAGAGGCAGGGAGAGGGTGAGATGAAAAAAATGTTTGTTTATGCATGCATTGATGGAAACCAATACAGCTCCATATGTAGTGGGTGTACTCTTGTGTCCATCTTCAACGCCCCCTTGCACAGCTTGAGCTGGAGGTGCGCTGCAGTGAATTCAGAGACAATTCAGAGACTCTTTTGTGCTCCCCTCACACACTCCTTGAGGTTTCTTTTGACAGCTGAAAGCTTTGCCGTCTCTTAGCGTGAAGAAGTGTGTCTTGCTCTGCAACAAAACAACTCTGCTCTCATGTGTGTAAGTGCTATGAAAAACAAGTTTGGCGCTGGCGGCACTGAAGGAGAAGAGAACAGTGTGACAGCAGAGAGTGACGGCTGCACACACAAACCAGAGTTATTAAAGTGGATACCAACAGGCTTCCTTGTCCTTGGTTTACTTGTGATTATTTTTCTTTATCTTTAATCTTCAGACCTACAGCAGGTACTTAGGGAACTTGTTGTGGTGTTGACTAAGGATTTCTTCTAAAGAGCTCCCCGAGAGGAAAATGGTAGTTATTAAGCACAAGCTTAAAAGATCACTAAGTAAAAGACATGGTTCTTGGTAATGAAAGTTTCACGTCCATCTTGAGGAGAAATAAATAATTATACAAACAGTAAATTGTTTCCTTGCCACATGGGAAAGGCAGGGTTGTAGATGCTTTGTTGGCATTTGAATTTTCTTTGCCCACTTAACAGTGGTAAAGTCTCTGTAGAAATGTCATGCAGCAGTGTGGAGGGAGGCTGTCATTCACAAAAAAAGGTGTGTGTCTGTGTACATGTCTTTCTGTGGTTGTGTGGACAAATTTGACATCAAAACTATTGTTGTGAGGACACTATGGCTGGTCCTCACAACTTTAAAGGGCTGTTTGAGGGTCTAGACTTGGTCTTAGGGTTCAGGTCAGGCATTTAGTTGTGATGGTTAAGGTAAATGGCTCGGAAATGCATTATGTAAAGGAACGTCCTCACAACTCATGGAAGAGAAGAATGTGAGTGTGTACAGAAAGTACTGTGTGTGTGTGTGTGTGTGTGTGTGTGTGTGTGTGTGTGTGTGTGTGTGTGTGTGTGTGTGTGTGTGTGTG
>JBBMJY010000012.1:21371758-21392738 GCA_037833715.1 Toxotes lorentzi
TGTGTGTGTGTGTGTGTGTGTGTGTGTGTGTGTGTGTGTGTGTGTGTGTGTGTGTGTGTGTGTGTGTGTGTTGGTGTGTCACTAAGCATTTCTGCACTAATGTGATGAAACAAAGCCAGGGTCAGAAGGATGGAAGGTGCCCATCACAAACCCACAAGGCATCACCTCCCAAGGTCTTTCAGTTAATTACATTTGATTTTTTCCTTTCAATGTTTTCTCCTCACAGACGAGGGAGCACACAACAGTGCATCGTAGCTATGGGAGCATCATTAAAACACAGATGGACTCGTGATCACAAGGTCTGCTAGTAAAGAAATTGAGAGGCATGAATATCTTGACTTTATGACTTTAACAACCTGTCCCAGAACCCAGTGTGACACAGTACCACATACAAATCACACCTGTTTTTTTTTTTTTGTTTGTTTGTTTTTTCAGTACAGTATGACCTCCTTCTCCTTTCAGCCTTCTTTTACTGGTCCAGTCCTTCTAATCACAGCCATCTGGGCTTGTTTTACCTCTGGACTGTGTTGCTGCATTTATGCAGAAGTTTGATTACAGGTTTGGCCATAAAACCCCTATAGAGGCTTGACAAGTACTAGTCAGTTTGGAGCAAGCAGTTTTGCTAAAAAACTGTATCAGCCTGATTGTTAAATTAAATCAGACAGGAAAGTTGCCATGCTAAAATGTGTGATCATGCTGACTGCAGAATTAAATGACAGTTCTAAAACATAAATATATAGCATAATGCTGTATGAGAAAGATTTACATAGAAACTCTGTAAGTGTATAAAATTTAAGCAGGTTGTATCCTTTAGGATGAGTTCAAACATTTAATTTATACTTGTGGTTATTGTTTTTCCTGGTGCTTCCACTTGAGCAGTGCAAAATCTCAGACTCACCAAGCACTTTATAAATAGGCTATACTGTGGAGTAATACTCCACAGTATCAGGAGATCAACAAGACATCCACCTGTCTATTCTGAGTTTAGGATCTGTTGTGGTTGTGAGAGCTGAAGAGATCCATTTCCAATTCTACGGCAGCTCTTCTGGGGATTCAAAAGAAGATTAGCAGAGTTAAAGTGAAACTCAAAAAACCCTAAATCTTTTCAATATCAAATACTTGCCCTGAGAAGGGTTGCTTCTTTTGAAGAGTATGTAACCTGTTGGATTTCTCTTTCTCAGTGTGTTTGTTAAGGAAGTTGAGGATTGTGCTAGGGGCAAACAAAAACAGCACTTTTTTGTTTTTTTTACTGTGGATTGCTGCAGAATTGGTCTCAGAAGTTTCTACAAGTGCTTTGATTTTCTTTTTTAACCAACCACGTAAACTTGTCACTTTCTCATTGTAATCAGCATGAATTCAAACAGCCTCTGTTCTTTATGAAGGACAAAACTGTCTCTATTTAACAACTGTCTTTCATAAGGAGAGATGTGATAAAAATTTTTAAAAAAAAGTTCATCACTTGAAGTTTCAGCAGACAGACTAAATAAAAGTTTAGAGAGCTGATCCTTGTTACAGTGAAGGAAAGATGTATCTGTGGCAGTAGCTGTACAGCAGGGGGCAGACAGGCAGTGAGCACACAGCTGAGATGTATGTACACCTCAGCTGGAATGATCCCTTATGATCTCCAAGTAAGAACATGGACTATTAGTAATATTTCCTTTCATTTGTAATTAACCTGTGCACCTGGGTAACAGTACAACTGGAGGAACACATAATACATTTATCATGGTGTGCTGTGGTACTGGGTGAATTCATCTGATGGAATGTATCATAGTCATGTCATGCAGTGTTGCTAGATGGAATGTCTTTTCATTGACAGCAGCGGCCGCCACCTCGCTAGATTTCCCAGCTGCAATCTGAGCTGGCCACATTTCATTATTACACTGCTGCACCAAAACTGCCCTCATCAACAAGAACCTGAGGATGTGAAGTATGCCTCTCCACTCTAACATGAAACCTAAACTGGTTTGAACAAGAGTAAGGCATGCAAAGGAACTGCAACAGGAAGAGCCAGCCTCTCCGCATTCTGAAATTCTCCACACATTCCAAGTATTTTAGTGGGAAATGAATATCAGCCCCCACATAACAAAAAAAAGGGAGAAGAATTAGATCGCTCCAAGCCAGGCGGAGTGTTCATTTTCCAGAACTACACATGCAGCTGCATTTGCGATATCTTGTATGTGTCATTAAGATCAAAGTTGAGTGGAAGAGCAGTTTGATGGGCTGTTTGCATAACGAGGCACAAGACGGGTTCTGAAACCAGCTCCTGCAAAAACTCTCATTCTCATTCAAGAAACATGACCTTTGTGAATTAGAGAGCACCTACCTGTGCCTGTCAGTGCAAGACACATCCTGCTATAAATCACACAGCATGGTGTAACACTTCGTATTCACGAGTGTTTTACACCCCTTATAAATACTTACATAAATATTTTGAGGGATCGCATGGGCATAGGTTTACAGGAAGCATGTGTAGAGTATGACAGGAATGTATTCATGTGTGTTTGTGTATTTTGTATGTGTGAAGCCATGACAGTACTTAGAAGGGGCCAGGAGGCTGATAACTCCATCGCCTTAGTGCTGGGTTATTACTGCTCTCATCTAGTGTCTTTACTTCACTATATTTTGCTAACTAGATTCTGATGAATACCAGCCATTACCTCACATCATTAATCACACCTCATTTCTGGGCTGATGGGACAAAACAGGCTGATTTGGACACTTCGGTCAATAGCCACTGAAGAGAGGGAGTGCTCCAGGATAGCTCATGAAGCATTGCATACGCGTTATTCTGTTTAGTCATAGTTTTTTTTTTCTTTTTTTGCCTGTAAGATACAGAAAGATCCCAGTTGCTAAGCTTTTTGTGTCCAGCTCGATAGAGCGTCTTTTGGGGTATGTGGTACTTTCTTTAGAACTGAACAAAAGGCGCTGTCTTTACAACACATCCTCCACAAACAGCTCACAACACTCGTCATGTGGGTGAGACAGTTGGTCAGACATTCCAGAGCGCTTCTAACACCTGTCTGAGACCATTCGTCACAGAGGAGGAGTGTATGCTCCCACCTCTGCTGCTAGGCACCGTGGTAGGGTTTTAATTTATTGTGCATGTACTGTTTACTATTGTTGCAAATCTTCTGAAGCTGACAGCCTGCAGAAGGCTTCAGAGCGGGGATGAGAAATGCCAAGGATTTTTCAGGAAGAGGGGCCGTGAGTGCTGCCTCAGTAACGCAGTTATATTTTACTCCCATTCAGCAGGGTGTACTGTTAGCTAGCAGCATCCTGGGGGACCCCTACTGCTTTGCCTGAGTTCCACAGAAAGAGTGGGCTGCATGGAGGAGCTCTCCGTGTCTAATTATATTATAGGAAAAATTGCACAAAAGACTTTATTTTAATGCAACAGGGACTGCTGGGAAATTTACACTGGTTTATTAACTGAGACAAGGGAGGAATCATTCATCCCCACACACAGAGAAAATTTTTCAATCCAAACAAGCCAAATGCATCAGCCAGGTGGAGCGCTACAATGCTAATGTTCAAATGAAAACAGAAACACCACAAGTGTTTTCAGGCTGGTGTGTCAGCAGAGAGGGCTTGGAGATGGAGCGCCTCCAGAGACAAATGGTTTAAAGGTCACATCCTGTACATCAAGAGTTACGCGTACCTTGGAGGTGTGGCCATGAGCGGAATCTCTAAAAGTAAAGGTAAAAGGTAGGAGGGAAATGAGGGGAGAGAGAGAGTAAAGAGAGAGAGAGAGAAGGAGATGACAAGACAAAGACAAGACAAGGTAAGACTGAGAGATGTGGACAGAGAGCTGAACAGCACATACAAGACAGAATAAGAGAGCAGTGATTTCAATTCAAAACATGCACAATAAATAAATAAATAAAGTAACAGGAATATAGCTGAGGCTGCTAGGGATATCATTACTCCTGCAGATATTTGGTCATAAAAAAATTGTACAGAACAAATTTTGACAATTCATCCTGAGGGGGACGGGGACATCTCTACCAAATTCCATGGTAATTCATACAATAGCTGTTGAGATGCTTCATGGTAGTACTAGAGGAAAAGTCAGGGGATCCCCAAAGTCATTAGCACACATTATCTAGGAACCATGAATGTCTGAAAAAGGTTTGAGAGCAATTCATCAGCTCTATCCATAGAGCCGAGCCTCTATCATGGCTGAAAGGCCTGTGAAACATCCCAACCCAGTGGTTTATTAGTGTTTTTTCAATCTGCAACTGGGCCAAGTAAAGAAACAAACTGTTGTGCTATAAATGTAAGGAAGCTGTATTACAGCAGTGCCCAAGGTGAGCTGAGTGCCCTGTTTAGCCAGACATTAGCCAAAAACAGGGAGAGTGAGGAGGAGCTGGTTTGAGGAGAATGCATGCTGAGACTGCCAAAACAACCTGCTCCTTACTCATCAGTCCATGTGGTTAATTAAATAGAAAGCATTGCAAAAGAATTTGGGCTGGTTGTATTATCAACAGCTAGAACTAATTAGTGTCAAGATGTGATTTAATTACAGAAACCAATTTGGAATTATACACACCATTAGACTGTTTTCTCAGCCCTGTCAATAGTGTATCAGGTAGTTGTGGTAGTGAGAGAGAGTGTGAGCAACGTAGTCCAAGATGTGTCAAGATTCTCCAGAAGCAAGTCAGGGAAAAAAAGACAAAATCACCTCACCTCACTCGTGTAATGATTTTTTTTTTTAAATAGAATTTATTTACGATTAATAGGCTCACAAATCTGCTGACATGTTTCTGCAAGTTTGAAATAAATGGTCTAAATGACTCATTGACCTTTAAACCTTTCCCTCTCCTTAAAATCTGTCAGCTCCTAAATATAGGCCTTACTGTTTTGGACATCATTATCAATGCAGAACTAGAGTTTGTGGGTGTTGTGTTTAGTGGGTGGGGGTGGGAGAACCTCCTCTTAGGTGTATGGGTGTAACTGTTAGTTGATTCTTTTTTCCTGTTTTTTCTCAAATTGGTTCTGGAGAATACAGACAATATTCAATAATATATTCAATAAGTTCTGCAATTCTAAAGTGGAATTAAAGCACACAGTCGAATGTTTAAAAGCAAAATCTCTGCTCTCGGCTATGGTGCTGTATGTGAGTTGCATAGAATAAAAAGTGCTCCCCTTGATGGCCATTACCAGTTATTGCGATAAAGATGGCAAATGTGATAAGCCTGTCAGTTTTTCTTTAGACACTTTAGACATTATTTCAAATATCATCCCACCCTTCTGCAACTGTACAGGCTACAGAGTGCCTTGTTAGTATACAAAAATGTAGGCCTTGTGCATTTGTGTGCACATGCAATAGTGTCTTTTACTCTCCAGCCATGGCTGCGACAGCCCTGGCAGAGGAGTTCAGTGAGGGCGCCACGATTCGGCTGCTATCTGATACGCTGTCATTCGGCTCACGCTGTGGCAGCACTGAGAGCTCTCACCACCTCTATGATGTGCCTCTCTTCCTTTTACCCTTCTCTCTGTCCCCAGCTCTTTCATTCCCCACTTATCTTGTTCCTCTCCATTGCTTTGAAAGGGCCTTATTTTTTTCTTTCATGCTCTTTTCCCCTCGCCCACTGCTCTTCCAAACATCAATCAAAGTCTTTATCTGCAATGCGAAAATTCTCATTACTGGTATCTTAAGAAGTCACAACACTGTAGAATCACAACTTGAGTTTGAACTTCTTCACTCTCTTTGTGAGTCGGTGGATCCCACCCGAGCTTTTGTTTGGAGCCTCTGTTGAGGTGTTAATCTGATCAGTGGAGCAACTCAGAGTTCATCAACTGAGTCATCACATCAGTGCCACCGATCACATTTACATTCTGCTGCTTAAATGACTCCTAATGAATGAGACAATCTTATGAATAGTGAGATATTAATGCATTTTGGAGGAATACAGTAACATCATCGTGACTACGAGGGTCAAAAGTGCATTTACCTATCAAGTTTTTAAGTGGGTTTTAATTCCCAGTCAGATAGCCATCATTACCTAATGAGTGACTACTGACCCATCATTATGCAATGGAAGCCTCTGCTCAGCCCAGCCAAAGAGCTGCTTTGCCTTTTTTCCTCCTCTCCTAATTAAGGCCCCCCTGATGGTTTAAGCCGTTGGATTTGCCCAGTTATAGTCGCTAGGAACTAAAAATAAACATGCAGAGAACTGACCCACACACTACAGTCTGACCGACGGTGTCCTCAGTCAAAGGAGTCAACGTCCTTGAGAGAGTGGCACATTGGGTCACTTGGCAGCTCGTCCTCTCTCTCACTCATATCCTCCTCCTCATTCCTTTGCTTTCCCTACAGCAGGCTGAGTAGATAGTTAATAACAAAATGCTTGTGGGGAGGGCAAAACAGAGATTGGACATGGACGCCTCTTCTATGCCAGCTGATCCGCTTTATCTGGGTGCCAGCGCAGACCGACGCTTGTCCCACAGTGGGGGGACCTTATGACAAAATAAGAAAAAGGAATGAGAGGTTTTTTATCTTGACTGTTCAGATTTTTTTTTTTTTTTTGTGGAGCTGCTTCATGAAATAGTTGCTTGCTCAGAGATTAAACCATGGTTTGCCTTGGAAGGAATTTGGGATTCTAGACGCAGAGCTGTTGAGGCTGTTTGACTAAACATATAATCTAAAGCAAGGTTCAGAGGAACAGCCACACCACAGTGGTCTACAAAAATATCATTCCTAATATCCCCCTCCTCAGCTCACGTAACCACATGCACACACACTCACACTCACAAACATGCACATATACACAAATTATGGCTCACTTTTCCAGAAGACCACAGTTCTTAGCCGCTAGTTCAGCAAAGGCAGTTCCTTTGTTAGGAATATCCACTATGTGCTCCTGAATGTCTGAGGTCCCATGAATAGTACAGAACAAGTGAGAGGTCAAGTTACTGGCAAGAGCAAACAACACAACAGCAAAAGTCAACAGAAGATTAGAGACAAATGCACATTATTCATACACACAGACACATTTCCACACTTTCCCCGTTTCGTGACACAAGGTGGTCCGATTTATTCACCTCACCTCACTCAGGGCGTCAGAATGGCTCTGTCAAATAAAGCCTAAATAAAACAGCTTTCAGTAGCAGAACTACTGCTGCACATTAGAAGGCTTCACAGAGATTATGCATTAACATTCCATTTCTGAGTAAAGTTTGATCGATCAACCTTTGTTTCAAATCAATGGTTCCCAAAGTGCTGTCTGAGGGGGTCCCGAAAAGATTTACAACCACAATGCGTAATTTACATTTACTTATTTCTTCATGCGCAGGAGGTAAGCAGAGCAAATTTGCACAGATTGATATTTTGATCACAAGGCCTCACTCTGAAAATGTCCTCAACCAAACAAAGGAATGAGATTCTGAATGGCACCGTATCACTGGACAAATACACTCTCAGATGAGATACCACGGGAACAATACTAAGATTCTACAGACACACTAGTAGCTTTGACCTGCTGGTGGTGCTACAGGAAAAGTCAGGGGATCACTAAAATCAGCAGAATTCATCCACTGAGGACCACGAATGTCAGTACAAAATTTCATGGCAACCTATAAGTAGTAGTATTCTACTACTAATCTAATAGTTGTAGAGATGTTGTCTGTCTGAATAAAAGTGGTGGACAAACTAACAGTCTGACATTCCTATCCTTAAAGCTATGCGTGGCGGAAAAATGTCCAATAAGGGTTTGTGGCCCACTACCTCTAATTTGTGGGTGCTAGTATGAACAAAGGGAATCCCTGTCATCAATGACCCTCTTACAATAACCAATCAGGCATAACATACTGTAATCAGTATGCTCTGAAACACCCACAATGAGGCTTAATTAAATTATTTTCATCCATTCGCAGGTTTATTAACCAAAACACTGAAAACCGATGGCAAAGTTCACACTGTTTAACATTTTTATGCTCTTGCTTCTGCTGATGACCAGAATGTAACAGCTGTGCCTCAGTGCACAAAAAACCCAGCTTGTCCTTAGCAGGGAGTATAAATAAGAGATTAAAAAGTGCTGAACAGTCCAATCATCTGCACATCAAACCATGTTCTGTGCTCAAACAAACGTCTACATCAGTTGATGTCTGACGGAAAAATACAAGAAGCCCTGACAGACGAACGAGCAAGAACATTGTGTAAGATCAGATGCTTTTTGTGGCATTGTGGCCAAAGAGGCAGAGTTAGTGTCAGTGCCTTTTCTTTCACTGTTGTTCTAAATGCGAAGTAGATAGCTGTCGGAAAATGGAAGTTAATACTTTTTAATTTCAGCTGCATTTTACCCACCGGGAAGATTATTTAATGGGAGACTTAATCTTCCATTACATTTAATTTATATTTGAGTTTCATAATACCAATATATCACTAATATTAAAGAAAGATCTACAAAGGAGATGCCTTGCACATGTTTAATGCCAGGGCTAACTGTGCTGATACGGCTGCTAATATTAGATAAAGATCGTGTTTGCTCAGCAGCACCAAATTGAGCTTCTTGGAACTGGGCTGACATTACACATATTAGCACGAATACTAAGCCGGCATGACTGCTTCTGTTAACATGACTGTTTTCCGACCACTCTTATCCTGCAGTCCTTTCAGTCATTAGGATATTAGTATTTATCCATGACCCACAGTGACAGTGTTTCTCAACCCAAATGTGGCTAGCCACTGCCATGTTAATTGTGGCTCTGACACATACTTTGAGGGGAAACTGCAGCGTATGCTAATTGTTGAGGTGAAGCGAGGCCTCAATCGGCCCGCGTACATCAGTTCTCGGAGCCAGCGGGATGTTTGTTTTTACCCATTCAGAAAGAGGAGATCAGCTCAACATGGTTCATATTTAAAATCAAACAAACCTCGACAAAAAAGCACAATACCACCCCCACATTTCTGACTCTCGCTACATGGTAGAATGAGATCCTGGCCTCTTCTCTACAGCACACCAATACAGTCATGCTGTTGTTGTTTCCTCTTGCGCATGCCACTGACAGCTTGCGCCACACAATCTCTTGGGCAGCCTCATTTCCCCTCATCTGAATATTTATGAATGTTGTTGAGCGGCCACATTCCATTATCGGAGAGATTGCCTGGCATGAGGCTCCCAATCCTTTCACCCTGCTCACGTCCGTCTGGGATCCTTCCACTTCATCCAATTGCAGTCTGTATTTCACCGTGCCTGGCTGCTGGTGTTATGGAGAAATATGAGAGGCAAAAAACAGTATGGGGGAAGAGGGTGGCGAGCAGTCAAGTCAAAAAAATATATACAGGAGAAAGATGAATGGCATTTTCAAGGTTACAAAGCCTAAATTAAATCGACTAATTCTCTGAGGTGGAAACACATGCTGGCAGGGTGCCTCCTCCCTGAGAGAAGTATGAGTCAAACTTTCAGGGCAAAGGTAAAACAAAAACGCACCAATGAGAGGAGACGTGGATGCATGCCAGCGCATTTTACACTTGAGTTCTCCCTCTTTATCTGTACTTCCTGTAACAAGCTACTCACTACGAAATTTATTAGCAATCTCGGCCGTCTACAGAACCAAGCAAACAAGAGGTGGTCAAGGAGCCACTGCAATTTCTCTGCTACACAATGTTCTCATTGTTCCATGTCTGGTTTAGAAGTGGGTGTATTTGACTAACATCCTCTATTCACCCTGCTGAAAACAAACACTGGTGAATAGGGAGGGAAAGGCTGACCCAAAACTGCCTGATAAGAATCAGGTCCAACACTAAGGTCTTTTACCCTCCTCAATAGTTAAGAGGAGGTTTCCTGGGGAGATAAGAAAAACGTAAAGGTGGAAAGATTGAGAATGTTCCTCCAGGTTTACAGCTGACGAGGTTTTCATGTAAAGGAGTTACACTCTATTAACAATAAACTACTTGAACTTGAACTATGAACTATGAACTCCTGCAATTTCTATTCAGCATTCCATTGTAATATACACCAAAGTCCAAATCTGGCAGCAGGTGATAAGTTTGACCCAATAGGTGTAACTGTGATTACACACTGATGCCTTTCAATGAAACGTTCAACGAGAGGAAAGGCCAAGGATTTCAGTATCAATCGAGAGCAGAATTTACAAATGATTTCTTAAATGTGTTCATCAGTGACGCCACTGTGAAGCACGCACATTCTCCCTCCAAGGCTGCTGCTTCTTTCTTTTTTTTTGGATACTGTTAAAGAACAAAAATGACAAATACAATCAATGTTCTTGTCATCCTACTCACATAACCCAACGGAAACGCTGATGAATAAATTCACCGTGGCAAAAGATGACTGAGAAAATAAAAGTGGTGGGATGCACTGAAAGAAAAGAGAAAACAGGATAAGAGCCAAAAATACACACAAGTAATTTTTTAATGTGAGAGGCGTGATTTCATTAAGTCAGCCGTGACAAGAGCTACTGCTGAAAACAAACACACACCTGATTTTGCAGCATGTCACTTGTCTGCCTTCTCTGGATTGTAATCTATATTCACCACAAAGGCTGGAGATGTGGCAGCCAACAGGGACATGAGAGTAATTTAAAAACCATCCCAGGCCATGGGGTGAATTTGAAGCCACGGTTAAATGAGGAAGCTGGATAAGGATGGGTCTTGGACTGGCGATGGATGACAACATTAGGGGACGCAGGACACACAAGAGCCTGGATATTTTTGTTGCACCTGCTTCTGCTTGCACAATTGCTCACTGTTACACATTTAAGGTCTCCTTGTGAGCCGCACTCTCCAGCATAACAACCTTCACTTTACAAAACTATTTTCCTATTAGACACACGTTTATATAAATATATCCTGGCTGCAACCAAAACACACATTTAATATAATCAGCCTGTCAACAGCTCTCTCACACATCACATGCAAATCCACATTCAAGTGCTGAGATGTTTGAAATGTAGGGCATGTGCATGATGGATAGGGATCTGTGTTCTGCTCATTCACTCAGACACGTATCGACAGCAGAAGTCAAGGTCAAGCATACAGTTCAGCATGCCCTGCCTGAGAGCAGCATGCTTCACAAAAAGCACCAAAAAGCTGCATGTAATTAGGATACAATGACTTTTGAAAAAGTGCCAGCTGTAGATCTCATGTTTTATCACGGCCTTTCACGGGATGTCACTCTCATTTGTTTTTGCTCTTTGAGAAATGACCTTCCCAAAAATGTCACAACTGTCTGACAGGTCCTTGTGCCAGAGCAAGATAAGACATAACAATGTGCCCTCAGCTGGTAATTAATGCTTAGGCTGGGTCGGGTGTTGGGTGAATTCTTAGAAAGGGCACGAGTGGTTAGTGGGTAAGGCGGGTGTAGGATAGCAGTGGAAAACGGCTCGCATTCTGACAGGCCCAATTATGTTAAAACTACTGCAAACATGAGGCAAGAACGGAAACGTGCAATGTGGGAGACTTGATCCACCGCAACAGACGGTTGATACAACTTATTTGCCAAATGGTGGAATGCTGGAAGCCGTGTACACATGCAGCTAGATGGGAGAAAGATAACGATCAATTGTGCTTGCTGGAGTAAGGCCACATTCAGCACTGTGTCAAAGAAAAAAAAAGAAAAAAAACGCAGCTTACTCATTAATTTCAGTGATACCACTATGTTAGACATATAGCACTTCAGCAAAAAAAATGTTGTCCTCCAACAAACAAGTTGAACCTGACTCAACTTCTTCTGCAAGGCAATACACCGTCAAGCCCTATTTATATATCATTTCAGTAACACACATCTACCAAAGTAAATACAGTTACTGTGGGCAATACAATTAAAGGTTCCCTGTGGTGTTTTTGTCCTCTAGCAGTGGACTGTTTTGCTTCATATATGTGTGTGCAGGCGGGTGACGCAGTACACACTCCTGCCAATGATCAACAGGAGGCAGTGACACAACAAGAAATGCTGCAATTTGCCAACAAAGACAAGGAAAAGGAAGACTGCAAGCAAGTATACATGGACATAGACAACGTTGGATTTAAAATACAACTGCATGGGGCACCTCTAAAGAGCAGCACGTCCTCAATGTGCACTATACAGAGATTGAGCATGTTTACTGTGTGACACTGGATGAAATGGAAGAAATCCCTTTGACCCTGTGGTAAGAGGGTGAATGGACCAGCGGAGGTTTAGTCCTGCCCTGTGATCAGAAGGGCTCAGATGAGCAGTTCTAAAGTGATTAGGTCTGGGTGCAGTGGCCTGTGGAAGACAGAGCAAACAGAAGGAGACAGGCAGAATAAGGTTCTATTGTGTGAGCATCTGAAGTGGAGGAGAGGTGAGCCTCGGTGGCCTCACTTGCACTCCACACTGTTAGCCCACATTGTGAGCCCCGACTCGATTCATTTCATTGTTACAGTGCAATTTCGAAATCACATGAAGAATCGGAAGGACCTTGGCTTGTCAGTGCTTTTTAGTTACAATTCACAGCTCATTCAATAGAGTAAGCCAAACAATCTCAAAGCCATTTTTATGTACAAAGTTGAGACAAACAAATGTGCGTGTGTGTTTGCGTGAGCACGTGTTTCGATTCCTCCTCAGATAATGATGCAAGGCCTTGACATTTCTACAAAGCTGCATCCTTTTCTGACATTCCTCAAGTTGTTGACAGTCACAAAGTGAATATGAAATCATCGGCTACAACCAATGAGGCAGCACGGGCACGTCCTCCACAGGAATCAGTTGTGTTCCTCAGAAAGAAGTCCTGCTGCAGCAAAACAGCTCCTTACAAAGCCAAGAAGGAAAAAACTGAAAGCGGAGCAGCTACGAGGCACCTGGATCTAACCCTGTGAGTAACTGAAAACAATAGCTGTACAGCACTAATGAGATTACAACAAATGTCCCATGGAAATCTGCTTGAGATGATGAGGTAAATCGCTTTAAATGTGAATGGATTGAAATGTAAAACACCAACTGTGGAGTCAATCAGTCCACATTAAAACACACCATAGTGTTTTGTCTGTGATTTGTGCATTTTCTATAACAATTTTGTAATATTATTCATTGTAAGTGAAAAACAGGATGTACTATACTGTATGTACACACTGAATTTGGGCAGAATGTCTTCAGTTCTTAAATGTAATTAATGTTCAAAAGCTGTAAGTTTAACCTGAACACGAGAAGCGAGATATGAATTTAAAAATTTGAACAGGTTAATGTGTACGGAGAGTGAATGGAAAATAATAATCACATTTAATGTGTGATATTGATTTGAGCAACACACATCCACAATAAAATACAGCAGATGAAAACCATGTTGCTTGACCTTTCAGGAAATATGGAAGGTGGCAAGAATACAATATAGCTTCTCTGGGGAAGGATTTGAAGTTTGATTTGATATTGGAGCTGTTAACTGGTGCCTGCGTGGAGGTGTTGTAGGAATACAAACTATTGATCGTTCACTAATGTCTTAAATGTTAGTAATGATTTTCCAAACTACAGGATGGTTCATGTGAGCGTGAATTCACCCATCGCACAAAACATCCATCATACATACAGCGGGAGAGAGGAGAGAGAGGAATACTAAAGATCACACACACACACACACACACACACACACACACACACACACACACACACACACACACACACTCAGGTCAATTCTACCTCATCAGCTCTTAAATTAATGAGAGTGGTCCAGACACCACGTTAGTAATGAGACAATTAACATTTTCACATTGGCATTTTCATCCAACAGCTCTTGAACAACAGAACAGCGAGCAGCCACGACAGCAGGAGTCAGAGAGCAGGAGAGGTTGACGAGAGGGAGGGGTGCAGCAGAAACAGGTAAACTATGTAATTCAAGGAATGTCGGAGACGACAACAGCTTACTGAGAAGGCAAGGGAATAGCATGAGACAGGAATGGGTCAAAGGCTATAGGAGAGGAGGAGCGTGAGGTGAGAGAAGAAAGCAGAAATAAGAAAGACAATGACTGAGAAGACAGAGAAATGGGGGAAGGAACAAGCACCAAAACTGAAGCAATTACCTGCCATACCATGTCCCTGTCCTTTCTCCTCTCTGCAGCACCCATGGGAGAGGGACAAAGGTGTGAGAGTGCTGTGAGCTGACAGCAGAGCTCAAGTGTGTCTTCTCTGACCTCATCATCAACAGGACGGTCCCTAGGCGAGCTACAGGACACTTAAAGAGTGCAAAGGCTGTCCATACAGGAGAGAGTACATCTGCCCATCATAGTAAAAACACAGAGTCAACAGCCAGCACCAGGGAAAACCCAGGAATGCACTGGATATAATGTACCGATGGTCACACTAAGAAGTGGCACCCTGAAATTCATTGGCTTGAGGCTTGCACTGTTAGTTTGTAAATTGCCGTAGCTGGTGAGATAACTGCTAACACACCAGCCAGCCAGACACATGGGCTAATCAGTCACAATAACTCTCTGAACTTTGTTCACTTCCATGAAATTTTCTTCTCAGCTCTGTACATCATTTGTGAGTTACTAAAGAGCAGATTTTGTTGTTTAAAGCAGGTCTTTAGGAAAAAAGAAACACATCTGGGTCCTGGCACGACTTTTTCACGAAAATTTGATACCCTCCTTTCATTTCACCATTGAATCTACACACAGAAGTTTCTGACGAGGGACTGAGGTGTTTCTCATGTACGGTCAGTGTACGGTATTGTATGGTCAGTGTATGGTATTCTTTAGTGAGTGGGAAATCAATATCTTTTTTGCAGCAGAACAGATGGCAACACACCATCTCCCTGGTTGTGCTCCTACACAGAACAGCTTTTTTACATGACAGTTTTCTATAGTATATCCAAATGACCCATTATGGACAACCCCAATAACTAACACTATTTCAACATCGTCTGGATCAATGCTCCCCAGAGTTTCATGTGCCTCAGGAGAAATCGATTCTCCCTTTGTCAGACAAGACTCATTCACGCACCGCTGCTCAATGGTGCAAAATGCAGATGCCTGAGGACTGAGAAGTATGACGGAGGTGTTGCTGCTGTGTCAGGGAGACAGAGGAGGAAAACGGGGAGGATTTTTATGACGTGGTATCGATCCAAGTTGGAAAACAAGCCCTGGATGCAGGAAGCTTCAGGGGAACGGATGCTGAATCGATCCGATCTGTGGTGCCAGACAAAGCATGGGATTATGGATGTTTGCATGGAAAAAAGAATGGATGGGGGAATGTATTGATGGTTAGACAGGCAGAATGAGAGATAAAGACAGATTGGACAGATAACTCTTGGGACAAGCAGCAGAAAAATAAGACTTGGCTGACAAGAAGTAAAAAGCAGTTGCACACATGCAGCAGAATTTTTACCATAAATTTTATGTTAAACCACGTTTACAAATGCTACTACATAACAGTTAGTTGCAATGGATGGAACAGCGTGCTAATCCGACCAATGAGTAGACAAGGAGCATCACTAGGCCTGGTCACTTAATCCCTCATACTCACTCCTAAGAGCAATGGGAGTATTTGCTGCTGGTTCACTAGGTACATATAAAGGCATGTTTGGCTTCGATACTTTTGAGGAAGTGGAAATAACAAAATAAGTAAACAGTGTGGAAAAAAGCAGGGTGTTGTATGCTGTAAATTCAACCCAGCTAACGTCTGCTCCTGCTGGCAGTTTGTACATCGTGTTGGAGCAGACTATCGATGATGCAGGACCACAGATGGGGAATGATGTTGGCCAGATTGTGTCTCTGCAGCCTTGAAAAGACTTAAAACCTGCGTCCTCCAGGGATTACTGACGTCTTGTAGGAAATTGGCCTAATCCAAAACAAATCCAGTGGGATATTTTCTCGTAATTCATCGCTTGTGGTGACTGTCCTTTTAACCACACACAGACAAGTCTGACAGATCTTTTGTTCTCACGCTTCACCGGCTGCAGCCTCAAGACATCAATCTAACAGACGCTATTAGCCAGCCGGGACTCTACTTGATTACACAAGGGCCGCATTAGAGATGCAAGATAAGTAATCCTTTGCAGATTAATGATAGAACACTTAAAATGTGTATATGGTTGAATAAATGTTGCTGATTTTTGAAATAAATTTATCAGCTAAAACAATTTATTCTAATTTACAGACGGACATTTTAAAGGCATCATCCATACCGATGATTAATTATTGATTCAGACAAAATGGTTTTATTCCAAAAAGCCTTATTTCCACAGTACAATTAAACTCTTACTTGATGTCAGAATATAGTGTTTTGAACCTTATTCCTGTAGTTTTGTGCTAACAATATGTTTCTATTTGTTCATCAATAATATATTGTTCTGCACACACACATACTGTATACTCACAGAGCAACAGGCTGGTGGTGTTATCAGCCACTGTGTCATGGCAACCTTTGTTAACTACACTCTGCATCTGTGCCTCTGCCTCCCTCTCCTCCCCCTACCTCCCCCTCCCTTCTCGCAGCTCCTCTCATCCTTGCTGCACCCGAACTTATGTACAGGACCAGATTTTGTCATGCCATGTTTTTTGTCAGAGCCCCCCCCCCCCGCCCCATCCCATACCCAAAAGTATAGTGGCCCCTGCCCTCCTCACCTCTCTTCTTGTCCCCACAGGGTCCAGGTCACCTGCTACCAATTAGCCTCAGTTTATGACCCAACCCCAACCAAGCGCTTCCCTCCCTTCCAAAACCCCTTACATAAAAGGGATTAGGAGTAGGACATATGTCCATGTCTCCTGATGCCGCTGCAGACCCCACGCCCCCACAGCCAAAGCTGGTGGATGACAGATGATGAGGGAAAAAAGCAACAAGGATGGGGGAGAAACAAAAATGAAACGTCAGAAAAGGAATAGAAAAAAAGTCAATGCAGGAAAAAAGGAGAACAAAGAAGAATGAAACCACCAGCATTAGTTTTTCTCTGAACTACCGTTACATAAACAGCTGTAAAGTGATGTGTGTCCTCACTGTGTGGTGAAACATTATCTGCTGTGTTGCATAGCAATGCAGCATCTGTAAGTCTCTAGACAGACCAACAGATAGCATGATTGGGAGGTCTCAGCTCAGGATTTACAGTGTCACACATGATAGGTCCAGTCATTTTAGGATGAGCAGCACAATACATCATCCCTTCTCCAGTGAACAGGGCAGAGGGAGGACCAAAGGTGTTGCCATGGAAGGGGCTGTGCATAAATAACATGGCTCTGAAGGAAGAAAAGACAGGGGGAAAGGAGGTTGTTGCCATCTCTTCACACTGACATACAACACTGAGCCTCTCTGATCCTTCCCATCTGAGTCATCAGCAGAGCTCTGATTTTACCTGCATATTCTGTACAGAGATGTGGTTGAAGTCTTGGTGTATTAGCTCTGTGCCGCCTGTCTTATTTGAATTTAGTGGCCTCCCCGCTGCTGTCTGGAGTTTGCAAGTGCAGAGAAGGGGGAGAAAGAAATTAGACCAGAATCCTTAGGGGTTAAGAATAACCCCAAATCTACGATCTTCTCCTCCCTTACCCTATCAGCTACTGGTCTTTTTCTCCTCCCTCGGCTGCCCACTGTGCTATCCTCCTCCATCGTTTCACGTCCCCTTTCCCCCCCAGTATCTGCTTCATGCAGCAAGCTTTACCAAACAGCGAGCTGCCGTTGCGGCAATAAAAGCTGCCTCTGAGCCAAATTGCATGGTGGGGAGAGAGCAGCGAGCAGTGATTGTGCCACAGATTGCGCTGTGTGACCTGCCACCTTGAGGTCTGGAAGTTGGAGCATGGTGACCTTGATGTGGTGGAGATGGAAGACCAATATCTTATCTCTGCCTCAGGAGAGCAGGAGAAGCAATGGTGATGATGGATGTCTACCTAATGGGCCTTTTGTTTCTCTCTTGATAAACTCTATTAGACAACACTGCCAGTGTTATTGATTTAACAACATTCTAAGATTTATCGTTTTCCTGAATATTTCTGGCCTACATCTAAAGAATCTTCTCCAACCCTGAGAATGGAGAGTAAATCCATAAATACTGAAAAAAAAGTTCAAGCCAGTGGCGGAGGGAGGTATAGTTTTCTTGATTACATAAGTGGAGCTGATTCAGGAGAATGACCGGCCAGGAGAAGGGCTGAAGAGGGCGGGGTCACCTAAAGTTATGATAAGCAAGCCTGTGCCGGAGGCTGAGGATTCAAAGGTTACAGCATTATCTGGTTTTGCTGGTAACACTTGAGAGAGGAAAGGAAAAATGAGTTTTATCTCTTATAGAAAACCTCCCTTTGGTGTTTTTTGTTGTGATTACACAGAGTGAAATTTGAGGCCAGAATATACAGCAGATAAGATTATGGTAGTGAAGTAGCAAAACCTCTTTCCCTTTGTTTATCTCGCACAATCACTTTTTAAAAAATCAATACAACACATGTAGCTCTTCGGTCAGCACAGTAAACTGCATTTCCACCTCACACCAAGTCAGGTAGGAAAGAATGAAACAAAACAAGGACCTGGTGGTGGCAGGTTTATCGATTTGGTCTGATCACTACGTCTGGGGACCAATTTAGCTCTGCAAGGTTGAGGCTTCCGACGCGCTGTCTGGCCAGCAGCATTCGCATTTTCAATCAGGCAATATTTGTTTGTTGTATGTGAAAATCATCAATTTGCTGACATCAAAGTGCAGCTTGCAAATTAGATTTTGCTCAGTACAATAAAGTTGAAAAGTGCTGAAAATCAATACAGTCTTTGTTACTCACATCCTGAACAAACAAATCTTTTCCAGCCCATATTTTATTGTGTGGTATGCAAATGTAAAGAGCATTAATATTGTGTTTTCCCTCAATACTTACAATCTTTATTCTGTATCATATCATATTACAGAGTCATACTTTTTATTATTACTCATCTCCACTTTAACTCAGTTTGCATCAGCACTACGCTGTAAATAAACTCTATTCCACAAAATCTAGGTTAAAAATTTCCACCACATTTACATGTATTATAACAAATCAGTGGGAAGACGCAGTTGCTTCTTTTCCCTCATCAATGACATACTGCTGCACATTCCTTACAGCTCTTGAAGCTTTGCATATTTTTAGTGCTCAGTGTGAAGAATGACACAACTTTGAAATATTTCAACTTTCATCTATAGGCCACGCTTCAAACAGTCTTTCAATGGTCACTTAGCAACTACAGGAGCGACCGATGCAAAATATCTGATTAATGCTGCTTTGAAAAACAAGAAGTGCCCTGCCTCAAGGCCTCTGATTGATTTTAATGCTCTCCAGCAGCAGGCCTTGTTTTTCTGTTGACACTTGGACTGCACAATGAGCTTGGACAAACATAAAGGACCATTGTTCACAGACGTGCTCTTACAGGAATGCTCAGTGCCTCTCCCGCTGATTGTTTCCCTCAGCGCTCAGATTCCACACTGCACAAAGTGACCACAGTGTCATAATGGTAGTTTCCAAACTGTGTATAAGTTTGAAAAGAGAAGGAGTTCAAGTGCAGACTTCAGACTTGATTACTACTATCTTGCTGTGTTGTAGGAGGACAAAGAGAAGAGGTTTCTGGCTCGGCTGAGCTGGGGGTTGACAGCTTTGGGAAGCTCTGGGCAGAGGTAGATAAAGATATCACAGTAGCTGCATACACACTGACAGCAGCTGAATGGGAGTCAGGGGCTTTTTATGATCCTAAATACTCAGTGTTTCTGAATATCTAGAGTAAGAAGGGAGGCACTGAAGAGAAAAAAGGCAGAAGCAGATGGCAGGGCAAGGAAAAATAAATAGAGTCTAAGGTTAAAATGAAAATCAGGTGAAGAGTATGCCGGCCTTTAGCATGGTTGCACAGAGGTCAGCGCTTGGTTGTGCATTTTGTATCAAGTTAAAGTGCAACAGAGGACTGCGACTACAGCTCTGCCCTTCTGCAGAACTGCCCTACAAGGGATTCTGGAGGGCTAAAATGTAATGCAGCATTCACCAGAGGGCCAACAACTGCAACACTGGTCTGTACTTAAAAGCACTGCCACTGATCGATACCAGTCCAGGCAGAGAACTGCAGCACGCTCTATACATGCACACAGGAAAAACACACCAGCCAGGGGGCATACCACACACAGACAAATAAACATGTAAGAATGTCTCTGGATAACAAATCAGATTTCTTCTGTACATGTTTCAGGCATTAGAGATTAAGCACAGGGAGGGTACCATTTCAAAACTCACAGCCTCACATTCACTTAACCTATCTCCAGAGAGACTAGACAGGGAACGGAGAGTGAGGCAGCACTGAGGCATGCATGGAAAAAGGCCTTGAAATCAGTGGGCCTTGGAGCAGGAATGGCCTGTCAGGAAACGTAGAAAATCTAGGAGGAAAAAAAAATCACTGGGAATCTAGAGACAATTCTTTGTCTGCAGCTGCCTCTGCTGAACACAAGATAAGTCTAACACAAATCTAATCAACACACATACACCTGTGCACACACCTGTAATTGTACAATCAAAATGAAAACGTGCCTGGGTCTTTCATTACATTGTTCTACATCAGTAGACTCTCTTTGGGATTTATTAAGTAAAATCCAAGGGGGCAAATGAAGCAGTGAGATGAGAGGAACACAAACACAGACAGAGAGCTGAGATAATACACGCAACATTAATGCTTCAATTCACATGGCATTTGTACTTGAAACACACAGACACGGCTGCTCACAGAAGCGGCTATTCCCGACAAATAGGCACAACGCCCTTTCCTTCAACACACACACACACTAATCCATAGTTCACTTAACAATGACTTGGCACTGTGATCAGTGAACTACAAAAAAGTATGTATGTCTGTGTAGTGTGTGTGTTTGGGGGGGGGGGTTAAGTAATGCCCCAGCTGGGTTCCAACAGAGTGCAGCATAACACACTCCTGTTGTTCTTCCTGACCCCCAAGACAAGGCTCGGCCAGGCACGCACAGCACCTCACACAACCCTCAACTCCTCCTGACTGAGCCAGCCCTCCACACACACACACACACACACACACACACACACACACACACACACACACACACACACACACACACACACACA
>JBBMJY010000012.1:21392838-21444690 GCA_037833715.1 Toxotes lorentzi
CACACACACACACACACACACACACACACACACACACACACACACACACACACACACACACACACACACACTCCTCCAAAGTGCTTCTTCCCTCCCTGAAGTCTGAACATGGATTAGGAGAACAATAGGCTCCATTAGCCCACCCTCAGTTCTCTCCCTTTCTCAGGAGAGATATTTCCTTTAGTTGTGCAATTATTTTGAATGAATTATAACACCCTTGAGCATTCAAACTGTGTAACCTTGTTTGAGGGAAGAGATCTTGGCCTGAAGGCAGCAATAGTGACTGTTTGGCTGCCACCGTGTGAGCCTCTCCTCTTGGCTTGCACAGTGAGCAGAGCTGAGCAGAGTGAAGTACAACTAAAAGTGCAAGAATCTCATTTCACTTTGTTTTTGCAAATCTGGTGAATTATGCACCTAAAAGCGCTGAAGATTAACATGTGGTCAACCTTAAATAGACACTGTTAAGAGATAAAAGGTCTGACAAACCTATCGCCACAGCTCACACATCATCCATGCAGGGCAGATTTCATAAAAAATACAAACTGTTATGAAGTCATCAAGGCCTTTGCTCTCTGTCTGTCTCTCTTCTTGAGTCAAGCCCTGCCAGCTAAATAAGCAGGACTTGCATCATACTGTTGCAGGAGTGCCATCAAAAAAGTTCCACTTCCTTTCAACTCTTCACCTCAGCATTTCTGACAGAAACAGCTCGAGTCACACTCTCTTATGAGGCATTTCAAAGCGCAACCACTTCAAACAAACACCAGTGGGATTTTGTATAACTTGGACCGTTTTCAAAGAGAATCCGGTCTTAATATGGCCACAATGCAGTGATGTTTGAGAATATTTCCACTGTTTTTGCACCACATGGGCGGCAGCTCAAGCCCAATGCCCGGCATGTGACCAGCAGACCAACGCGGGAGCTCTAGACTTAAACCATCACATGCGTAACTTATGCTCAACTGGTCAGAGGTAATCTGTCGTGATTGGCAGACACATTAAATACAAGAATCACATGCCGCCTCCATGCTGTGCTAGTGTAGGCTAATCCCAAAATCACTGATATTCATAACAGTCTGTCTGTCAAACAGGGCTAAGTCCAGAAGGCAATCTCTTAATCAGTAAAGAAAATTTCCTCAAAAGAAGTAGTGTGTCATTTGAAATACCGAGTACTGTAGAAGCATGATATTTTTAAAAAAGATGTAGTAAATGATTACAAAAAATATAAACGTTTTCTGCATTTGAAAAATGAAAAAAGAAGTTTCCGCCCAAAGTGTTAAATGTGCATCGAAAGGCTGAGATGTTGAAATAATGCTGTAGCTGCAGGCTGTCACCAGTAAGCAAACACTTCAGTTTCAGTTTAGATTTGTCCTGGAATATTTACACAGACCATGTTATCTATCTCCAAAAAAACCAAAGAACGTGTGTGAGTATGAGCGAGTCTATTTTCGAGGGTAATCTGAGGGTAAATACATGTCAGCCACTTGATTGCTACAGGCAACTATTTCCTTCCAAAGCAATTAAGCTTTTAATTTACTATCCTCTGCCAACTGTGCTCAATAACAAATACATCAGAGGATGAACAGCAGAGTAGGAAGAAGGTCAGAGCACCATAACATAACATATATCAACAGTGAGGTAGTTGGACTTGAACACTTGGACAAATGCCATGTGAACACTTGGACTTTGATAAGTGATAGAAACACAAACACAGGAATTCACCCACCCACATTCATACAGAAACTCCCATTAAGACCAACTGGAAAGACAAAAAAAAAAAAAAAACACCCACATGCACACACAATAAATACACAATTACAAGATAGCCATCGAATTCTACCCCACAACAGGAAACTGATTTTAAATTACACTTTATAATGGACACCGTAAACATGAATTGCTTCAGAGTGTGGCTTTGTGTATGTGTGTGCACAGGCAAACATACACACACAAACACACCACATGTTGAAGTTCAGAGTCCGGTGACTATTGCTCTCCAGCTTAATGACCCAGTGAGCTATAGACACTGCTGAGTGACTGGAGTGCAGCTAATCAACAGATGATTGTTGTGACATTTCCGTCTAGCCATTATCTGCAATTGGCCGTAATTCACTGCTGCTACTGATGACTTAATTTACCCTTCCCCACAACTTACAGACAGCACGGCTCATCTCCACCCAGATGGGGCGTAGGGCTTAACTCAGACCTCATCCCCTCCTAATCCTCCTCTTTTTCTCTCCTGTAGTCCTTCCTCCTTCTCTTTCTCTCCCCTCCTCATTGTGTTCCTCTTCTTTCCCTCTCTGTTATTCTGCTTCTGCACTGAATTGAAACAGCCTGTAGCCTACGAAAGAGAATGTCAAATGCCTTCTCGTCCTCATTACAGAGTTTCCCGAGGCGCCCCATTCCACCAAAAAGCATTCATTTCTAATGCACTTCCAGAGTGTTCACCCCTGTTGCTACCTACCAAATATAAAGGCAAACATTACTGTCTTAGAGGAGAGTTATTATTATCACCTCAAATTTACATACGTCTTTTTCCACATAAGCTCGTTGCTCTACCAGTTTTGTTTATGAGTGATTTGCCAGTGCAGATGATTCATCATAGCTCAAGTACACCAACTAACAGTGCTATTACAAACAAAATATATTATTAATATATCATCAAATGGGCTTTGATTGTACAGGATTGGCAAGGAAGGCTCAAAATAGACTGCACAAGGCACCTTGGAGCAGGGTTATTAAAGAAAAAAAATATGAGAGAATACTGGATATGAAGCAGATCAAAGAGATGCAAAAAAAAAAAAAAACTTGCAAGCTTGACAACAAATCACAAACAGAGAATGCCACAAAGTGCTTTCAGGCTGCATGGATTCACAGAATATTATTCCATGTCTCTGTCAGCACTGTGTGTGCACGTGTATGTGTTCAAGTGCAGTGCTGCATTGCCAGAAAGGAAGTCAGACCTTGCTCCCAGAGAGATCCCCAGTTGGGCTGGGATCAAGGCAGAAGCTAATTGGTCTTCCTCCTGCTCCCCTATACTTACAACACAAATGTGCACCAACACGCGTGTACGGCACACATTCACACATGCCCAACAGCACTCATCTTTGTTCTAAGCTCTGCCCAAAACCCTTTTACACAGTCGTGGTCTTACACTGCCATTACATAATAGAGTGAGTCTGAGAGGATTCAGTTTACCTGTCCGCAGGTGAGTGGGGTTAAAGCAGGTGTAAGTTTCTGTGTCATTTTAAACCCTGCACTGTGAGCTTTTCTCTTTAAATCTTTAAAGGGAGAAAGAGAATACACTATATCCCCATTCCCAGGGCTTGGATGTCAGCAGCTGTAATTGATACTGGTAGGTAGTTGAGCACCGTGGGTCAATACTTTCATCCTCGATACTGTCATCAGCTACACTGGTTGTCAAGGACAGTAACAGACGGTATGCACTCTTGGCAATTAAGTGTCAGAAACAACAGGCTTCCAGAGTCAATTATCTCCACCTTCAATCTGCTAGCTCCGCAAAGCAACTCATGGTGAATGACAAACATTTTCATCCTTCAATCTGGAAAAACAGGCTCCAGTTGGAAATACAAAGCTGCTGAGATACTCCCCCGAAACCAACAAACAAGTGTGGCAAGTTTTACGTGCACGGCTAATAGACAAGCTTCCCTCTGGAGACAAAGGGAAAGCGCTCATGAGTTTTACATGAGACTGAGGAGGTAAACTGATGCGTTACCTGCACCTGCTCCCTATGAGCCAAAGACTGTCCTTATCTTTGTTGTCGATGAGTGTTGTTGCTTCCACCTTGGGGAAGAGTCTTTGGTTAATTTCACTTCAAAAACAACACTTGAGTAACCACCGTAGTCTCCGTGAACATGACATCTTTTGATGGTGTTTACATGCACTTCATTAGGGGCATTGTTCCCTTTCCTATCAGCAGACCCTCATTCCTTGGAGGCAAGTACTATAACCTACACAGAGGAGGAGAATAAAGCCTGCTCTACTTTAGCCAGTCTCCCACATAAACCATCCGCAGATGAGCAGGAGAGAAACAGAAGGACACAGGAGATAAAAAGAGAAAAAAGCGAGGGGGGGTGGGGTTTGAGTTGGTTTTGACAGAGGGCTAAGAGGAGGGAAGTGCGGGGCCACTTATGCGCCCTGCCACCCTGCATCACCAGGCAGCCAATGATGGATGAGTAGGAGCACATCCCAATAATAGAAACGACTTGGGCACCAAGCAGGATCATTAACTGAGAAACAGCAGGCTTTTGGGGAATCATGAGGGTACATGCGTGTCTCTAAGTATATATGTATATATTAAATTCTACCTAGTTCAGTGTGGCTTCATTTGTCAAACTGCTGAGCGGTGAATCTACAGGGGATGAGTGTTAAATGTGTTTCTATTTCTAGGTAGCATCAAGGCCTGAGTGAAAACTGCAAACCATGGACTCACTCCTTTAACAGCTTGCTTGGTCCACACTGTTGTGCTCTTTTCTCAGCCTTGTTATGACACCGGATCATCAGTTACTCAAGCAAACTTGGCATCACGCTGTTATTTGCTGGAGACAGCGCTGGTCATATATTTGAATATTGCGGCAGTGCCGCGGCGCTTGCTGTCGCATGGAGATAAAAACGGACAATAAATCAGGGTAAACAAACAGATGGTTGGAACAAACAAAGCACTCTGAGAACAGAAGGGCTGAGATGGAAGAGAAAACTCAGGTATCAAGGACCTGCAAAGATTGAAGCTCACACTGTTATAACTCTCATCTTCATACACCATTTAAGGACTACGCTGATGGTTTTTCTTGTTTTAGGCCATAAATTCTGACAAGTCTCATTTTACTTTTATGCCAGCTATTTTGCAAAACATAGTTTTCTGTAAGTGTGTAGAATAAAAGGTTTCCTACTTATAGGCAGCCTTTGTTCGCTCAGTAAAATCATGAATATCAACTTTCGGCAGGAAACCTATATAATACAAGAAACAAACAAATTGACATCATCCTGTGATTGCCAATTGTTTGGGTTTTGGCTTTGATTTTCTGGCAACACACTGAAAGTTCCTGTTCTCAGCTGGCTTCAACACAATGTGTACATAACTTTGAAATTCAAGTAAATAAATAAATAAAGGCAATAAAAATGGTTTTTCAAACCAATGTGAAATAAATGAAAACCACTGACTGCCTGGAATGAAGAAAAACAGTCAGAAAATGACTAATACACTAGCAGTCACTAGTTAGTAATGAGGTTAATGGACCAAAACATGAACAAACAATTGTACTGTAACTCTGATGTGTCTGCGTTTGCTATTATCTATGCTGGAGTTTTTTTTTTTTTTTTTGGTTGTGGTAACCCACTGAATGATCATCTGCTATAAGCAGCTACATGACAGCATCGGTGATGTAAAATTCCTGTAAGTCAGTGTGGTCGCATGGTCACTGAAGAATCCCTCTCATCTTCAAGTTGCCATTCAATGGATGTGTGACTCACAGCAGAGGTGAGTAAGTCATCAAGTGCATGATTGGAAAACCGCAGCAGCTTTTAAGTCACAAACACACCCTGAGTGAGTCTCTCTGTGTGCTGTCCACTGGCTGAGCCCTCATCTTGTTTCAACTGACATTCAGGCAGCAGGGAGAGAGAAAATGATGCTGCAGTATCAAACGTTGCCAGAAATGTGTGTTGAACGCTCTCCTTTTGTTTGATTTTCAAATTGTACTACTGTTATGTGTATATTTGCTGCTTTTCAACCAGAACAAGACAAGCAGCCTAATGAAATCAACAAAGCTGATATAAACACTCTGTAAAAGCAAAGATCCTCAGAAGCTGATGTGGAAAACCGACTCATCGAATCCAATTATGCCATAATACTGTGACACGCTTAAGATAACAATTTTCACAACACAACTAATCCTCAAAACTGACACTGCCAAGAGACTGTCCTGTAATCAGGGTTTTCAGCACTGTCCTACATCGATCTATGCTGTAAAATAACTCAGCAAAAAAAAACAAAAAACAGAAGAGACACTTTTCTGTCCCATTTGAATCCTAGAGAGGCAACAACTTCATTTCTCAAACACCTACAAGTTTTATTTGCTAAGCCAGCCCCAAGCCCTTACATTGGCATAAAACACACATCTCATGTGACACCACACATTGTGATCACAGCAACGAAAACAAGACAGTCTGACTGTATCTCTTCTCAGTCCCATATGTCCACTCTGGAGCCATCTCGTTCCGAGCTGCTGTGAGGGGTCATGCAGGTCAACAGACGGGTCGGTGGCTGTCAAGAACAATCTGAATTTAATTTGTGTGTTTTTGTGTACATGTTCATGCACTGAGCACCCATGCCTGAGTCTGGATGTGTGTTTACTTCTCAACCTAGCTGTGGTGCCTGTCAACAGAAGTGTGGAATCAGTGTGAGCTGCTATTCTGCCAGCTTCTAAGGAGCCCCCTGACACATGGGCTCTTAGGCAGCCTGGGCACGCAGACAGCAGCAATGCCATCCCATAACAGCCCCACTAAGCCCTGGACCAGTCAAAAGGAAGTCTGATATCATGAAAGCAGGACTAGCCTGGCAGTTGTCCTTCCTTGGACTAGCTTGAGACAAGTCCTTTTTCCAAAGCCAAATTTTAGACCTTTTAAGTCAAGATTTGCCAGTTCTTTTTCCTCAGCCAAGGCGAGCCATTCTGCTGAGTTATCGGATCTCTGAAGGACTGAGATTCATGAGCTTAATAAATAGTGAGTGGTGTGAAGACCCTTGATATAAAATCCAAATGGCCTGTTAGCACAAAGTCATTCAGAACAGTTTAAGATGTTTCAACACTACTCTTGTGTTCTTTTTTACATACGAAAAGGAGAAAACAGGTTGTTCATCTATGTTAAAATAACACCAGTCGGACAACATTCCTCTTCACTGAGTGAATCCTCCAGTGATGTAAAAGGAAGGCCTGTGAGTACAGTCACTTGAGAGTGATTTGCTGGAGACACGTCAGAGTTTGATAGTTTGACTGGAATCATAATGGGTTACAAGGCCTCGAGGCGGTGCCACCTTGAAACCACTTTTCATTTACAGGACATGAGCCAGAGATATGATGAATGACTGGCATACAAATGATGGGCCATGATGATGTTTTGATGCATTGTACTAAAGAAAAACAAACTATACACACACACGCACACACACTTGTCAGGACAAAGTACAGCTTTATCTAAAGAACAGAAACTACAGAAAAGAACAACTTCAAGAATAAAGATTAAAGACCTTAAAATTAAAGCAACATTTTCTAAAGACTGAAAAAGTTCTTTTGATGTAGTGGTTATATTTGTGGTGTTACTCCTCCTCGGTACCAATCTAATTGTTAAAATGAGGGCATTCTAGGAAGTGAAGCACATTCTAGTGTTGCATACCTTATAAACAGAAAACAATGTAAGATAAAGGCCTGAGATGTAAAAGAAATACGACTTGATGACAGAAGCAACTGTCTTCTTGAAGCAGAGGTTTTCACCGCGATCTGCTTGCAGGGAGAGGCGACATGGAAACAATGTGAAATTTCTGCCAGAAAAAGCACCTGTTGGTAACTACACTGGTGGAACTTCGTAGCAGCTCACACTGTGCTCAGTAAATCCGAAATAACTGCATTCCACACATGATCACCGTTCCCAGATAAACACTCAAGCCCTCCTGCGGGACATGCAGTGACAACAATGAAGCTATTTGTCAAACAGATATCAGCAAATGTTTCACACCACGTCATCATTACCGGTTTTGACTCGTTATGTAATAGAACTGTAACAACACTATTATTTGTACTGACACTTCAGAAACGCGTCCTGCTAGAGTAACATATTTTCCACTGATTGGATGATATGACTGAATTAATTGTTCTTACTGAAGCTGTTGTTGGAATGAACCCTGGAAAAATGACAGACAGCAACTGAGGGAGCCAAGACCGACGACAGTCTTTATTCAAACATCATCCGCCAAAATACACTGTGACAACAACACACTGCTGAAGGTGATCATGAGGACAGGAAACATGTAGCTCTCAGTTTGGTCCACACAGTGCATTTAGGGTCAAAGGGTGATGGAAAATATACAAGAACTGCTGCCCTAAATAGATATGACATGACCTGGTCGTAACCCCTGAAGCAGGTGAGGACGCTCCACTCAGACAGAAAGCCTCTCTGCTTAAATTCCTGTCCTCAAGAGCTGAATTTATTTGTACCAACACATCATACCTGAAAGATATTCAAACAATCTGCCTTGGCTTTTGTATGGCACACTTGAATGACTGGTACTAGTGGATATTCCAATGATTGCATCACTACAATGTCAGGACTGCAGACAAACACGTCCATCTGCTTACTTTAAACAGTGAGTAATGTGCATGTGATCTCTTGAGTCAGTTTGCTCGAAGACCTCAGAGAGCTGGCGACGGGCCGGCTGCTGCCAAAGCCTGGGGGTAAATTTGTCACTGTGTGTGTGTTTTGGCCTTAAAGAAAAAAAATCAAGCCAAACACCTGATAACCAAGCACACACTCACAGCAGAGAGTGCAAGTCCTCTTCTCATCTCAGGGGCAGAAATATTCTGCAATTTGTATCCTGGGATTGGTTTATTAGCAGAAAATGGAAAAAGCCTTTATGAGCTGAATACTGAGAAGGCAGGCTGTCAAAACAGATACCATCAGTGGTCACCGTGAGCAAGCTAGCTCCCTCTGCAAAGGCAAAGCATCATGAATAAGAGCTGTGAGTCAAACACACTGTAAGCAAGACGTCCTCCTGGTGTCCTCGACTTTTCATAAAGATCAGGCTCTTGGGCATGTGCAGCGGCACCGGATGTGTCGGCTGACTTAACAGGGATGAGATTGGACCCAATCAATAACCTGTTAGGGAAGCTAAGGACCAAAGCAAGCTAAATTGGCCGGGCTGAGATCCTGACATCCATGAATTCTAATGAGGACACTCAGGGATTCTCATCTCCACAGAGCATGACATCTCGCTATAGAGGAAGGAGTACACACAATGCATTAATAACATAGTGAGAAAATGGCTCCCTCCCATGTCCCACATCAGGACAACTGCAGCTTCAAATTGACTTTATTTTCCATCTATGCAGCTATTTTTCTTGTAGTTCACATCTAAACAGCTTCAAACAACCTTGATGCCTGGTCAGACTAAGCTCAGTTCAGCCAGTAATTACATCTTTAGCTTAACCTGATTATAAATCAAAGATATCAAACATACAGCAGCAGGATTTTCATTTTATTCTTCAAAAGGACAAACTAAGATATGAAAAAGGAACAGGGAAGCTTCAGTGGAAATACTCTCACTCTCCTCACTATGCTCATGCAGAGGTTTGGCAGACACACCAGCAGTGCTGCAGCTCTGAGAGCAGATGGGGCCTCAGCAGCATCTGGCAGGTTATGGTGAGGGTGTGTAAGGGGGGTGGGGGGCTTTACATCCGTTTGATATGAGATGTTGTCACGGGCACGAGCAAAATGCATCGAAATCGATTCTTTGAGGTGGAGTACCACCACTAAACAGCTGAGTGGGCTGAGCTAGCAGAATGAGTATTGACGAAGGCCCATCAGCACAGGCACAGGGCCAAGTCTGAGGTACCACAGCTAACCAGGAGAGTGAACTCTGGGATTGAGTCGTCTCAACTGATTGATTACCCAGAGTGTCAAGAAAGATCCCAAATGGAGGAACAGAGGTATGCACATGTCCACACTACACAGACAGGTAATCTGTCTTAGTCTTATCATTACCCTCCTAAATAAACTCCTGAGATCTCTGGGAAAATGAATCCAAGAAAGTCTAAACAGCTCTACCTCTACATCCCCCTTCTGTGTCACAGAAAAGAGATGAAGTACAAAATATGAGCCCAATTACTGAGAGGACACTCTGACAGCCTTCAAAAGCATGGAGAAGGAAACACACTGTCTTTCTCTTTGACTGTGCTTGGCCTCCAAAGGCAACCAGAGACGGAAACCAGTTCAGATGTGCGTTAATTTTTCATTATCATGCAGGCTTGCACACACACATATGCAGTCACAGACTGGTCACTTGCAGACATGATTGGAAATACGGTACATCTGAAATAGTAAGTGTTGGTTTGATTAACAGTAGGCAGAATCATTTCAGACAGTCACAACAGAGAATCGATACTGTTACCGTGATTACTGTTTTCAGCCCTGAGCTTATTATTGTTTTCTCACCTTCCCAATCCTGTTTCTTTTCCTGCTATTCTCCATGCTCCTTCTCACTTTTTCCTTCCCCTCCTATTGTCTGCACTCCTCCCTCTTTGACCCCATTTTCTTTTCTCTAAACCTGTATATCATTTATTTTTTCCTCCCTGTGTAAATCCAATACATCCTTCAAAAGAGAATCCTTTTCAGGGAAATTTCCGAGACAGCGATGTGTCAGCTGCCTCTTCTCTCTGTTCCCGTTATTGCCTCTGCAGCAACACCGCATGGACGTTTCATACAGACTCAGCCAGAAACAAAGTCCCCAAATAGGCTCTCCACAGAGGGCAGTGAGTGTGCATCTGGAGGAAACTCGGTTCAATCAGCCGTCAGATAATTTATCCCCTATATCCCTCTATCCACATGTGCACCTGTGTATTGATTCATAACAGTCCATTTCCTCACTCTATCTCTATTTCTCTTTCTGAACCAAGTCCCTGTCTGCCGCTCATGGCAGCACAAAAGGGACAATTTTTTAAGTTAATCAGCCTGTGGCCACTGGCCAATCTGTCTTCAAACACATCAGGGTCAGGTGTTGGTGCATTTCTGCTACACACCATCTTTATAGCCACTTGTTGTGTGATAGCAGCTCACTCCAGCCCAGCTGGAATAACCCTGATTTTCAATCACAGCTTTCAAGCGTCTTGGCATGCTTTCAAGATAATGCTTCCAAGATAACCGTGGCTTGATTCATGCATCATTCGCAAAGACGAATCTGCCCGATTCAAGCCTTGCTGAAGCACCCCCAGATCATCACCGATCATCCACCAAATTTCACAGTGGGTGCGAGACACTGTGGCTTGTAGACCTCTCGGGTCTCCGTCTAACCATTAGATGGCCAGGTGTTGGGCAAAGCTGAAAATTGGACTCATCAGAGAAGATGACCTTACTCCAGTCCTCTTTGGCCAATCCTTATGGTCTTTTGCAAACCTCAGCCTGGCTCTTCTTTGCTTCTCATTGATGAAGGGCTTTTTCTAGCTTTGCCCCTAGGAGCCTGTTTTGAACTGTTCTCACTGTGCACTTCACCCCAGCTGCCATTTGCCATTCTTTTTGTAAGTCACTTGATGTCATCTTACGGTTGCTGAGTGACATTCGAATGAGTTTACGGTCATCCCGGTCAGTGGAGAGTCGTTTTCGCCCTCTGCCAGTCTGTAGCTTTGTTGTCCCCAGTGTCTGCTTCTTATGAACCGCCGTCTTAGAAATTTTAAGGATGGAAGCAACCTGACGCTCACTGTATCCCTCTGCCAGTAAAGCCAGAATTTAACCCTTCTTTTCCTCAAACCAAACCTTTCTTTTCAACTCTTTTGGCATGGTCAATAGTTATTTTTTTGATTGCTATTACTTTTGAGGTACTACTAGCACTGTTTTTGCCATCCAGGCGGTCCTATTGCAAGAGGATAGTGATGACCACAGCAGTGGGTTTTATACTTTTCCTCATTAAATAGGATTTGGTTCAGGTGGTCACCGACTCAGAACCTCATTAAGTAGACTGAGGCGTGATTGTGTTGGAATTCAACAGATACAGAAATGGAATGGCTGTCATGTGGTCTCAATTTTTTCCAGAACTGTATATGCATTGTTTAGAAGCTGACCTCATCTTATCTCAAAAGGGATAAACAGCTGCAGGGATAGCTTGCTGTTGGAGTGGGACCAATTAGTAGTCAAGCTGAGGAAAGGAGGGCAAGAGTCTCTGAGGAAGTGTGTGTGTGTGTGTGTACACCTCTAAACTACACCATCCATTTTCACCAGGAGCAACAGACCTGGAGACACTGCTGCTGCTACTGCTGCTGACATCACAGCACGGCCACTCGGTGAGTAGAAAGACGTAGTCTTGGTGAATCAGCACACACTCATCTCCACTGCTTTTAAACATGCCTGCCAAGTCATGGTGCTGGCCAGTGAGAGGCATGGCTCACATGAAAATGCTATCTTTGGTGCTGGCCTGTTCATTACCGCAATGCGGCTCTGTGGATAGCATTAGCAAGGTAGAATGAAGAAGGATGCATGTGTCTCCAAACATCTGGGGAAGATTTGGGGAGCTCTGCCATTCACCGGTGGTTCCAAGACTGTAGAAATGATGCAGGGATCCTTAAATAAGCATTCATACTGGGCAAACCTTCATTCTCCCTCTCCCAACTTTCATTTCTTTCCTTTTCACTGGACTGACTTGCAACTGCAGGAAAAGGAGGAAAGAAATGCAAGACAGGAGGAGGCAGAAGCGTAACTGCTGTTAGAGGGAGGGAGTGGACCAGGAGAGTAGGAGGGTTGTGAGTTGCAGAAGCAGAGAGCCACTCTTGGGAAGGATGGAGGGATGAAAAAGAACAGAGAAGGTGTGTTTTGGTATTCAGAGCAGCCGCTGCTGTCTGGGGGTTTCAGTATTCCCATCCACTTGCACAGTCGTCCCTCACCGCTGACGACGTGGCAGGGCGGAGGGTGGAGAAGTCTGACAGGTTTGGGGAATGAGCTGGGAGAGCAGCCAATGGGAGGGGGATGATGGGTAGATGTCACATCAGGTGTACAGCTGCGATACACGTATACTTAAACACACACACACACACAAAATAGGATGCAACAGAGAGAGCAGAGAGGAGAAGGGTGCCAGTAAAGCTCCGTTTGCACTTGGAATACTGACAGGCCTCCATGTTTAGAGCTGCAGAAGGAGCATGAGGTGAGAGGAGGAACACGACTGAAGATTATTTTTGCAACCCTGGACAAATTATGACTGTTGTGGTCTCAAAAGAATAAAGAGAAAGGACTAAATTCTCTGGTTAAAGTAAAATTTTCTTTCTGAGACAAACCTGGGCTTCGCTGTAGATGCAGATATAACAAAAGCAGTGAGAGAAACAGAAGTTACATTTACTGTGGGGAGAGGGAGCCACAGAACCAGAGAGATCCTGACAGCTCCTCTCAGCTGGTTTAGAGCAGCTTAGTCATAGAAGCCCTGACTGCACTGCAGGGGGTACACATTAACACAGGCTGTGCACTTATTGCTCTGCTGCTGCTGCTGCTGCTGCTGCTGCTGCTGCTGCTGCTGCTGCTGCTGCTGCTGCTGCTGCTGCTGCTGCTGCTGATGGCAAACGTATGAAGTGTTAACCTCAATATGACACCACCATTGAGACAAAAGGAAAGGAAACTAAGATTGCCTATTTTGGAGAGAAAAAGGTAGCAAATGTGTGGGTTGGTTAAGGATTTAGTGCCTTTCTTTGTCACACACTGTAGTAAACTGAATATCTTTGACCTTTGGACTGTGGCTTGGACAAAACAAGACATCTGAAGATGTCATCTTGTGGGAAATTATAACTGTCATTTTCTTTTTACAATTTTTTATTTTATTTTATAGAAATAATCAATTCAGTTAGAAAATAATACTGAGATTGTGTTAGGCAATGAAAATAATTATTAGTTGCAGCCCTAAACAGAATACATATTTTGAATACACAGTGTGACAGTCTTTACTATGTAAAGTGACACGTGTGTAAACCACAAGTGCAAGCAACGGGTTCAGGCACACCCCCAGGTGGCTGTCAAAATGGATTATGGGAAAATGCAGTGTAATGTAAATTACCAAATGCCACGGAGTAAATGTAGGCACATCAAGATGGTAAATTAAAACACTTCATCATAAAGTAACTCCTCCTCCCGCACTGAGCATCACAGGTTAATGATGTATCACCATGTAAGAGGATCCAAGAAGGGATGAGAGTCTTTTAAGTTTGTCTCTGTTTAAGAAAGTCTAACAGAATAAAAACCCCACTGCAATTATCTCACACTCTATTATTCAAGCTTATTGTTAACAGGACTCCTTATGGCATCTTTTGTCTTCAGGATCCTTTTCTAGCAAAAAGGGACTTGAAAAAGAGTCTATTAGATCCAAAACAACAACTGAAAACTGCCCGTGAATTCCTCATAACTTAGTGTTCATTTCAGAATAAAAGCCCCATGTGAGATATCTAAGGTACTTCAGTTATCCACAGTTCTCTTTCCTAAATGAAAATGGCAAATAGAAAAACTGAACGCAGCTCATTTTAGCGCCTCTCCTTGAGTATTAAGTGGAGTGGGATTGTATGAAATTACACATTTCTGCAGTTCATTTCTCACTAGATACTGTAGGTGTGGCTACAAATGCTGTGTGTGCCTGCTATACATATACAAATAAAAATGTTCCTCTGTAGCTAAAAGACTCTTGGGATTCTCAAGAGTCTTAACTGAACCTCATTCATCTTTTAAATAAAAATTAAATATTCCTGAAAAAATATATATCCTTACTTGCACAGCATCATAGGATCATCCCTGCCTTACTGGCATTATTAAGCATTTATGTTAACAATGATGTATTACTTTCTGAGTTAATAATGTCATGATGACATTTTGCTCATATTTCGGAGCATTAAACTGAATTTAACATAGAATTTTTGTTTCATTTTATTATTATTATTTTTTAGTTATTAATTCTTTCTGTCTACAGGGAAGAACACTTAACACCACAGTGAACAAGCTGACCTGTGATAAGGGTTTTTTTTTTTCAAACTAGGCCTTGCCTTCAGAAATACATTCATTTATTGCGTTCTGATGTAATCTCTGGGGCAGCACTGTAAAATGTGAACCTTGTTCAGCTCAGTATTATAATCATTATCTATCTTTCAGACTTTCAATGAGAGGGAGAAAACCTTTTGAAAACCCATGTCCCATTTTCCATTACAGACCTGATTTGTGAATCAAGGGTGCTCTGAGACCTGAGAGCTAAATGGTCCATCCATTAAGCTCCACGAGGCAAAAACAAGCAGATCTAAGTCTGTTTACAGCATTAATCAATGAGCTGCCCACTCAAGTCTCTAAGCTACAATAGGTATCTGCGATCACTACGTCTCTACTCTCAATTGTCCCCTCAAGGTTACTGCCTATTGCCCTGTGCTTCTCACAAGATGGGAGCTGCATACTGAATGCATTGGCTGGTCTGGAGCCAGAGGACCACTCGAGACAAACTTCTGTTTTCTGTCCTGACTGTGCAGAGGAAGTGTCAAGAAGTCTCAGCTGTAGTGAGGGCGAAAAACCCTGTTTGATTCAGAGGCAGCATGAACAACTGTCATGGCAAGTCAGTAAAATTCGGAAGAAACGTTGCAGATTTTTAAAGACTTTTTAGATTTACTTATAGAGGATAATATGGTTGGTAGGAAAAAAGAGGAAATATAGAGTGTACTGGTGACAGATGGGGTTTAGAAGGAGGGGTATGAAGGCAAAATCAGAGTGAAATATGGAATAATGTGGTGAAGGAAAGAAAATACCAGAGATGAGGAGGAACAGCAAGATGGGATGATAAGGCATAACTGGCTGAGGGGAGATGAAAAAGTAAAGACACTCTTAACACTTGTGCAAACTTTGAAGCGGTAGAAATGCATCCCTTTCGGGCTAATGTTGTGCAAACACAAGGCACACAAGCAACACTGTGCTGTGACAAGTCTACAGAAGTGTGTTTTGGAAACACACACAGAAATCGCAACATTTAACAGTCACCTAAAATTATCCCCAAACTGCACTACTCAGTCCTAACACCCACAACTCCCACCTTTGCAGTCTTAAGAGAATACAAGTTTACATCCACAGTGGTCGGCTAACATCTAATCCGCCCATCAGCCACCTCATCTTGGCACTGAGCAGCATCAATGATGGATGAAGCATGAATTAATCATGAGAGAGGGGACAAAGATATAAACACACAGTGAGGCCCCAAGAGGAGCCCACGGTAAGCAGCCTGCACACGTCAAAGTGTAGCTCGAGCATCACTTAGCATACAAGTAACATTACATAACACAAGGTCAAGGGAAAATGTTAGAAACCTTGAGACAGGGTGAGTGTTGTGGAACTGGTGTAAGGCATCTTTACCAACGTCGATTCTAATGCCCAACAGTAAATTACATTTCTTACAAAGTTTTTGTTTCATACCTGTGAAAAGTCATTGCGCTGAACACTAATAATGAAAATAAATCTGAATAACCCTGGGGATTTGATTTCAGCCACCTCTCTAAACTCTAACCACCAGGTTAGAGTTTAGATACCACCAACCTAACATACAGCAGACAGACCACCTTAAAGCAAAGCTGGCCTACAGTCAAGGTGCCAAAGCATGTCGCCGGGCTGGCACAGCATCCTGGGGATTTAGGGATATGGACCTAATTGATTCGATTAGACTTGGACTCTGCAAGCAGACTCACACTGTCTAAGCTGGTACAAGGCATCCATTAACAAATCCCTGTTAAGAGTTTAAAAGTGTCTATCCAAAAATCTATCCTTCCACACACACAACTTTTCAGTCCCACATAGTTTGACTATCAGTATGTTTTGGCACATTTAACACATTCATTACACATCTGTGAGTCACACAGAAGTACAAACAAACCGTTTGTAAGTCAGGTAGTAACAGGCAGATGACTGCTATCAAGAAGCTGAGATTACAGACATAGAACAACACACACTGTGTGTGTACCTTAACACATGCATGTGCATGTACAGGTTCACCTGTGGTTCCCAGAGTCTCCAAAAGCAGAATGGAAGGCAGAGCCTCCTGTATTGTTGAACCACCTTCTGGTCAGGGTCCAGGACGCAGACACCTTGTTTAAGAGCAGGCTAAAAACTTTCCTTTTTATAAACCTTACAGTTAGGGTCAGCTCAGGCTTTCCTTGAACCATCCCCTAGTTATGCTGCTATAAGCCTATACTGCCGGGAGGACCTTCTCTCCTCCTCTCCCTCTCCATCTGTACGCATTCATGTCCCATGCATGTTACTAACTTGGCATCTTCTCTCTCCTGTAGTTTTGTGCTTTCTTGTTTCTCTCTTCTCTCTCCCTGCCGCTTTCTGCAGGTGTTTCTGCCTCCGGAGCTGCAGAGTCTGGATCTGTGACTGCAAACCACTTACTGCCCCCATGATCCTGCTCAGCACCCACTGCTGTTATTATTATTAACCTTAATATTAGTATCATTATTGGTTTCATTATTATTATCGTTAATATCATTATCAGTTCTCTTTCCTCCTGCCACATCCGCCCTCCACCTAACTTCTAAAGGCAGGCAGCTACCCAGAGCCTGGTTTTCCTTGCCTTTCCTGTCAACAAGGCCTGCTCATGGGGAAATGTTGGGTCTCTGTAAATAATGCTGTAAAGAGTTCAGTCTAGACCTGCTCTATATGAAAAATGCCCTGAGCTAACTTCTGTTATGGTTTAGCACTATATAATAAAGCCAACTTGACTCCTCTATAGGAGTGTGTTACTGTACGCAAGCTCAGAACAGGACAGACAACACTTGCGCATGGATGCAAAGAAGATTACAGGGGTCAGAGTTCAGACAAAAGGACTGCAAGCTTATTTACCATTCATGGTTTATGTTGTAGTTCATACAGATCTGGGAACTGTGATCAAGCGTGCTGAAACACAGCAGGACTGTGCGGCAGCAAAAGCAATAGTAGAAAATTGTACATCTCCACATGAAAGAAAAAGAGGAGTGCTGACAGACAATTTATGCTTAAACCAGATGAAAATAAAAAAAACACAAATCTGACACACAGATTTGCTTCCACATATACATAAGACTGCAAACACGTGATCCTTAAACACGTTGCCCTACAGGAAAACAGGGACTCAGCTGTGAGGCTGTATCCCTCAGTCCCTCTTATTTATTCATGGGACTAGTCACACCTGTCATATAAGCTTCTCAATCTTCAGGTTACTCCGCTGTGATAAACCATTTTAAAGCATTTCACACACACGACAGGTTTGGTTGTGTATGTGGGCTAGGGAAAGGGGGTGAGTGGGCTCATTGTTATTCAAAATAAGGATGGGCACACACCTGGTTTCACAGTCTTCAGGCGGATGGGCTCCCGAAAGTGGCGGATGACAGCCAGTGTGTCTCGGTTGGTGAGTCCGCTCACCGGAGTGCCGTTCACCTCCAGCAGCACGTCCCCGCTGCCGGGAAACCTACCGGCATGACAAACCATAGCCTCCGAAACTATGTGTCCGAGGTACGGGAACTCTCCCAGCTCAGCGCCGCCTCTCACCTCAACTACGGACACCAACTCCCCGGAACCCCCCCACGACACGGTGCACTCCTGCACTTTAGTGGACCAGTGCTTCTTCTTTTTCAGTGTCTTGGACATTGTTGGTAGCTCTTGTAAACCCGAAAGCAAGTCCAAGAACGAGTGCCCTTCAGCACAAGACCCGCTTCTGATCCCTAAGACGCAATGACGCACGGAAAAATCATTGCAGATTACAGAAGTATTCCATTCCAGGGAAAACAAGTCTCTTTAGATCAAAACTCCCTCTGTTGACAAAAATCCTTCCATTGAATTACTCGAGCATCACCTGTCTGCGACTGAGGATGCGAGACCAGCTGCGTCAGTGTCGCATTGAAGCGGAAAGTGTTGGTTGTGATATTGGGGCGTCTCGATCGCACACCCCAGTTCACAGCTTTGTGCATTCACAAACAAAATACAGCAAAATACAATACGAGCTTCCTCCACGCCGTTAGATCTCGATATTGTAACTGCGGTTTGTGCGCACCAGAGGCGGCCACTTCGAAAAGCGTGGAGTGAAATAGATTCGGAAAAATGTCCAGACAATATATCACTGTCCAGAAAAGAGTTTCAACACAGAAAGGAAAACTTCAAAAACTGATTTCCAGAATGGTCAGCTGTTGTGTAATCCTTCGCCCTGAGACACTTCTTCATCCAAGCCTACCGGAGAGGTAACTTTACTCGGCACACCTGTCCTCGGCTCCTACCCTCCTCCGCGGTGACATCAGCAAGGCAGCCCTTGGAAACGGAAAAACATGCGTTGCTCTCCTCTGAACCGGGCGATTATGTGATCCTTTGAAAACAATGAAACCCTTTTCCTTGTTCTTAGTTGCGCGCTCTGCGCTCTCCCCTGTTTCTCCGGAAGCACTGTGGGGATTTTTTCCCACTAAAAACTACGCAGCATGCATGCAACAGACGTGATCCGATTAGGCTTCACTCCATAACTTTTTTTATAGTGATGTGTCGGTTCCGAACGAAGCGGCTCTCAGAGCCGGCTCTTTGAAGTGAACGATGGGAGCCGACTCCTGTCTGGGAGCCGGAGCCGCTACTCGATGTGAGGTGTGTCCGCACTGAGCAGGAGAGGGAGGAGCGGGGTTACAGACACAGGGAGACACGAGAGAGAGAGGGAGGGAGAGAGAGGGAGAGAGAGAGAGCAGTCGCTACAGAGACAACAGCAAATAAGTGACCGCAGGAAACGCAGTACAATTTGGATGCATTTCAGTTACATCGATATACATCTAACTACAATAAGCCATATAAATACAATAAGTCATATAAATAACTTTTAATATGATGTGTGTTTTGTAAATTAGTAATGCATTTTACACATACTTTTACATTATTTTGGTACTAAATTAATTTAAGAAACGAAAAAATACGAGGAGCCACTTAGGAGCCGAAAGAGCCGGCTCTTTTTAGTGAGCCGAGCCATAAGAACCGGCTCTCTAAAAAGAGCCCGAATTCCCATCACTACATTTTTTAAAAATCTTTTTCCGTGTTGCTTTCCCAAGTGCAAGGGATTCTGTCCAATCAGAGATGGGGGACGGTCCTAATGCCTATCCATTGAACCAATGGTGAATGGCAAGAGGCGGGTCTCCAGTGATTGGGAAGCGCTAGATTTTGTTTCCATGGTATGTTTAGGGAGGCGGAGTTCCTGCACTGGGGGACACATATTTTCACGTGGGAAATGCCCATTGTAAGATCGGGATGATCGATCTGTGTGTCTAATTCGGTCAGATGTATCTGCCTGTTGCTCTGCGCTCTGTCCCTAATGCAATAAACTCTCCCTTCCGTGTGACTGCCGCGCTTTACTGTGTAATTCTAAATCCATGAAAAGCTTCAGGAGAACTGCAGCCTGTCCTGCCCTCAGACCTGAGGCGTAGGTTACTTGTTAGAGGCGATTTCTTGCGCTACCCTGCCCTCTTGTGGATGTAAGAGTCAGAGGCTGGCACCTCTCAGCAACACTGACGCCACTGTGCAACTACTAAATTTCACCTCCCATGATGCACAAAGATGCGCAAACTGGTGAACTGTGCCATTTTAAAAATTAGTTTAACCGATTTTGATTTGTTTTTGTTGTTTTTCACCAATCGCTCCTGCCTGTTTACTGTCCTGTTCATTATCTGATTAGCCACAGCCAAATTTTTCATCAAGATCATAGAAACAAACTGAAATGCGCATGTTTGTATGTATAGTGATCAGTTCAATCCGTTAACTGTTAAGGTTGGAATAGCACAACACCTGGTCATTTCTCTTGATTTATTAATGATTAACATTCGGTCAACTTTCCAGCTCACCATTTCGGTCAGTGCCCTTGCAGGCAGACAGGCAAAGGTTGGAAAATGTGTTACTTAATGCCACGCTTGGTTTTTCAGTTTTAAGCTCCTTCATAGTTAATTAGTTTTTCACACCATCATGGCTGCTTAGTTTTTCTCACCACAGGGGCAAACGTTCTTCTGTTAACATGGTCTGCTGTTTCTCTCATGTGTGAGAAATGTCAGCTGCTCCTCATGGATGTGGACACAAAATGTAGCAACGATACCTCACTCTCCAAGTGCTGTAAGTTTTACACATTGCATGTATTGCATTGTAAACAGCTAGAAGTTGCACTGCTTTAGAAGTCTATAAATTGTGTGATTTGATATGCATCAGATTCTGATTCCTCTCTTGTGGTGACATTGTGATGTCTCCACTTTTCGTACACTTGTTGAGATTAAGATATTTAAGTAAAAAATGACAAACTGTTCTGATTTGTACTGAACCTGCTCTGTCTTTCACATGCTGTTTAGATGAGGAGTCATCAGGTCCTCTTGCTGTGATTATCATCCCTTCTCTGTTAGCTCTCAGCACAGTTTTAGTGGTGACTCTGATTTTCTGCAGTCTCCACAAGAACAAACAAAGAGAGCAGAGCATCTCCTCTCATTCTACGAATGGTATGAACTGTATTAATTGTACTTCTTGTTTATGGAAACACTAGAAAACACAAATAAAATCAAAAGCTATTGTATGTCAGTGCCTGAGACCAATGCCAAGTTCTTATTTATCAAATTCACCAGTATCTACTATAGGTTTTTTTTTTTTACAGGCCAGCAAAGTGCAACTCTGTCTGCAGCTTCTGTAAGCACTCCAAAGGTCCAGCAGGCTTTGTATCCCTGGGAAATCCCAGAGGAGTGTGTTCTTGAGGGACTAGAGTTTTGGCAGGCAGGTCACTATGGCCCCATTTGTAAAGGTCTGCTGAAGAAGAGAGACGGTACCTCCTCTGCTGTGGTGGTTAAGTCCCTTCGAGGTACAGCATGAATTTGTCATAAATCCAGGGAGATCAGAGTAAAAGTCTTTTGTTTGAAATTACAGTAAGAGTATGTGAAGAGATCATTGATATTTTCAAAAGTAGTGGGACAAGATGATAATTGTTGTAATTATAAAAAAAAATAAATAAAAAAAAACATTGCTCATTTTGTTATTTTTTTCATCATCTGAGTTCTGTAACCCTCTGTCTATGATGTAACTCCATACAGATGGGCCCAACCACCCTGAAGCTAAGGAGTTTGTGGAGTGGCTCCTGTTCCATGCAACAGTGTGTAAACATGAGAATGTGGTGAAGATGTTGCACTGTCAGACCAAGCGTCTCCCCATGTACCTGGTCTTAGATGCCTGCAGCCCAGGGAACCTCCTTCACTTCCTCTGGACGCTCAGAAATGTAACAATGGTGCACAGCTTAAATTTGATGAAACATGCAGTCTCCGGTTTCTAAATTTAGTGCGATGACAAGCAATTTTTCTTCCCTCTAGAAGAATTCAAACCCCGTGGAGCCATTGCAGGACTTCTCTGAGAGATCAGTGTTTCTTGTGGCCAAGCAAGTTGCAGCTGGCCTGGTGAGTCCATTTTTGTACTGCAGCAGGTCATGATGCACTTGCTATTTTTACCCATGGTACTAGGGAAAAGTGGTTGTTTATCTTGAAAATTGAATGAATATTTCAGCCAAAGACTGACATGTTTGGCTGTAATTGATTCCTCCCTCAGGATTACCTGATGTCAGGGCACAGGCTGGTGCATGGTGATGTTGCTGCCAGGAACATCTTAATTGGCCCAGGCCTCTCAGCCCGAGTGTCTGGATTGGGTGTAGCATTTGGAGGACGCAGAATGGCTTCATCAATTAGGCAGAGGGCAGCAGAGGTGCCTCTCAAATGGCAGGCTCCAGAGAGGATTATGATGCAGCTCAGTATTGACCGGGGTGACGTGTAAGGGCAGAGTTATGGCCAAGAAAACCAAACACACACAAAACACCCAGAATGCTTTGTTTTGTCATCAGTGGATCAGAACAGTTGTTAACATTTTCTTTTATTTCAGGTGGTCATTTGGAATCTTACTCTATGAACTGGTTACCTTAGGTAAAGCACCACATCCTGTTACCTGTAAACAAATTCTGTCATCCATCATGAGTTGCCTTCTTTTTCTTGTTTTTATCTCAGGCTCTCCTCCCTACCCTGAGTTAGAGCCTCTGTCCGTCCTTCCGAAGCTACAAGGGTCTTATAGAATGAGGAGACCAGAGAATTGTGGAGGGCCTTTGTAAGTAAACTAGTAAAGAACATGTCTTCATAACATGGAGTAATATACTTTTTATTTGTGTGGTGTTAGCATCTGAGGCAACACGTTCTCATGTTATCTGTGTCTCCACTCAGATATTGCAATAAGAAGACAGTGCATGGATAGGTGTAACGTGCTGTTTCCAGTCTTTGTGCTAAACTAAGCTAACCATTTCCTCACTGTATCTTCAAAGATAGTGAATAAGTGAATGTCCCAAAATGTTGAACCATTCCTTTTAGACAGATTTGCATTTTAAATTCCTTTTGTATTCTTTTAGGTATGATCTGATGAAGTACTGTTGGATGTGGAGTTTCAAAGACCGACCTGCATTCTCAGCTATCATAAAGCTGTTGGAGTCCTCATTGCATCTTGCAGCTACTAAACCTCTTCATGTTCCCGATGTCATAGACACATTTGAGTATAACAGAAAGGCAGGACTGCTTTCTTAAACTCCTGTGGCCCCAACCATTAAATGCAAATTATCCTCATATAATGCTTGATTGCCTCTCAGGCTGGACTTAACATCCTTTGAGTGCTTTTGACTGTTTTGACTTCCATTAAATTTGTACATTGGTAACCCTCCAGCACATAAAAAACAAAACTGCTGATGCTGATGAATTAAGAACACTGACAGCAACTTATTTTATGTATCTTTATTGTCAAAAATGTACAGACTTAAAAGCACGGATCTTATTATTCATTAAGATCGTTTTTCTTTTTTTTTTATTATTGGGCAAAGTACAGTTCTTGTAACTACAATGCTCTTGGCATGCATACATTACTGTGACTTTACAGTTTGAAAACCAAAACACCCACACAGGAAAGCTGAATGCACTACTGAATGTACTAGAGCAGGTTTGCATTCTTTCCACTGTAGATTTTCTTCACATCATCGGTTGTCATAAACCCTGTCAAGAACCATGGTAGTTTTAAATCAGTATCTGAATCAGAGGACATGACCTTTTGTATTAATATTTTTCATACAGAGGTCTTGATTTATGAAATTCTGCTCTGCCTACTCAGTTCTCAGAGAACTGTTGCAGAGACTCATTTGGATAACTCATAAAATGTTAACACTATGAGCTATGGCTTATACAAGGTTCAAATCATTAAAATCGCTGAAAGTGTGAGTGATGGCATACTCAATATTCAGACACCTCTGATTAAAAGCTAATGATGAACATTATGAGAGGGTATGGAGTGAATCAAAATTTTTATGGGGTGTCAGTGGCTTTTGGGGTGAGAACAGATACATTTACCTGTTGCGCTGTGCTATTATCTTCATTAGGGTTCTTAACAAATCCATATAAAACTATATAATCTCCCCATTTGTCACACACAATGCAGAGAGGCACAAATACCCATTGTGAGACACGATGAGTGATGCCAAAAAGTTGTCCTTGCTAAAAAGGACTGATCTACAAAAATATGATGTCCCTCAGACTGAATACTGGCCAAGTTAAAGAGTAACAACACATTTACTCTTTCCTTCCCTGATCTCTGTGGATTTAAAGTTTCAGTGCTGCTGCACTGCACTCCTGATCACAGCCAACACTGACTGTAGTGCAGTGTGACAACATCTTTAAAGTGGAAACAAAACATGCAGCAAGGTGAGATTTTTACCCATTAAAGGCAGGAAAGGGAGGATCTGTAGCCTGTGTTGTGTTGTTGCTCTTTAAGTGTAAATTCACACTGAATCACATGAAGCAGAAAACCGGTGCTGCAGTGCTATTAGTGGGTTGCAACTTCTAGTCAGGTTGCATTTCTGACTCCACCTCAATCAGTAATGCCACTGCAGGTGTTTTGACAGATGATGGAAAAACACCTGGCTGTGGTCAAAGAAGAACTATGAGAGGTAAAGGTGATCCAGTGTGGATTTAATATTTAAACTCCAATGCCTCTTAAAACAGAGGCAAACGTGCAATGACCCAATAAAATCACACATAGAAGAAATATTGAAATCTAACACATCATTTCTTGAACAGTGTCACAACTTGGTAAAAAGCTAAATGTCTTGAAAACTAAATAAAAGAAAAACAAGTACACAATTTACATAAGTCAGGGTTGGGGTCAGTTTGCTTTCAGGCTGACCTTTAGAAAACATACATTCAAACAGCAAATTCAATAAGAATGACAGAACCATTGCGTTCAAAAGTTTCCTCTGGCTGGGTTTGAGATACCTTCGTAATGAAAAATGTGGATTTTGAGGACACATCCTGAACTGAATACCACGAAAGCACACCAACCCCAACCCTGATACAAACATTAACAGATGTCAGTTAACACGAAAAGGCGTCATAGTGCTGTATGAATGCTCATAACTGTACTATAGATAAACCAGAGAGGGCGTGGAATTTTGAATCTCAAATATGCTGCTCAGAGATCATGTTGTAGATGCATGGATTAAAGGCCTTAGCTACGTGCTGTAGCACTCAAACAGTTACTCGTCAAGCTATGTTAAACGCAGAGGACATCATAATAGGGGTTATGGTGTCATGTGCGATTACAAAATTAAACATTTCAAAATCAAAACCAAATTAGAGGCAAAAATATTAGAAATATATGCAATTATTTAATTTGAAATAATTTCTTTTTCAATTGTCCTGTGAGAAGATGATGTGCCCTGCTGCCACACGCTCACGACAATGACTAAAGATTGGATTAATACCAGAGTAGGGAGATTACACAGGAGATAAACCTGATGAGAATTCAGTTTTTGGAACAGGCCACCCAACCCCTGGCTTCAGTGAAATAGCAACAAAGACATGAGACAGCATGAAGGTTAATCCTTACCAGGTAATATTAACATGTCCTTCCCATCCCTCATTATAACTCCCTGTAGTCTGTGTTCTGTCTTAGAGGTGTCACATAAAAATAAAGGTTAAATAGAGCAAGTGTTCGCCTGTGGCGCATGAGCATGTTCAGCTTGAATCCTCCATGGCAGTAGGGAACAGCAGCAATGTGGAGGCCTCTGTTCACCCCGATGGGCCAGAGGTAAACCTATTGGGAGTTCTGAACAAAGCCAGAATCCCTTTTACACTTTACTGCTCCAAAGGGATGTTGGGAACAAAATGTAGGAGACAGACCACAGCAGATAGTACACACAAGCGGGGGGGAAGGAAGAGCAGAACACCATGACAACTCCTGAAAAGGAAAAAAAATTTAAAAAAAACTCAAAAGCAGTATGTATAGTCAAAAAATATATTCTGATTACTTATAATACTCAAGCCTCGCTGTGTATGGTTTTCATTGTAACTACATAGCCACACTATAGACTGTGAATAGGCACAGCAGTGCTTTGGGCTAAATGCTAATATCAGCATGCTAACATGTTCATAGTGATAATGCTAACATGCAGCTGTTTAGCAGGTATGAGGTTTCCCACATACAGTACAGCTGAAAGTGCTTGGTAGTCATTTTCCAGGTCATTTTTGGTCCGTCTGTGTGTGGGGGAACACGAATGTCTGTGCAAAGTCTGATAGCAATACACCCAATAGTTGCTGAGAAATTTTAGTGTGGACCAAAGAGGTGGGCCAACCAACTGACTGACCGACACTGCCACCCAGAGCTGCTAACGCGGCTAAAAATAGCGCAATTGAAAACAGTTGATGGTGACTTCTGTGGATTATCCTGAGTAACTGGAACATTGTCTCTACAAAGACACAATGCTATTAAGTTCTTCAGATTTCATTTCATGTTGCTTTAAGCAGTACAAACTAAAATCCATCACTTCTATTGTATTTGTGTGGTGGTAGACGGTTCAGAGACAGACATGTCAAAACCAAGTTCAGATGCTAAACTTTGTACCTGAATCTAATTTGAAAAAGCAGTTCTAACATGAATCAGTTCTGGCAGTCATTACTCTCGGCAGTTATACTTTTGTCCAAAAGAGATATGAATCATACTGGATTTTTAAAAATGGTTTTACCTCCAGCGTAAACGACTTTCTTCCAGGCCTGGGACTCCAGCACTCTGTCATGGGGGTAGAAGTTTTGACTGATCATGAAGAGGATCATGGCCACTGCGATGACACGCAGCATGGCCATGTTTCCCCCCGACAGCAGAGAGGCACTGGCCAGAATGGCTGAGGAGTAGATGCAGGGCAGGCCGCGGTACATAAATGGAATCCCTAAGGACCAAACAAAAATATATAATAAACCCATTAAATAATAAAATGTGGGTGAGACTGACAGAAAACATATTTTTTATAGGATAAACCCCTCAGACAGTATCAGTTACATAGCTTACACGATACATTAACTCTACAGTTTGGAACTTACCACTTGAGAAGAAACAGAGGCGGACGAACACAGAAAGGACGTAACACATGCACAGGATGTTGTCCAGCAGGTCAGATGTCCTCAGGAGCAGAGACGTGGCAATCCCGAAGGTTGTGAAGTCAGCAAAATCATCTAGCTTTGCACCTGAGCATGAAAAAGAAAAATGTGAATACATGAGGCATGAATTGTATATGTGTTAGGACTTAGGACAAAAATATTATCCTGAATAATCTGCTTTAGGAATGCCAGTCATGAGCAACACCTATCCTATTATTATACTACTTAAAGTCCAACAGTGCCTTAGTCATGAGTTTACATTTTATACAGGCCAGGATAGATATGTTATCATCTCTCCAGTATGGTGACCGCTAACGTTACCAACACGTGACAATTGTGTGGAGTGTGTACGTGCAACAATCCCCAAGTGGAAATTTCAGCGTCAGCCCAACAGGCAGCCATTCTATAAACAACATTCTCCAATGCCTTGTCTCTTTATCCCTCAGGAGCACGGAGCATGTTTTCAGCAGATGAGGATGAGGTGATTCAGGCCACGGCTCAAATGAACGAAGTGGAATTCCACAGCCCAGGGTCAACAATTTTAGCAATTTCAGATATGCAGAGAACCCAAAGCAACGGGATAAAATAGACAATTGGAGCGTGATCCCGTGGAATTAGGCTGCTTAATCAGAAAGTGATTGTTCATTTGACAAAATACGTGGGGGGCACAACAACATCCACCTGCAAAGTCATGCAGAAAAACCCTGTCGGGACACAAAGCCCCCCTGAAATGTGCAGCCAACGATGTATTGTGATGCACCTGGGAGCTATTTTGGGATTCTGAGAAAATGTGAACTTGCACACTGGAAGCTATTTGTGCGGCCTGATTTACTATATATGGTGCTGTGACCTTTTGAAAACACACCGTCAGTGATACACTTTATATTCTGTGTATTTGTATTGGGTGCCTGTTTTCTGGGGGACCAGAAGGGGGACGTCATGCAATTTACATTCAAACCTAAACCCTAAAACTTAACAGTAACTGTAACTTGCAGAGTCATTAGAAATATAGAAACAACTAAATAGACTTGGATTTGATAAAGCTTGAATTACATTACATAAACGTGTGATTCTTCTCTTCTCTTTGTAAGACTATCCAGAGTATTTAAATGTCAGAGTTTCCTTTTACTGGTCCCCTTTGTTTAAGACTTTGTGTGGCCAAATTAGAAAGTTCAAACAAAGGACTGTGCAGCAAGCCCTGCCAACACCCCAGTGTGAGTTTATCTGTGGTAAGAGCTATTGACCACAACACTCCACTTACCAAGTGCAGAGCAGGCATCAAGTCGCCTGGCAACTGCTCCATCTGCCAAATCCAGCAGGTAGCCAATCAGAACCAGCCAACATGCAGCATGATGGTGCCTGGACAAAACAAGTGAGTGCTAGGTTTAGCTATTTGATGACAGCAACCCATTTCAAAGGGTGAAATATCTGCAGGTTCTTGTAAGTGGAAAAAGGCTGAAACTAGCGCTGGTTAGATAGTTGAATATAATTGTCTTCCACTGTGTTTCATCCAGGGCAACCATAAGTTTGGTTTTAAAATGCCATCCATAACCTTCATTTTCACTCAAATTATTATTATTATTATTCTTTTTTTACTGAAATCCATGTCCATTCACACAATGATTTACAGTCTGTGTGTATTTTGACCATCCTGTAGCTGAGCCTGATGAAATCCAATGATAGCATGTTCACTCACCCATTTAGACTGCTGAGAATGGAGGCCATGCCCATGACCATGTTGGCAACTGACAGAGCATTCGCTGCATTTTTACGAGCAAACTCCTTGATCTGGAGCCCTGTGGTCTGATCACTCAGAAAGAGCTTGTTGGTACACTGGAAGAAACCTGAGACCACACAACACCAGTAGTTAGTAGATGTCTGTGTTAGATCAATAACCTCTGCTGTGGTTTAAGAGAAAAGCTAAAGCCCTACTGTGATTGGGTGACCACATCAGCTGACTTTTTGATGAAGAGTCTGAATAGAAATCGACTACTTATAATATCCCAGTTTGAGTAAAACCTGTGTTCAGGTGAAACGAAAAAGGTATAAAAATTCTGAAATTAATGTTAATGATCTACCAGTCACGCAGTAACTGAATAATAATATTTTGTATACCATCTAGTGGGAATCCCTATTACAGGATATTGTAGCACATGTTCGCATATGTGTGTGTGTGTTTTTCTTTTACTGTATTTAAAACAAAATATTACTGTGAAACTAAATCCCACGCCTTATGTAAAAGAAGTATGACTTACCAAGATGTGTTTATTGGATGGAGACCAACCTTACGATACAGTCATCCATTCAGATCACTAAAATGCATTTGTTACTGTACATTCATTCAATAAGCGATTGCTCAACCTCCAGCATGCAACATTAAAGAGTGCCTCATCACCTACTCATTACATCATCATCAGTTATTCAGTTATATCTATGCAATAAACATATTATGCATATTTAATTATTAGGAAAAAATGGCCACAATGACATGCATTAAACGTAAATATCGAGATAATATTTGGAAAGGAAAAAAAATGTCAAAAGGATACAATATCTGAACATGATGCATGTGAAGTGTTAGCACTCAAACGTGATCTTATCAGGTGTCAAATACACACAAATACTGGTGGGGGAACAAACTATGAGCATTTAGGGGACTACCACATACACCATTGGCTACAGTGAGTGTGAGCTGGACCTACTGCATTGACACATACCAGACATGAGATCAATTAGCCTGTTAACTCTGATTAAACAGAGTGACCTGAGACAAGGACATGGCAGTAGCATTCACATGACTGTTCAAATCTATTAATACCACTGCAGCCCAGGCTTTAACGGAGATTGTGGTATAAAGACAAATCTACAACCTCACCTGGTCTCCATATTTTTACAACAAGCAATTTATATTCAAATACTAAACTGCATGGGGTTAATCAATAGGATGTGTTTGCTAAAAATGCAATTAGTAAAAGTTGTAAACATAACTTCGTATGTTTAGTTGTACTGCTGGAAAAAAAATTGCTGTATTAAATATAGTGAAAGTTAAATTCACTATCTTCGTCAGCAAAATGGAGTGACTGCTGACACTGCCTCACTCCAGCCAAAAACTGCCTCTGCCCCCACAGAGCTGTGATGAAATGTAATGAAGACAAAGAAATCTTTGTTTTCAGTCTGCCTCCTCTGTCGTGAGCTTATTATTTTCTCTCAAGTCATAGTACTGTCCAAGACAGTATGAACAGATAATGGCCGGCAAAGTTTAAATATTTTCAAATGTTGCAAGAGCAACCCTTCAAGTGTTTTTCACCCTGAACTTCCTGTGATTCCAAAGCCAGGCGAGTTCAAGAGACTCTTCATCTGAAAGAAAACAGCGTATCAGACACAGAAGAAAGCCAACAATAACTTACACTTTTAGTTGACAGCATGCTTTTTACTTCTCATTTGGGACTTCAACATAAGTTACAACCAGATATTTTAAATATTGTCTGAAAACACAGCACATCAGTGAATGCAGACAACATTCTGCATTTTACTGAAAATCATGTAATTGCAAAGTTTGCTACATGAATAATCAGGTTCATTAACTTTGACCACAGCAAATTCCATTGGAGAGCCACCAGTGCAGCTCCACAGGTTACAGAGCATGCAGTCAAATTTTACTCTAACCACTAACACACTGTCTTGGTCACTAATATAAAGAAGAAAAACCCAGTGCCAAACACACTGTCAATTTCAAGCAGGTCTCTATTTCTGGATTGCTGCCTAATGAGTGCAAAGCATGATGGGAGAGGACTTGTTATGTAATACCCTGCTATGTTACCAGGTAACCACTAAAAAGACTAAATGCAAAACAAGGAAAACAATTCACAACAAGGGTTATCTGAAGTGAACTCACTGCACAATTAATACTATTTACTGTACATTTAGGTGTTTACTGTGTTTTATGATAATGAAATACAGTAAAAAAAATGACAATGAAATTGCAATAATTTATAAGTAATGTCAGAAGAATCAATCCTATGCATTCTACTGAGTATGGTACATACCAACATGACTTAATATGTTAACCAACCATAAAACGGTATCCTCAAACTGTACAAACAATGTACAGTATATATTAACTGTAATCGTGAACTATGTCTCTCAGTCTCACATGTCCCAGGCCTTAACTGTGCTCTGTTTTACATCTGTGCTTAATTTAAAAAATTGAAGTATTTATTCCACTGTATTCATTAAACCAAGCATCATTAGAAGTCCCTCAGCACTTTAGTGGCTGTTTTCCTTCCCAATTTAATCCAAGAAGACGTGATCAGCGATAATCTCTGGCACCCATGCCCATGTAGGTATATGGCAATCCAGATTAAAGATTAGATTGAGAAACAAGTACCTACCAGAGGAGGGAGCCAGGAGGATCATGATCGTCTGGCTGACAGTACAAACACTGAAAGATTAAAAAATATATTTAAATATATACCCTACATCACACACATAACACTGAACTGTACATCCAAAACATTTTAGTGCAGTAGATATACGTTTCTAAAACTTTAAAATAATAATTAGGTACTACTAAGTACTACTAAATCTTGCTAAGGAGTCCTCAGTAAGATTTTTGCTGATCAGTTTTAGCAGCCATATGTTTACACATTTAACTACAGTGACCAGCTGTAAACATGTGTTAATAAGGAAATGTTAGTCTCAAATGCATCTCTTTAAAACGTTTACTCTACATTGTGGGTTGAATGGAGGGACCATCACATTAGGGCCGAATCAGTAACATTTTGTCTTAGGCAGGAGTGCGAAACAATACCCGCCCCTGCCTTGCTCTTTTTCTTTATTTACATTACAGGTTTGTGTGCCGACGAATTCAGCCAAGGCTGTTCTTTAATGTTTCCCACACTGTCAAATTCCGCTTCAGCTTCCGAAACCCGAGGTTTTGCACTTTACAGCTGCCCAGCGGGGCCCTTAGAAAGCTACGCACTATGCTCAGCACCAGTCCTCTATAAGATGCTGCAGCGCCAGACGGCCGACATCCCTCTGTACAAAAACACGTCAGGAATGAGAATAACGAACAGCTGATCTTAAGTAACGAGCCCATATGTAGATCTGTCTAACATCACATCATCTTTGCGAAAAGACAGAGCAAGTGGCGCAACTGCGTCACAGCGAAATGTCCAGACAAACGCATACCTATTCGCAACTGATACCGCACAACAAAATGCATCTCATCTTACCTGAAAGGACCTCCACAGGTTGGGCGCGTCTATACAAATCAAGTGATGGGGGTAAGTCTAAACGCGCACTCCCGCGCCAAACCTTATTGTCCCTCTGTCTTTTCTTTTCTTTCTCACTCAGGCTGATTTCTCCTTCGTCTGCTTGTTAACTGACCCTATAGCGTTTAAAGCTGTTGTGCCTTCAGTGGTATGGAAATATAACATGCGGCCGTTTACCTGTCAACTTCACAGCCGCGTTTTCAGCGCGTCCTTTTAAAGACCAAGGGTACATCCACTGAAATATTCCACCGGAAATGACGCCCCCATTGCTTCTGGTTTTTTCCATAATATTGTTGGGCAGTTTTTCGGTACCTTGATCCAGAACCCACATTAGGAAAAAAATACATAATGTGTGTAGAGTGAAAGTATTGCACAAGCAGGTGTATTTTTTTTTAATTCTTTCGTTAATTTCTTTTTGTATACAAACAGAAGCTGTTGTTATCATTATCATCACACACGTCTAAGGAACACAACAAAAGCACTCAAGCTGACTTACTCATTAGTTGGATTATTAGTTAACCATGTCTGATCGAAACGCATCTAACGCTGACATGCAAACAATTTACTAATACTTGACTATAAATAAGTGGTTGATTAAGTGTTAATCTCACAGATGTACGTGCAGCATATGTAAAGTTGTTCCTGTGAAATTTGTTTCATGGTGGATTAAACCATTTTCTAGCGCTCTGGGCTGGAATTCTTCTGTCAATAAAGGTACAGGGTCCACACTCTTCATAAATAGAGTCCCTGCTCATTAATTCAGTTTAAGCAGATTCACATAAATAGATTAATGGATGAATATGTACCTAAAGGAGCAAATTTAAGGGACCTATGGATTTGCACTTGAACAGTAAATAACTTTATTTTACTACTCTGATCAGTAGAGAAGATACATGATCCATTAAATCCTACACTCCCTGTAATAATGTTGTGTAACTGAAACTCATCTCCTCACCAGTGTACCCCAAACATTGTAAATCTAATTTCTGTAGTACTCACAGCCCAAGTCTTTATATGCCGTCTAATAAAAGTAGTCTGTCAAACATCCATCAAATAAATACAAACAGTAAAACAGACTGAAGACTATAGAAGTCCTAATAATCTAAAAGTCATTAGGACTGAAGGTGTAAAAAAAAGGAATGCTACTTGAGAGGTTTTTATTGTAATAATATATATGTGTTTTGTCAACAAATAAGTCTTCATCTGGTGTTTACAGTAATCACATTAACTTATTGTTGTAATCATGAAGTGTTAACTTGTTAACTTCTGATATTCAGGTTTTATTCAGTGACAATTTTACTCCATCCATCCATTTTCTACTGCTTAATCCGTCAGGGTCGCGGGGGAGCTGGAGCCTATTCCAGCTGACTATGGCTGAGAGGCAGGGTACACCTGGACTGGTCGCCAGTCAATCGCAGGGCTGACACACAAAGACCACACACGCACACACTTACATCTATGGGCACTCCGCACAGAAGAGCCCAGGGGTTCGAACCTGGAACCCTCTTGCTGTGAGGCGACAGTGCTAATCACTGCACCACCGTGCTGCTCTATGTGGAGTCTGAAAATGTACTTATCTTATCTTACTTATTTACTCTACAACACTAATGTATATATTAATGTCTTGCTGGTTTCTCATAGCGCTGATTTTGAATTTTAGGGTCATTTTAGGGTCCTCTGATGGGTTATCACTGTGTGGACCCACCTAGCAATTATTTTTTCATCATGGAAAATACAGATCCACATTTTTACAGAGGAAAAAGAAATACACAGCTTCCATGTATATCGGGCATCTAGCTGAAACTACTTTACAGCCTCAGTCACTGGTTAGACTGATTTTGCGAATGGACAAAGTAACATACCCTGACAGAACTCTTTCGGACATGTAAACCTGACTCTGTAATCTTCACAACGCCCACTCCCCTGAGCTGCATTTACACAGGCGAACCCATAGGTGGCATCATAACTGCAAGAAAACAGAAAATAAGAGAATGACAGGTGGGCGCGACCTATACCCCCTCACTTCTCAGGTAATGCATTTGATCTCAGCTGTGTTGCTGAAAATTATGTTGTTAATCTCACTTTAAAAAAGTATCAGACGTGTTGGAGGGAGGCTCCCCGGTGATGGTCTGGACCTCAATGGCTATTGGCCCGGGGCAGATTTCTCTGGGGTAAATGCTGAGGAGGTCACTGAGGACCTCACAGTCTCCGTTTCCTGTTGGGTCATCATGATCAAGCCAGCGGGTCCTGCATTCTGTGAACAATGGCGGATGTTATTTGGCCAAAACATAATACTTAAAAAAAGAGAGCTCAATCCTTCATGTTTTTCTTTGAACTAAATAGAGGTTATTTCATTTTTATTGTGACACATACCTGAGCAGAACTGTCCAGTGCAGGTGAACATGACCTTGTGATCTTCACACTGTGTCCATGTCTGCTCTGAGTTGAGGCATAAAAGGCCCTCTGATGCACTGTACCTGCAAAACACAACCATCACATCCCAGTGTTACTCTTGGCTGAAGTTTACTATTATTTGCAGTCGTATTCAAAGGTCTAAGTGACCGTTTCATCATTTTTAAAGTTCATACCTGTCTGAGTGAAGGAAGTCCTGTCACCACTCTCCTCACATAAGGTATCAAATTACAGCCCTTAAAGTTCAGTCTTTGATTAAAGTAAACAAGACTTTGGTATTTCTAGTCAGTGCTAAACATTTAAACTGGTTTTGTCCATGCTGTGCTGGTTTGGAAACAACTTCTACAATAACTCACACTGTGTATTAGGAAGGAACATACAAGTCTTATATGGTGTGTATAACCCTAACCCTAACCCTAACCCTAATATGGTGTGTCAGATATTAAAAATACCTTCAAGATCCTGCACAACCGTGCAGTGAGCATTTTGAAAGCTCTTCTATTTGATTTCTTTCCTTTCTAAAACATTCAATAAATACCAGACAATGATTTTAAAAAATGCTCTAGTTCTCCGATGTCATCTCAGTGCTGCAAGTCTTTACGTGTGGAAGGTGTTCCTGGTGTTCTCTGACTTTATCCCAGAAACAGTCTCAGCTTCCATGTCTTCCAAGTCTCCCAACTCTCTGTGGAGTTTAACTGAACATGCATGGAATTTGCTAAAACCCGCATCTGTGCATCTGGGTTAACATACTCTTTTCATGGCACTTCTGACTTGTCATCGATGCTGAGTGTATTGTACAACCTGTTTGTCACTTCACTTTTAAATCCCCCTGACTTCAGTTTTGAAGTCGAGGGATTTAACTACAATCCCTGAGACTCAGAAAGAATTAGAGAGATAACACACTTTCCGTGTGGACTTGCAACCATGATTGTAAATATGATAAAGACGGCTAACTAACCGATTCAGTCCTGCATTGGGTGAAGTAACTGATATAGAACATAAACTAAATTGGATTTCAGTAAACATATGTACTTAAATAAATAATTTTGCTGAACTTGTTGCTGTTTCATGACTTTTAGACAGCGACTTTATATCTGTCATAGAAAAGAGGTCAGTGAAATGATCTTGATTGCGTGTGCCACATACTCTCTGGCATCTTTCCTAAATGCCACTTATGGCCCTTTACTTAGTTGTTTTATGAATTTATGTGATTTCAGTCTAGAAATGCATGTGTTTTGTTATTCTGACTAGGTGAAATGGGGAATTTCTTGGAAGGGGGAATGAGCACAAGAAGTTACCAAAGTTATCAAAGGGGTACTCCAGTGATTTAGTGGGGTTGAAAGAGACAGATTTAAAAAAATATAGCCAAAATAAAATCAGCAAAAGCTGAGATAGTCTTACTTTTGGTCCCTAATATGGGTCAAGCGACAAAATGAGAATGCTATTTGATGGGATCTTACCCTCCCTGCCTTAAGTGTTTCAAACTCTGTGCACCCGGTTTGTAACAGACTTTTTTTCTGTTAAAGATTTGAAGTCTCCAAGACCAAGCTGAGATAAGCATGACCGGGGTTATTGTTTAGGCTTTAGAAAGTTGCCTCCAAAGTCATAAAATGTATTTTATGACTGTTACTATGGGCTGAGTGGAGTACTCTCCATAAAAAGTTGACTGATAAAAATCAGTGGAATGGCCCTTTAGGAATGCCACTTTGCAGTGTATTTCTTGTTTATTTATCTAAAAACAAAGAAGCTAAATACATATATATGCGTGTTATTGATGCAGAGAGAGAGAAAAACAAAACATAAACAACAACATATGAACGTGTCAAAATGTCCAATAATGACTGAAGGAAGAAAACTCCCATCCATATCTTTGGAAAGCGGAAGGCAGTTAGAGAAAGCACTCTATGTTGTATGGAAACCTTTTTTTCTTTCTTTCTTTAGCTTCTGAATCTGAACTTTCCTCTATCTCATCTGCACATTAACAGCTTTTTCAAAGTTAATTATTTATTCTGTAACGTAACTAAAAGGATTATTCTTTGTAAGACGTGTTAGATAAGTCAGACAAGCTCTGTAAACCTTGGTTGTGTGAGAGTGAAGATTTATTTATTTACAGATATAGAGTTAATTGAATAAGCACCTTTTATTTATTGATTTCTATTTTTATCTTTTACAAAAAAGTAAACTAAGAAGACCTGAGATCTGAAAATTAAGATACACAATGGACCTCTAATTAGGTTACATAACTGCTACCTCTTGATGGAAGCCACAAATATTCAGTTTGCTTCAGTGTGAAGCATCAACAGTCGATCATGGCAGTTTGTGTCAACTTACCTGACACATTTACGTACTTAACCTTTTCTTCCTTCATAAAACTTTTTCGTTCATCTGAATCTTGCCAGCACAAGTACAGTAGACTCTGTAAGATGAGAGTACTGTGCCCATGGGACAGGTTTATTTTAGAAACCTTGGGTGTAACCTCTGCAATGGAAAACTGGATCTTAACTTTCTAAATAGGCAGTGTAATCCTATCTTCGAGGTTAAAGGCTTACCTGTACAATGGATGATTTGGGAACAACAATGTGATTTGGTGCAAAAATTCTCCATCTAAACTAACCTCCATGCACAGAGCAGACCACAGTAATACAGCAGAGAGAAAAGAAAACTCACGAGATTACAAATAGCACATGAATTTTGTTTTTAATTAAGAAACACCAAGGGGCAAGGGCAGTGTCTTTCCAACACTAGAAATGGAACAGTCAGGTCCTCCTGACATAGACAATATATCATCTGGTACAGTTTCATTCATTTAACCGAGTTATTTGCTTTTTTTCTGCCATTCAGAAGTGAAACAGCAAAATGTTTGTTTTTTTTAAAGTCAAAACTAAAACTGCCATCGTTCTTAAAAGTGCACCTTTCATATTTTGTAATGGCATGAAAACAGAAAGCCGTGGCAGTTTCTTGACAACTCTGCAATCAGGCATCAATGTACAGTGTATATATGAAAATCCAGTTTAAGAGCAGATACACAAAAGGTGCCCAACAAGGGGCACGCACTCAATCCTCCTCTGCTTTAATGTCCTAAACGTGGACCACAGGATTGTCGCTTTTCAATCCACATGTTCTTGATGACACCGTTCTGTGTAAATAAATAATCCATTCACTTTATTTTGGAACCTAAGACTTTTTTCATTGTGTGAAAAATAAGACCAGTTGCCAACCATTTGACCAGGCAGCTCCAGTCAGGTATTAGATATTAACCTTTCATGGAACTTCTGTGGGGTGATTTCTGAAGAACTTACTTGGGCGGCCATATTCAAACATCAGGGGAAAAACAAGGGGATGTGGGAGGCAATATACATTAACCAGAGGAAAGAAAACAGCAAGCTTCTGTGATTGTTCTAAAACAGCAGAATTAAGCCTTGAAACAAAAGCAATGAAAAAGAGGAAAAAGGAAACAAAAAAACATAAAATAAATAAAAATGAAGCAACTCTAAGTGAAAGGATAGTGCTCATTTTTAGGATATTAATACAAACATTTTAAGCTTACAAAAATGAGAAAAACGTCTGTGAACCCCAAAGCGATTGTGTTGTTGTGGTTTTGTGGTGTGGTCGACTAAAGGCGGGCGAGCATGCTTTATCAGAGCTACACTACTAGTCGCAGCACTTACAGGAGGCTTCCACATGACTTAACACTTTTATTAGAACTGTATCCTACTGCTTGTTTGCTGCAGATGAATCTCCCTCTGCAGAGAAAACAACCTACAGAACCACAGAGCCTTCAGAGTTTTATAGCTTACCAAATCGTCACTAAAGCTACCAAACCTGAAAATTAAGAAACATCTTGAGGCAGTTCTGGGTTGACCCTCCTGAGGATATGGATAATGACACATGCACACACACACATACACACACCTAACTCCATATTAGGGCTTAAAGTAAGAGTGACCTGTGAGAAATAGAAAGGGCTGAGACATACAAACATACGCACTCATTCTCAGTTGATACATATTTATCTACCTGACTGGCAGTTTTACACATAAAACAATATCTTCAACAACCACACATAAAAAAAATGACACCGTTTTCTGTTCTTAAAAACTGCTTTTTTGAGATCTACTCAATCATATAAGGCTGTGGAGGCAACAAACCATGCCATTTCATCATGAAATCAACCTCAAATGCCATGCACATAAACAAATGTGATGCTAGTGTATACTGTTTTAGAGTTGTCTTAATCTAAGTAACCGAATTACTAAAAAAAAAAAACAAAAAAAACACCTCTACATGTGACAGACATATGACTATGTGCTGTATCTTCATGTCTGACATTAGCACCAAAGTTTCTTTCTTTTTCATAAAAAAGAACAAATACAGACACAGAAGACACAACAGCGCTGATTGGTGTGTAAAGCAAAAATATTCAGCTAAAGCAGCAGTACTTGCAACATCTGCAGTTATTAACTTGTATTTGACGACCTGAGTTGTGTACTGAAGCTGCATGTGACTGTGACTGTGTGTGCTCCTCTCCCAAATGACAGTAAGCATGCTCGCGCAAAAAAAAGGTTCCTCTACAGAAGTGAAGAAAGAAGGCCTAAATGTCTTCAAGTATTAATACAGTTAGGCCTATAAAAAAGCCCTGGACACACAGTATTAGAACCCAGAATAAACTCTAGGAAAGTTGAAGAGCAGTTATGGTTAGTTTGCATGTTTTCCCCCACAAATATAATATATATATTCATATGTATATAAATAAAAATTCAGTGCTGTAAAAACATCTCCAACTCCATAGGATCTGACCCATCGTAGAAGGGCTAACATGTTTTACTCTTACTCATCTCATTACTAAAACTACTGCTGGAAGTATGTAAACTGTACTGGTTCTCCTGTGTTAATAGTCCTTCATTGAGAGTACAACACTGAGGAAGAGAAGATTTGTTAATATTGTGTCAATTTTTCTCTTGTTTTTGGTTTTACTGCACACAGAGAAAAGTATCCTGTTGTGTCATCTTGTGTTTTTTGTTTGTTTTTTTTTGGTAGCAGCAAAGCACCAGGTTTGCCAGGCTCTATGTGTGTAAGTCTCTGTGTGAGTCTGCTGTGTGTATGACATCACTCCATAGTCTCTGTGTGTGTGTGTGTGTTTGTGTGTGTGTGTTCGCGTGTGTGCTACAGCCTATGAAGAGCACGGCTGCACGTTGATGCCGTGGGCTGCGTGGGTTTGCAGGTCGATGGCCTGGGCCGGCTGCTGTCCCGGCCGGGCGTTCATCAGTGTCAGGTTCCTCACGCAGCCCATCATTCCTGACGAAAACTTCCCTCCTGTCATAGTAGCCATGTCTGGAGCTCCACCTGTCCCACGAGAACACACACACATAGTAAGCATCAAATGATGAATTTTCTTTTTAGACATTTTGATCCACAAAACAGGTTTGAGATAATTTAGTTTTCTGATGCAGCTTTATAAAAATGACACTATTTATGATTTAACTAACAACATTACTTGACATACTCAAGACTTTCACTATACTCACCAAGGTATATACTGCCTTTGGTGTTGACCATGAGGCTTTTGCCTTTAGACTGTCCATGTAGTGTGGCACCGCCATCAATCTGGATATATCCATCTTTCCCAGTTCTGCCAAAAAAAAAAAAAATCTTAATCATCGGAAAACTCACCTCCCAATTTTTAAGTAATGCTGAGCAAAATGTCACATTTACTGTAAATAAAGGGACAAAGACTGTGGGATTTCTGCTTTCCTTCTCAGTTTGCAGTGTGAAACTAAAGGACTTCAGGATATAACATGTTCTCATACCTGACTGCTGTGATCTTGTGCCATTTGCCATCATTGATGGACTTCTGGGACAAGATCTTTGCCTCTCCACTGCCCAGCTGGTAACTGGATATTGTAGAAATCATCAGCATTACTATAACATTCATTTGATCTGAAAATAATAGGACTTGTCGAGATATCAACAAAATTGGGATTAAAGGGCTAAGTCACCTGAAAACAAGGTATCCATCCTGCAAACCGAGGCTAATGAAGTCCTTTCCTTTGCCATGTTCTCCCAGTTCCTGGAAATAAATGTGCTGGGTCAGCAGAGGACGAAGATGTTGTCGGACTGCATACTGTAGCTACTGACCAATGATCTGCTGCATTGCAGCAATTTTCCAAACCAAGTGCTATAAAAGCAAATATGAGGCAATGCAGTCAGATCCTTCCAAACAGTATTTGTAAGAGTGACATAAAACCATTCATGCAAAATAACAATGAGAAAAGAAGCCATCATGCACATTGTGCAATAAAAAAACAGGTACCTTTTTTATTTCAAATCATGTGGTCCTCCAGAAGTATCTTAAAATTGTTGTAGCATACATATATTTTGGTAAATGGATGAAACATGCCCAATAAAGGAGTGTCTTGTGTTTGAGTCGATACCTTTTTACTAGCATGCACCTTTCGCAAATTGCGTGCGCCAGTGGTCTCCTGAGGAAAATGGAGGATGAATTAGAGAAGCAACATGCACTTATTTAGTGGTGTCAGATAAAGCCAGGCTCGCAGACAACATGCCCAACAGGGTCACAGCCTCAGAGGCACAAGTGTGAATTAGACAGTGTGATGATGAATGCTGTTCAACAGCCAGTGAAACATTAATGAGTGTCACGTCTTCATAGATGAGGTAATGGTGATGATTAAGAGTGTTGATGTGCAGGAGCAAAGCTCGGGTGAGGATTAAGAGGTGGAAGGGAAGGATGTGAGTATTAGGTTTAAGATGTGGATTAAACTGTGGCACAGTCCTATGGATAAGTCTGAAGACATGAGCAGGACCAGGACTTACCACGCCCTGCCACAGGATCAGACCTTCAGAGGAGCTAGTGTTGATCTCCAGTTCAATGGTCTCTGGGGAGTCATGGGCACTAAAAAAAAAACCAATTAAACAATAATAACAATGTTATCCTTGATGCATAAACTCCTAATAATACACAAACTAAAGGCAAAACAATGTTGAAAAGCAAACTACACTTGCCTTCTTGGGAAAATGGATTTAGGAAGGGCAATGTATCCATCATTCTGGAAATGAGCTGCATATTGGTAGGGTGAATCTAAAAAAAAATACAGTATAATATAAATCAAAAGAGTATTCAAAATATAGCATGGCTGCTGTGAACTTTCATCATCATCGTTATGGTGCCCTCCAGTGACGAAAGCATGGAACAAACCCTGGTAAGACAGGCTTGGTTAGATACCATCATTTATAGGAATACGATTATGTTATTACTTCTTTCAAAAGTTGTATAGCTTCACTTTAAATACATATATGAAATATATGAAGGATAATAATCCTAAATTTCATTATTTGTCCAAAATCCATGAGCAAATTCTACAATTTCAAAAACAACAAAAATCTTAAGTGCAACCAAACTGCACGATGCAGACGCACGTCACAGTCCTCACCAACACATGAGCAAGTTATTTGCCATTCCTTACACATCTCTGACCTTCCACAGAGATGAGACTGGACTCGATACAACCATGGCTCCATGCAGAAAAGACACATAAGGATATGCTTGAAAATACATCTCAACTCACCCAAACAAACATCACACTGTGCTTTCAACAGACATTTGAAATTGTTAATAACAGCGCAAATGTGTGGACATGGAGCAGATTTAATGTTCTGACTTGGACAGTGAGGAAAAAAACAGGTATTTTTGTTGGTTTTCTTGTTTTATAGACAGGAAGTTTGGAATTAGACGGAAACGAAAGATTTCATGTGGTGAGTAGCCATCTTTCAGTCATTGAGATAATGACAGGGAAAACGGAAAACAAGGGGAATTCCACATTCTGTCATTTCCAGTTTTTAAAATGGTGTCATAGGTCCAAAAAAAATCTGATGATCTCGCAAATGCAGTCTACCTTTTAGTACAGATGCAGAATTCCCCTCTCCCAACTTTCCAACAGGAATAAGAGCCTCAGTTGCCAGTAGAGTACAGACGCATGTTTGGTTTTGTGTTTATGTGCGAACATGTGTTAGACAATAGACAGTCTGGGTTGACCTTGGAAGGGACGTGGGGCCCTTTGAGTTCAGACGGGTCCCCCTGTTAGTCACGATTGTGTCAGGCAGACTGAATGTTGAGATACTGTACCATTTGCCTCCTTAGCTTCCAAATTCCACAGGGCCTCTGGGAAGCTGGATACCTGGCCTGTGTGTGCAGGATATAGCCATGAGAATGCAGGGGTAAGACACATGTAATCACTTAGGGTTAACCCTCCCAGCAGGCTGGGAGCAAATTCTCTGATGTGAGAGGGGCTTCATACTGTGGAGAATGTGAGTCAAATGGGACTGTTTCTTTCTTTGATGATGAATATTTTTGTTTATAGGTTGGTTATAGGTTTATGCAGCAAGGTACTATGAGAAGACATGCTTTGCTTTTAGACTAATTGGCTGCTACTGAAATTGTATTATTAGAAATTAACAAAATATAGAATTACAAAAACCCCAAAAGCATATAACATATGCTGTTTCTGGGTTTGAGTTTTATTGTTTGACTGTGGTATACATGGAAATGTCGATGGCTAATACTTACTTTCTTCACAGGTCAGGCCTGTGTGTCCGGGTGTACACACACACTGACCGTTGACACAGCTGCCGCCATTCTGGCACTGAAGGTTGGTCTGGCACGCATCTTTCACCACCTCACAACGCTCACCTGCAGGGTCACATACCAGTCATGGTTCACAGGTGAAAGGTTAAGGGTCAAGTTCACACCAAAGGCAGGGTGAATTCACAGGGTTTGGATATTGTAAGTGGTAAGTGGTGCCAGGACCTCTGGGCAGATTGGACACTCGCTAAGTCTTTTACACGGCCTAGAAAACTATGAGCACTAACCTTCAAATCCATCCTTACAGAGACACTGGTACTCATACTCAGCACTTGACATGCAGTGACCTCCATTCAGGCAGGGCCGGCGGTCACAGGGGCTGTTGTCCACACACTTGCGGATAGATCTGCTGTCTGTAAAGCTGTAGGACAGATCCACCTTCTTGTTGTTGATGGAAACCTAAGCAGGTGGCGCAGACAAGTTTAAGCTACTGGTTACATGAAAATGTTACATGAAAACTTTAGTTTTATTTCATTCTTTAACACAAAGAGATCTCACCTCTCCTATACATCCCTCAAACATTTCGCTGACGTTGGCTGGTTTAGGCAGGATTTCCATTCTGGGGACTCCTCCAAGGTACATGGGGGTGTGGATGTTGAGGCCCTGGGCTTTTCCTGGAGATGTCTTTCTCTCCACTTGGCCTTGGTCGACCCTGAGGTGGCCGGCCTTCTTGTTCCGCTCGGCCACGACTCTGTGCCACTGGCCCAGAGAGACTGGCTCAGGACTGAGAAGGATTGCTTGGCCTTAAAAATCAAGACAGGTCCACAGAGACTTTACTTTCTCTGACAATTTACCTTAAGAACAGGGATGTAGTGTGTGTAAGTGGTAGTATGATCATGTGATTAGCTATTCAAACCCCCTTATAAACCTTTATTATGTCAATGCAGCACATCGTTGCAGGGTGCATGCATGGAAAGAATTTTTCAAGAGCAAACAAAATTCAGTTTTGCACTGTTATAGTCCACTTTACCTGTGCCCAGTTCATATCTAAACTCCACATGTCCCTCCACCATGGAGATGGCTACAAAGTCCTCCACCTTCATTTTCTTCCCACCACAGAAGAACATGAGGCCGTCTCTCTCCGTTGGCTTGAACTCCATCTCAACACGCAGATCATCGTGGATGTTGGTCAGGGGAGGATAGGCTATGTATGACTCCTCCCCATCAAACAGTGGAGTGGTCACCAGTTCCCCTAGTAAAGACAAAATGGAGGAAACTGCATCACAATTTAGAATTTTTGAAGGATATTTTGAAAAATACTTAATAACAGTTTGAAAATATCTAAGGCAATGTCATATCTCTTCCTCAAAATATTTGGAATATCCTTATGGGACATGAGGGTGTTTGATTTCTTCCTTACCATCCATGCATTTGTTTCCGAACTTGCCAAGATGGCAGCGGCAGTCATAGCCCAGGCCATTCAGCCGATTGATGCAAGTGGCGTCTGGCCCGCAGGCCTCTGTGAGAGTTCAGGTCACAAAAGGTCACAAACAAAGACCATTTCAAATATTTACGAGTATAATGCTGCCCTGTTAATGCTTTGATTTGTCTGTGTGGTCAGATGGAGATTCACATGTACCTGAGTGACAGTGCAGGGATGAGTGGTGCTGGCAGTTGCTACCAGTGAATCCTCTGGGGCAGCTGCACTTGTACAAGCTAGCTTCTGAGTCCTCACACCTGCCGTCATTCTGAATTACATGAGAGAAATCTTCTTGATGTTATGGACTTAAACACAGGCCAGTCACTACAAATACATCAACTGGATGGATGTGACCGACCTGGCATGGCCGATCTTTGCAGGTGGGACAGTTTGTGACACCGGTAGAGCTGCGGTCAAGGTCTTTGAAGATGACTTCCTCACCCTGGATGACCAGCTGACGGATGCAGCCTGCACAGCACCAATATTGTGTAAGGACAAGTAATCACACACACAGCAAACATTTTCTCCATAGTATATTTCTGTTCTCAACGATGTCTTACCAACAAACCCGGTCTTAATGCCAGCAGTTTTGGCAAGAAGTGTGTAGTTAGGGTAACCACCCACATGCAGCTCCTCATTCAGATCCAGGCCCTGGAACTTGCCCTGAGGAGAGGAAATGAACATTTACGGTATGGTATGAATCACTGAATTAATCAAATGCACATTGGTGGCAGTGGGATCTATATTCTCACTGACATAAGTACCTGTGAGCTGCCATTGATGGGCTCCCCTCCGTCTACAATGATGTAGCCCCGGGTGAGGTTGCGATACAGCTCAACGGTGTGAAACTCTCCCAGTTTGACAGGGTTGGGGTCACGTATAGTGGCCATGCCGGAGCCCACGTCAAACCTGGGACAACACAACAGATTTTGAAAATTATGATCATCAACAAGCTTCATGATGCTGCATTTACTTTTAGTAATTTAAGAGGAGGAACTTTGAAGATCAATATAAACTGACCTGAACTCCAAGCGACCGCCCACAAGTCCCAGAGAGATGAAGTCAGCTCCTGTGGTCCTCCTCTGGCCATTGTAGAGGATCATTCCTACACCACAAAAACAGGGCTAGTGAGAACTAGTACAATCACGATCCTAAATGTATACCCCACAATCATATCCATCTTAATAAGTCATTAAATCTAACAGGTTTATTTTAGTTTAAACAAGCAGAATCTTCTAGTATTTGAAGGGATGAAAATCAAATTCTTTCAAGAATTTCCCTGAGATAATGGTGAAACAAATTAGCAAAGAAGATCTTAAGGTGAAGTGACTTGTTAGGATGGATATTATTTATAATGGAGTCATTCACACACAAGATAAACTCTTTGAAAGCTGAATGGTAAAGCAGCATGCTATGGTGAGGCAAGTTTAAAGGTCATAACCTGCTATCCTGCCACTGGGCTGCCAATTACATTCATACTATTAGACCTCTTTTTTCCTTCCTCCACATGCTGGATATTTACATGCTTATAAGAGCCACACAGGTTCATGGGGAACTGGGAACATGCCCTCTTACGCGTCTATATGTCTGTTTCTATCTCTGACATCTCTGATATTTTGATGTCATGTTAGCCAATAATTACTTGCAAAGGTTATTTGAGTAACCTCTCGCTACTGTCAGAACTGCAGTGATGTTTAAATAAAAACTCTTACAGAGCACTGCTCTGTAGTCAGTGTAGAAGGTGATATAATAAAAGTAGACTTTTAACCAAGCTTTCATTAAGCCAATAAATGTAATACTCCTAAAAGTAGTTGTGTGATCATGAGAGAACAGCCTGTACAGAATAAAAACATAGGCCATGCGCCATATTGCATCTCTTTCATAGCCCTTAAATCAGCTCTGAGCTGGATGCATTATGTGAAAGTCTGATGCAGCCAAAAAGCAGTACTGCTAACATCAGTCTTGAGCCCCTGTGGTTCTCAAGCACTGAGACTCACCAGCGTACAATATGAGACCTTCCCACCATGAGGGTGAGAGGAAGAGGTGAGGCAGAGAGGGAGAGGACAGAAGACGCAGTGGAATTATACATACAGTAATACAAAAGGCAAAAAAAAAACATTACAGCACTGAAATATTAAACTATAAAAAGTATAAAAAGTATAACAATACACAGTACAAACTGTCAAGAAGATTTAAAGTTGTGCTTCCTTACCATCAACATTATCAGGTCTGAAGTTGATCTTAATGCTGAAGGCTTTGTAGGCATTTTTGATGGTGGGCAGAGTAAGATAGGACAAAGGTTCCTGGGCAAAGTAAGGCATCACTCGCTCTGAAAAAAACATGATCTCTCAGTTAGATGCAGAGAACTATGCAGTTCTTACTGAAAACTTCTCATTTATTTACTAACATCTGTTATGTTCATTGTACTGTCCACTGTGCAGACTAACCATGAACAAGAAGCGTAGTAAAGGCTTCCACTTTGCCCTGCTTGTTAGAGGCGGTGCAGACATATGTCCCAGAATCCTCATGGGAGACACGAGGAACCGTCAGCACGTTGACTTCCTGGAAACACTTAGGAGGAAGCTCTCCTTCCAGCTAGATAAAGAAACAGACACAGTGACACAATCAGTCTACAAAGTCCACTCTCTTCAAGCCAGATGAGTTAGCCAACATTTAGACTATATACATCATAGAGAATTAAAAAGAATTGCTCAACACTCATATTGAAAATTTAATTTTTTTTGAATTACAGACATGTCTTGGTTACCTTGGACCATTTGATCTCAGGTACAGGATATCCTGAGGCCACACAGGGCAAGACTGCATCAGACCCAACTGTCACCTCTTTAGTTTCTGGCAGTGCAGCAATTTGAGGAAGGGCTGTTCAAGGAGGCAAAGGATTTAAATGAGGATGGTGATAGTATAACTACCTGCATAAAAGATCAGTGTGTGCAAATGTTTAAGGATTACTCACACTGGACGTTAAGGACCACTTGGGACTGTACTGAGCCTACATCATTGGTGGCAGTACAGCGATACTGCCCGGCATCGGCCTCTGTCACTTGCTCGATCTTCAGCATGCCACCCTTCACCATGATGTGAGCTGGCAAAGCTCCGCCAACTTTACTCCATTTGACCGTGGGCTCTGGGTCACCCACAGCCTGGCATTCAAACTCCACAGAGTTCCCAATCATCACAGTCTGCACTGAGGTACGAACATTGATCATCACCTTTGGCAGGGCTATGGAAAAGAACAGAAAAAAAGAAAAAAAGAGAAATTTAACAAAAACAGGAAAAGAACCCACAAGTTGTATTGGATTTTGATTAAGTAGAGTATACGTTAGTATATTTGCGGTAAACATTACAGACCTTGGATGGTTAGCCTGGCAGTGTCCTGGGCCTGACCATACACACTGCTTGCTCTGCAGATATAAACACCTTCATTGCTCTGCTCAAGGTTCTCAATCCTACAGAGAGAAATTAAATTACACACACAAGAAAACAAGTCATGGTTCAGTTTTTACTTCACATATTACACATTCAAGATGTTATCTCAGCAGATTTTAACGTTTTTAGATTTTAACAATTTTAACTTTTTATACGTTTTAGTTGATAAATGGTAACTCTGGTAATATTCCACATTTTTAAAGGACAAAAAAAACTTCCATGAAAAGACCAGCAGCAAATTGATGTTACTGATGAGTACTGACTGTGAGGTCAAAGCCGGATAAATTCCTCTGTTCCATAGACTCCCATTGTTGTCCAACAGCTAATTAAAACCTATAACTGAGTCTCATTGTTGCCCAGGATGACATTTCCCTTTATTAAAACAAACGTAAGCAATGGACTTTATTTTGCGTTGGCCTATAATTCACTGACAGTCCTCTTACTGTAGATACTTGCAAGCTCACCAAATCCACAGCTGAAAATAGTCCCTTACAAACTATTTATTCCTGTTTACGCCTACATATGCTGAAAATACAATTTGATTGAAGGTCACAACATGCAAAATTGTCAGTCTGGCCCTTTAATATCATACATATCCAGACATTCAGAGCTGTTTTTGTCAAACCCACACTTCATGTTATGAGTCACCTGAGCACACCATCCTTGATGTGGTGGTTTGGTGGCAGGGCACTTCCTTCCTTCAGCCACTCAATTTTGGTCTCTGTACCACCTGCTGCTGAACAGGTAAACTCCACAGCACTGCCCTGGGCCTTTACCTCAACCTGGGGTGAAACACGCACTGCCACTGGGGCTACAGAGGGGAACAACAGAGACGAAATTTAGGTCTTGTTGTGGCACAGGAATATCACTATTAGACACTTCTTCACATGTCCAAGCATTTTTGTGCATGTGTGGTGCATAACTGTCTTTAAGTTCCAGTGTCAAGCACAAACCTTTTCAAATCATTATATTATCAGCAAACTTACATCTGACTGTGACTTTAGCGGTTACTTCACTGCTGCCCACTTTGTTGCTGGCCACACACTTGTAGGTCCCAGCATCCTCAGCATTAGCCAGATTGATCTGAAGATCCCCTCCGCTAACCTGAGCCCTCGGGGACAGGTTTCCGTCCAGCTTGGTCCAAGTGTATGTCAAAGGAGGAGTACCATGGGCCAGGCACTGCAACCTAATCACCTCCCCGATCCGCACAGCCACGTCATCGGGCACAGACGTGGCATAAGGAAGAGCTAAAGAGGGAAAAATCACTGGGTTAGTGTCTTTTCTTGGGAGATATAAAAAGTAATATAAAACGTTAAGAAGGAGCTCTAACTCAGTGTATACTAAGACTATGATTCATTTGCAAAGGGAGTATGCAGTGCAGGGCAGAATACATTTAAAAGCAATAAAGCTGAATAAAAAAAATACCAGCAAACACCAGAACCACAACACTCACTTTCTACATCTAGCATGATGGTGACGTCAGAGGTGCCCATGTTGTTGGTGGCACTGCAGATGTATTCTCCAGAGTCTTGCCGGCCCACGCTGGGCAGCACCAAGCTGTTGTTCTCCACCTTGTGTCTCCAAGGTAGAGGAGACCGCAGCTTGGACCAGGTGATTGTTGGCGAGGGGAAACCTAGAAAAGAAAAACATCAATTCTTGGCTCAGTCCATTTTGGAATGCCTTTTTTTAACGGGCCACTAAAGCTGCTTTATTATTGTGGCTTTCATTTACAATTGTTTGAAGGTGTTTCTCCTTCCTACAGTGATGCTACAGTGAAAATACAGATTTTTTGCAGTCATTACCGTGGGCCTCACAGCGCAGTGTTGCAGTCTGTCCCTCCACCACAATCATCAGCGGCTCAGGAACAGAGGCCCTGGGCACTGATGGAACTTGAGCGCCTCCCTCAACAATGACCTCTACCTTGGTCTCTGTGGAGCCCTCATTGTTGCGAGCTGTGCACACATACGTGCCACTGTCCTCCTGACGTGCCACCAGTATCTGCACAAGAGGACAAAGTATATATTTCTCCACCAAAATACATAGAATTTCAAAACTGGCAAAAAGAGACTGACTTTGAAGCAACACAGAAGCAAAAAATGAGTGATTGAGTATTTAAACTGTTCTACACATGACGACATTGTTATCAGATGTATGAGTACCTGCATGACTGCATTGGACTCCATGGGTACAGGGCTGCTCAGCATGGTTTTGCGGTTGCTGTCCAGCCTGTGCCATGAGACTGAAGGGCGTGGCTCTCCTGATGCCTGGCATTCCAGGTTAATGGGTTCACCCACCCTGATCCGCACAGGTCCAACAGGGGTGACAGTGGCCACAGGAGAGACTGAAAGTACATATACACAATACTAGTACGGCTATGTCCCTGATCAGCCACTAGAGGGAACCAATCTCTTTGAAGTTTGGGGAACATGGATGATGGGAACATGAGGAGTCCATATGTTTCAGTCTGATACGTATGTAACTTACCTTTGACAATCAAAGACACAATGGTGTGAGTGATGCCGAATGGGTTGCTTGCCACACAGCGGTAGGCACCGTGGTTGTTAGGGCGAGCACTGGTAATGGTAACAACAGAACCATCTGGGCTAACTTTGACATTATCTGCAGAACAGAGGAGCAAATGAAACATTAGATCTGCTGCAGATGCCACAGGAGATTTCAGAACTTCAGACACGGTATTTTCACATGGAGTTCAGTCTACTTGGTCTACATGAGTTCAGTCATGTATTGGTTCTATTCAACCTGTGAAAATAATTGTCTGATGTATTCTGTGGCCCTGGACAAAGATTTCGTAAGTTTTATGAAATAACTCAGATGAAGCTGGTAATCTTTGCTTTGACCTGAGACGTGAAAGATGCGATTCAGTTTCAATACGGGAATCGAGAGATTATGATCCAGTGCTTTTGTAGCTTTAATTTGCCTGTTTTGAGTCCCCCAACTTTATGGAAGAGCAAAATGAAAATGTTCCATATCACCTGAAAGAGTAAGGGTACAAATCTGAGACTGGAAGAAGTGACTGGATGCAACGTATTTACATTTTCTGTCTTTACTGAATACATACCATAAAGAAAAGACATGTCTCCATAAGAAAAGTCAGCATGTCATGAAATCTTTGGCATTGCTAATGTTCTCTAATGCCAATCTCAAGCATTACTAATGTCATCAGAATTTTACTTAATTCAAAAAAGACTTGAGCGAGTTCTCAATAAGTCATTAAATGAAGTATCAGAAGAGAGCTCCATGGGTGGATTGCAGCTGTAATTGCTTGTAAATAATGACTTCATAAAATCAGAGCTCCTGAAGCAGCAGGTTTATTCCTCAGAGGTGGTGGTGGTGTGTGTGTGTGTGTGTGTGTGTGTGTGTGTGTGTGTGTGTGTGTGTGTGTGTGTGTGTGTGTGTGTGTGT
>JBBMJY010000012.1:21444790-21527200 GCA_037833715.1 Toxotes lorentzi
GTGTGTGTGTGTGTGTGTGTGTGTGTGTGTGTGTGTGTGTGTGTGTGTGTGTGTGTGTGTGTGTGTGTGTGAGTATTACCTGGCAGTGGTAGGTTGCTGGCCAGTTTCCACTCCAGTCTGACAGGCTGGGCTCCGCTGTACACCCTGCACTTGAAACTAGCTGACTCCCCCACACGCACTGCAGCACTGTGGGGCTCAATGGCGATGATTGGACTCTGAAGACCTGCAGCAGAGACCGGCAGTTTGGGCTCTGGACAGATTCTATTTGAACATTACTATGCACAATCCCACTTCATTAAACTGATTTATTATTCACAGAGACTTTAAGTAACAAATTACAATTCAATGTGGCTATCGGCTTCATTGGCAGCAGTTTTAGTTCAAACACGGCTGAAGTCCAAGAAAGAGTGAATGAGGATGAGATCATGGGACAGTAGTGAGGAAAATCTTTCAATCTGAGGTCACACTGGAAAGCACAACTGGAAAGTTCAATCATGAAGTGAGGCAGTGTTAGTCTGAGCACAACACCCTGCCATGAGTGCCATCATGCCCTGCCCTTAATATGTTTCTCCCAGCCTCTGGCTGATGATGCCATCATGAACAATTTCCTTAGTGAGAAAGAAATGAATGTCAAATCAGAATGAATTGTCCGACCTCAAGCATAGCAGAGAGCAGTGGGATTAAACACTTGGAAAAACACCAAATGGGCTCTTGCATTTATTGTGTGGCACTCTGTTGCAATGTGAAAAAAATATCTGTCTGTATGAGGCCTAAAGTGTTGATCAACTTACGTGAAGAAGATGAAGTGACAGACACAGAGACAGAGGCTTGATGGACATGAGATCCCGGGTTTCCAAGGTTGCCCTGCACCCGACAGATATACTCTCCTGAGTCTTCTGAGGTGGCTGACAGGATACGCAGCTGACTGCCCAGAACCTGCAGGAAGAAAATGTTACGCTTACAACACTAAGAATATTATAGCTTTTATTTCTCATAAAATTTCTATTACGGCTACTGCTGCTACTACTACTGCCAAGTATTACTATATAAAGGTAATATTTTCTATAATAAAGAATATCAATACCGGATTCATTGGTAAAAGCTGCTCTGTTACAAGTAGAAGTCCCGCATTCAAAATTGTACTTTCACATGCAGACAAAATTATTATCATCAAAATGTACTTATAATTACTTCTAATGAAATGGGGGTACAAGGATGCACAATGATGCATGCACATTATATATACATTTACATATTTGTGTGATTACCTGGTGGTTGGAGGACAGGCGCCCACTGGCTCTTGTCCAGGTGACTTGGGGAGGTGGATTTCCAGGGGCAAAACAGTTCAGCTCCAGACTCTGGCCCTCTTGGACGTCAGCTATCGATGGCTGGATGCTGACCACTGATGAGCTGTGGTCTGCTGTACAAACACAAACATATGCACCACACACATTTTACTGTGAAAGATTCACTGTGTATCTCATGTAGAGCATCTTATGACCTTACAGATCAGTACTTATTCTTCTTTTTTCTCTTTAATATGTTATGAAGTTATTCACGATTGAATCAAAGGGCTCTGGTCAGTCCATGTTTAAATTGATGTTGTGTCAAGATAGTGCCATTTGGGTACATTTGTATGTGTATGTATGTTCATGTCTGCTATTTATTATATTTTATTTATTTATATTTTTGGCTAATTTCATGTAACCATGATGTGACATGTTCCCATGTCAGTGCAGAAATTATCCAATAAAATCAAAAAAGGTGAAACCAAACCAAACAACAAAATCAAATGCAACCTCTGAATCAATCCCTAACAGTCACGTCATAATCAGCTGGACAGTCATGTCATCTCACCTTTGAGCACTGTCACTTTAATTGGTGCGCTATTTGAGCCAATGCTGTTGCTGCCAACACACATGTAAGTGCCAGAGTCGGCCATCTTGATGTTGGGGATGAGCAGAGTACCGATGTCGGTGCGGTCCATGCGGGCCTGGAGAGGAAACATCAGTAAGAGAGCAAATCAGAAACCTGTCTCAGTCACATCGCCTATTTCCTTCCACGATATACATCACTAATTATTACATTTGATGACTTTATGAATACTTCCACCAAACTAACACAGATAATTATACTGAAGACAAAGCACATCACTTACCTGTCTCACGTCCCTTGTAACAACACAAATACCATTGCTGACATTATGACATTACTAGCTAATAGCAACACAAAAGCACCACAGTGTAGACCTTAGAGCCAAAAGCTGTTATTGCTACAGTTCAGTCTTTCTGTAAATGGCTTTTTGTTTATGATTTCTATGGCACAGTGCTTTGCACGTGAAGCTCTGCACAAAGTAGTGCCAACATTTCTATGATGATTGGTGGGGTTATAATTTGTTAATATATAATGATAAGTTATAATTACATGTGCTACACTACTATCTTTATTGTAAAGGAATTAATGATTGATGATTGTAGGAATGATGGAAAAAATTAGGACAGTTAGAGACACATTGATTTGAGCCAGAAGTTCAACTCAATAAGAATTACATAGCAGGGCTTAACCACAAATCTTTGATAAATCCAGGAATAATCACTTGCCCTGGAAGTCAAAATAACCACCATCAAGTACTCTACATCATATTTAAGAACTCTCATAAGTCTCATGAACTCTCATCTGTCTCATGAGTAATCAACAACTTCACTTGTTTGTACACTGCTCCACATGGCAGTCAGAAGCCCGACAAGGCTGAAAATGAGCTTTTATAAAGTTTGGAAACACCTCAGAGGGGAGGGGAATCAGGAGGGGATGGTCTGGGGAGGGATTACTGTATCCGGGGGGTGTTGGGGCATCCACGGACAAAGCTGCTTAGCTCTGGCCCATTCAACCGTGAGGGAGGCTAAACCGAGCAGTGGCTGAGGCGGGCCTTGGCTCAATGTGTGTCTGAACCCATTGATGAGTTTTCAAAGCAAGCCGTTTGCTAGAGCATACAGAATTTCTGCGTGGTCGCACGGCAGAGCCCGGCTCCCCCTGGGAAAGGCTGACACAACGCAGTGGTTCTCTGAGGCAGAACTAAACAGGCCCCGGAGCCCTTGCCGAGCCGAGGAGGGCCATGCAGAAACCAGACTAACACAAAACCCCCTGGGGCATGGGGGCAGCGCGCTGCGCCTGGCACGGAGCAAAATATGTCTGAAATACCTACAGTACCTACTGTATACTTAGTCCTGTTAATACATTCATTGGAATGATGAGGGTCAACTGGGTACTGAGAGCCCAAACAAGTCAGGGATGGTACGATGTGGACAGAACAAAACGAAAGACTATGGAACACCTTCATTAATAAAACGCAACATAAAAACAAGTGCTGCATGCAATTACACCAAGAAGTCAACCAGGCCCAGCTAGTTGATTTCAATGTATCTGGCACAGCTCTAAAGGGACTTAGTGAGCAGCTGTTGTGAATCAACAATGTTTACAAGGTGTGAATCAAGGACACTTTTGATCATGCACTTAGTCAACAAGGTGTGAAGATGAGGTCAGTACACAACAATGGATGTGAACTATGAGACAGGACAGACAGACATCGGACAGATGGACAGACCTGCAGCTCCTCAATACGTCTCTGTAACACATCGAGACTGTTGCTTTTAAATTGATGGAAACCGTGAGAGGGAATGGCCTGAGCAAACGTCAGAACAGGGTGGGATCAAAAACAAAAGGGAGGGAGGAGACAGACAGAGGGGAGGGAAAAATAGAAGGTAAATGGTCAAAATGCTGAAACAGTCATAAAAACTGACACAGTATGATGAAATACCATCGGCACCGGACACACCTTGAGGTGCAAGATAGAGATATAGCACAGCAAAATGTTTATACAGTTACAGTTTTAATCAATCCATGTTAAAGCCACCATTCAAGTACCGGGAAAGCAGGAGGTGTCTCACCTGTGGGGGGATCTGTCCTCCATTTTTCAGCCAGATGAGCTTCGGAGTGGGTGATCCTGATGCGCGGCAGTACAACCTCAAGGTGTCACCCTCGTGGACTTCAACATTTTGGGGACTGACTTGGACTTGGGGCTGGGTGCCTATGCCACTAGGATTAGATTCTGACCAAAAAATGCACTGTGATCATTCAGAGACAAAATATTTCATCTACAACACAACATCCTGAGCGTGACAGTGAATAAAACACATTGAATTTTTATGTGATTTTACATAGTCTCACTGTTAAACAAGAAGATGATAAACTTAAGAGAGAATTTAACGGTGACATGAGATGCTTCTTTTGTTTCAAGCAAGTTTTTTTGACACTGGATTGAATTACATTAATTTCCGGAGAACTTAAACCATAACCACTACATAACACTTATCCTAACCTTGACCTAAACCTAACATTAATCCAAGTCTTAGCCATAAAAGCTAATAATGTACATTGTTTGGACTTGCAATCTGTCCCCAAAAAGGAGGCAAATCCCCACCATGTAAGTTTGTGAATGGATTTAGTTATCAACAAATCCATACACACAAAAACACAGAGCATACTTTGCACAAAGAGGGACACCCGCGCTGTGTGTTCGCCATGAGTGTTCAGGGCCTTGCACGTGTATTCGCCCTCATCAGCCGGGTCCACTGCTGTGAAGGTCAGTACGCCACCTCGTATCACCGCTCTTGGACTCATTCTGTTCCCTGGACCTCCTGCAACAATCGAACAGTTACAACTGATCACTCAGTGCTGCAGAGGGAATTTTTGCACACCCTGGTTAAGATGTGTGACTTTGTAATGGACTGAATTTCCCAGAATCCTTAAATATAACTAATAACTAATAACTAATTTGAAAACAAAGAAAAGGCCTTTCCACTGAAACGAATATGATTTTAGCTCAACAAGGCCTGCACCAAATACTACAAAAGTGGAGTTAAAACTGGTCGTACCAATCCATTCAATGGCAGGGGTTGGGTTTCCAGTCACTGTGCAGCGAAACTCTGCCCGCTGGCCTTGAAGCACATTCAGCACCGAGGGAGTGATGGTGGCCACAGGCTGGGTTGCCTCTCCAGCTACAGAAGTAGAGACACCAATCAAACACAGATCAAAACAGAGACTTCCCAGAGTGATAAAGTGTGATAACGCAGACTGGACTACAGGTGCAGTGGTGGAATGGAATGAAACCTGCTCGGGTATTATATATAAGCTGTGTGTAATAAACTGACTAGACTGTGATGGCCTCTGCCTGTGACCCCACCCTCACCCTTGGCAGTCTACATCCTCAGAGCAGACAAAACAGATGAGATGTGGCAGGCAGGCCTTGGCATGGCCTCAGGGCATACTGCTGTCTGCGCCAGTTTGGCTAGCTGCTAGACTTCAATCCTGTATGATCCCAGTGTGACAGGGCAAAAGAAAGGCCTCTTTCATTAGGCAGGGAGGAGCATGAGGCTATCTAAGCAGATGAAAAACTTCTGTGACTGTAGTAGCCTGGGTGTAGCTGTGACTCTCAGACCGTAGTAACACCAATACTCCAGAGCAAAGAGAAGTTTTATTTTTCTGTGTGGGACAGACAGACGTGACGGCATAAACTCTACACTGAACAAGAAACCTCTATGAATGATAAATGATTTGATTACATGGATGTTTTATAGAATCTCTGCCGTGGGTTTCGTAAGGATCTATGGTAGAATCAGTGCATCAGGTGATGAAACTTAAAGGGTCGATTCACCCAGAATAAGAGAAAAAACAAAATGCCTCAACACCTGTGGTGGTATCTAACTAAGCAGATAGTTTTGGTTTTATTTGTCAAGATTTTGAGATATCTGTCTGCCTTCACCCCAGTATGGAGATATGGGGCTGAATGGAATTTAATTTGCACTGCGGAAAAAACAATATAAACAATGCAAAATATATTTTCGATGAATGAAATCTATCTGCAAAGTCGATTGACTTCCACCTATAAATATCACATTTACTGTGTTATTCAAGAACAGTTCCATCTGTGTGACGCACTGAAACTCTGCCTCTTACACTGGACAGCAGTCTGCTACCCACATTCAGCTATGATGTAATGAGGGTGTGATGGGATGTATTAAGCACAGTATGATGTTTGAAGCCCAGATGACAGATATTTCCCAGTACAGCATGTTTCCTGAGGGGAAAAAAAGGGAAAGAGCAGGGTGCGAAGAGAAAGAAGAAGGGAGATCTCTTGTCTCTGAATGTGGAGACACTGTCACGCAAAACATAAAGGCAATGTGATAACTGCCAGACACTTTTTGTTTTGTCATACTGATTTTTATATATCATCAAAATAATATGCTTTATTATATTTTTGTCCAATTTAGAGGGACATTTTCCTACAACATCCCAGTTATTATCTGTTCTCTTGAGTAATGGAATGGTGCGTCATCTACAATACCAGATCTGTGAAGTCCTGGAAAAATATTTTCTATTTTTACAGCACAGCACTGACGGGCTATTTGCAATGACAGAAAGTAGCCTCAACATTCATAAGGAGTTGCCCATAAGAATGAAAATGCACTTTTTCCTGCAGTGATGGACCCCAATGAACCCGAAGAGCCAGGTGGGAGCCTGTAATGTACATGTACAATCTTATAAGCTCTGACTCTAACAAGGACAGGAACTTGATAACTTCATAATATACTGAAAACAAATATCCATCTTTAGATCTAAATTCAACTAAAGATGATTTCTAAATGATCAACACATTAGCAACACATGCTGTGGGTCATCGTGTGAGAGTGAGTGCAGAGAGTTTGTGTTTCTCAGAGCTGCTTGGTTGATTGTACATGGGCGCTACCAGGCCACCAGTATTTCCATGCTGCGGAAGGTGAGTGCATGCATGACTCAGAGAAGGAGAGGCAGGTCCCCTCCAGGGAGCCCAGCAGAGGGGAAACCATGCCCAATATGCAGACTTACGCTTTCTGTGTCCTTCAAACATTTCATAGGCTGTGTAAAACATCTGAGTCTGTGAGGCCTCTGGAGATGTGGGAGGAAGGGAAGGAGGGAGGGGGGGAGGGAACAGGTAAACTGACAGGTCAGTTCTCCAAGGTATCAGAAGTTTACCTTCCATCTCCCCAGAGACACTTAAATCCATCTCCAGACGTGGGCCGCCGCGGTTTTGTCCAATTCCAAAATGTGTCACACATTATATAAACATGCTAAAAAAAATATAAGCTTGACTTTTTCAACTGGCACCTCCCTGACATCAAGCAGGGAGGTGCCATTTCAGCTCATGATTGATTATCCGACTTTTTTCTTTCCTCATGATAGTTGGTGCCATTTAATTCACAGTTACGTGCATTCAGTTTTAACACTTACCTGATATATGTTCATTGAGATAAGTAAGCCATGAACTGAAATGTGTTGGTTAGAATGACCATATTGTTTGTAACATTTAATTGTTATGTCACACTCAACACAAACAAAAAAAACCCATCAATGCTCCAAAATGCTTCTTATGCTGTGAACTCAAAATCAAGATACACATATACATAAACACACATACACACTCAGAGTGCATGAAAACTGTACAACAGCAAAAGGATAGGTAAGAGTATGCAGAATAGCCACACATGAGACATGCAGGTTAGTAGCAAGAAGCAGTTTTAAACACTGAAACACTAGTTTAATCTCAGCCGTCAAAAAGCTGACATACAGCTTGTGGTTATCCTCAACTGATCAAGATAATGTGCGATAATCCATACATCTGCAAATCAGTTTGAGCTATTGTCATTAGTTTAATCAGTTTTCTCCTTTTCACAAAAAAATTTCACAGTTAAGATAAATACATTACAATGTGACATGTGTACATTACATTAGTTAGGTGTCCTTTAAAAAGAAACATTTTGAAAAATGAGTAAAATCTTTACAGAAGCACCCTTGGAATCATAAAGCCTTTAAGTCGGTAAGAATGAACAAATAAAAAATGTAGTCATGGCAAAGAACTGATGACCAAATGTAAAAACAAAATAGAAGGTTTAACGTGACCTGTCATTGTTGAGGTGTGAGATGTTCTCTGAGATATATAAAAATATTTTCTTATAAAAACATTTGAAATTGCCTAAATGTAAACACACATAATGCTGGGTCATTGCATTCACATGGCCAATTCCCTTGAAAGTTACCAAAAAGAAAAGAAATTCTAACATTTCTGATATATTTGATTTCATGGGAACATTTCAGGATAACATATTTCAGTCAATCAAAAAAGAAAATGTGTCAACAACACTGACAGGATGTAAATGAAAAGACCATAATATACAATTGTAGTTAATTACTGAGATAATCAGGATTAAAAAAAACATTTTTCCCTTAAAGAGTCAGCTCTTAAATATTTTACCAACTAAATGTGACAAGTGACAATCAATTCAAACAGGACCGACTTCTGCCGACACTAAAGGAATGAAGGAGTGATATTACAGTCGTACAAAAACTGAATTCAAATACAGGTTTAACCAGCTGCATGGCTTATAGCACCATTTTGTTCATCAACATTCATCATCAGGATGATCAAGAGAGTAACACAGCAGACAGTAATGTCAGGAATACTGTAATGACTGGAACACCAAAAAAAAAAAAAAAAAAAAATCAGCGGCAGTGGGCTTCTTCCTACTTCTCTTTTCCAGATACACTGAAGTCCTTTTTTGAATGTCAGTCGCAGAGGCACTAAGCACTGTGGCATCCACATTCCTCCTCATCAATACATACCACAGCTCTGGCAGGGAGGGGCCCCAGGAGCCCAGAGTTAAAGACAGATACCAGAATCCAGCACCCTGCTAGTAAAACCTCGAACAGCAGCTAAGAGCAACTCTACCAGCGAACGAGAAGCAACCAGACCACCACCGATTAATTCAACCAATGTGAAAAAAAAGAAGAAAGAAAAAACAAAAAAGCAGTAAACTGGCGGAAAGCATTCCCCACAAATCACTAATCCGAGAGAATGTCCATTTGTCTTGAGTCTAGAGGATGTGTCATGACTTTGAGTGCCCATGAGTTAAATCTAAAACCGCATAAATTTGTAGCCTAAAGTTTTAGTTTATAACGGGACCCACAAGCTGTATTTCTTCATATAAAGCACAGAAAAATCCACTGGTCAGAGACATAGACAGCAAGTTAAATAAAGGCAGTATGAAGAGTAAAAGCTGGATTGGAAGTATGATAATAAGACATGGCTTATATGTTGGTATCTGAGAGCAGGAGGCAAAAGCATCGGGAGTTAGAACTGCAAGCTTATTATGCTGTTAACCCAAAGTTAAATGTGTACAGTGCACAATGATAAATGCAGTCAAACAGAAAAGCATGCACCATTCCAAGCTGGAGGGGGGAGACTACAGAAGCCAGAGCTGGTAGGGTGGCAGGGGATGATGGGTAATGGAATGCAGTGCCAAGGATCACGAACCTGGCACGTAGAGGATGGCACTGCCCTCGTCCATGGCAAACATGTTGGAGCCCGTGCAAACGTAGACTCCAGCATCCTCGGGCTGGACATTCTGAATTGTCAGGATGCCGTTGAAGTCCATGGCCCGGTTGGGAAGCTTCCCGTTACCCATCCTGGTCCACACCAGGGTGTAGGCTGGTGACTGTGGAGGGGTGAGCAGATAAACACAGAGAAATCATGAGAAGCATGCAACCTCCTCAGCCAGATGTGGGAGAAAAATGCTGCTGTTGATCAGCTATTTAATAGAGGCTACATGTTTTTAATCTCCTTACACCATCATGGTAACATGCACCGACACTACCACCATGTACTTCCTGTTATATTTAAACAGTGGAATGCAGCTTTAGACATGTAAAAGTGTAGAGTTAAAAAAAAAAAAAAGAAAGCACGAAGGATGGAATAGGGAGAAACACCTAGTCTGCATTTCCCACAAACCTATTGCTTTAAAGGAATTGATTGACATTTTGGGATCATACACATACTTTCAAATCTGCCTGTTTCATATGAAACTACAGCCAGTAGACAGTTAGCTTAGCTTAGAACCAGGACTGGAAGCAGTGGGGAACAGCTAGTCTGCTTGTAGCTCCATATCTAACAGATGCATATGAGACTGGTATCTATATTCTGCTCTAACTCTTGTAAAAAAAAAAAAAAAAAAAGTGAATAAATGTTGAACTATTCCTTTCACAATCAAACTTTAAATAAAGATCTTAATACTCATTGACCAGTGTTACCTTGCTCTTTGCTGTACAGATGAAGCTGACAGTAGACCCCACCCTGACAGTCTGGGCTTTGGGTTCCTCAACAGTGACCTCAATAGCTTTGGATGGGACACCTGTTGAAATGCAGAGACAATATATTTAAACTGATTGTTCATAATTACAGTTAGAATATTGCAAATTACAATGTGAATTAAGTGAAAGGAAAACATTTTATTAAACATCAGTAGTAACACAGGAAACCATTACAACTGAGGGACACGTCTGATTCAGATTCACTCAAAAACTCATTTTTCTGCCAGCTCCTTCAAATGCCAGATACCAAGAACGCACCACGCCACAGTCAAAAATGTGAAAAATTAGGCGTAATCCGTGCATGAGCAAACCCATGTGTTGAACCACGGATGGCATTTATTTTGTGTGCTGCAACAAGCAGCTTGAGAGAAAAACCTTTATGGAAGCGAGACCCATACACACTTGTGACAACTATTTCAGCACGGCTCCTGTTGGTGCTCTGCTGGTCTCGGCAGGTACAGACGTAGATGCCGGCATCGCTCGGCTGGACACTGGCGAAATACAGCTCTGCTCCTGCAACACACAGACGAGCAAAGAGGTGTTCACACATAACATGTCATCCCATACAGAAGGTACAGTATATCAATTATATGCAATTTATGTATTAAGATCAATTGAATGAGAGCTTTAAAATGTATTTCAAAACAAAAAACAGAGTGCAAAAATATTTCAGTAACATTTCTACAATTTCTTGAATATACAGGATATGATCATATCTAGCCACTGCCCAGTAGTAGGAAATATGCGTTGAAGTGTGTCCCATACCTTGTCTGCGTCTGTCAGCACTGCCGGAGATGGGCCGCCCGTCCTCTCTGGACCAGAAGAAATAGTGTGGAGGAGACCCGGACACCTGACACCGCAGAGTGACAGAGCCACCCGGGGATGCCAGGACCCTCTCTGGATAAACCTTCACCACCAAGGAAGCTGCAGCTGCAAAGTGCACAAGCAGGTTATCACAAACTGGATGGATACTATTCAATGATGACATGTGTTTTCAGCCAAAACAGGTCAGGGATAAGTTTGAAGTGACAAACTGCTAAAGAGAATCTCTTAATTGAAGAATATACACAAATTTTGCCACTTAAATTGGAAGGGAAATGGGAAAAATGGGTGCGAATAAGGTCAGAATGAAAAAACAGAAACTCATCTAAACTGGAGTGAGGTCTAAGTCAATGAAACAAGATTTTCATTGATAAGTTCTACTTTGATTTGCCTCCATCGCAAAATGCCCAACTGTCTTTTTCATTTCAGCTCATTGTGCCACAGTAAATACTTCAAACACACACAGAACACAAGTGTTTTGTTTTCTCCTAGGAACATACTTTCAGTACATGTTTACACATGAGCACAGTTTAATCATATGTCTAATAAAAGGAAATGTAGCCTCACCATCGTATGGGCGACACTTCTCTCTCTCCTGTGGGTTGCCAACGTATCCAGGAGCACAACTGATGAGGGTAAAAACATAAAACTTAGTATCATCAATCATCATAGCCCGGTAAGTGCAATTTATCAAAGCTAACCACTTTCACGATTTCACTAACAATCTGAACCCACATTAAGGGAAAGTGTAAGGTTAAGTGTTATCTTACCGTTCACAGTACTGGCCAGTGTAGCCGGGCTGACAGGCAGTACACTGGTAGCCTCCATTTCCAAGACTCTCACAAGTAGGGGAGAACCTGTCACACACACAGACAAGAAGCTAAATTCTAGGGTAGAAAAAAGGTTTAATAACAACTGATTCCCTGCTAAACGTATTAACAAGTAATTTAGTGTCACATTCATCTTTTTCTGTGAGCAACGCAGATTATGACGAAGGAACCAAAATATGATACTTGATCAAAAAAACAACAACAGGAAGCAGCTGTTTGAGATTCTTGCATTTCACTCAAAGATTTCTTCAATATACTTGGCAAGAGTTTGTATTCTCACTTCATTTTAACCTTAAATCCTGATTTGTTAAAATGTGAGGATAAAAAAAATCAAATGACTTCAGTAGGAAAATGAATATGCAATATTTGGTGCTAGCTGGCAGGAAAAAGGTTAATAATGGAAGCTCTAAACAAGAGCAAGTGAGCCAGACACAGACTTGTCTTGAGCTATAAATGGAGGTGGAATGCGAAGTCTTGGCATCTGTGCCAGTACTCACTGGTTGTCAGGGTCAGTGTGAGGGCAGGCGCAGGGCTGGCAGTCCTCTGGAGTGCCAACAGTGGGGTCGCCGAAGAAGCCAGGGGCGCACTGCTCGCAGAGCTCACCCTGAGTGTTATGCAGGCAGCTCTGGAAGAAGAAACATTTCATGTTTAGAGATCGGTTCATCTCATCAGGGTGCTATAATACAGATGTATGGTAATCTAGTGCTTCGTACGGTGCAGATGCCAGTCTCTGGGTGGCAGGAGTCAGAGTGGCCGTTACATTCACACAGCTCACAGTGACCCAGGTATAAACCTCCTCCAGTGCGAGTGTATCCAGGGGCACAGTCCTAAAACAGAAATTATGATTTGGATACATCAAGGAGAATTTTAATGAAGCACAATCAGCCTGAATTGCTTCCACTGATGTCAACAATTCAGAAAAATGATTAATTACCTGGCAAGAGAGTCCCTGGTATCCAGGTGGGCAGCGACACTGCTCTACCTCGAGGGCCTGCGCCAAGCCGCTGTAGTTGGGCACAGCGACTTCCATGTTGACATCAGAGATACTGGAGGATCGCATTTCAGTGGAGTAGGATGCTCGGATAAGGATATCATCCAGATCAGCCAAAACCATCATCAGGTGCTCACGGGTTGCAGGCATGCCATCAGGACGACGCCAGTTTTCCTTTGAAACAAGAAGACAGTGGCTATTCGCATGCAATGAGAATAAATATCTTTCTGTTTCCCCTTCTCTATGAAGGGAAGGAGCCAAGGTGTCAGGTTCAGTCCCAGATCACTTCAGACTTTCTGTACACCACGTTACCATGCTGCTCTGTGCCACTCACCTCTCTGAAGACCATCTCAAATTGCTGAGTCTCTCTGCTGCCCTGCTGCCTCCTCTGCCAGGGCTGACGAGCTACCAGAGTGATGTCGTTACCCTACAGGAAAAACAGTGACAGGTGAGTCAATGCTACAAATACACGTAACCACGAGAGAAAACATCAAGTCAGCATGAGGGCATACTCACAATAATCTGGACGTCCGCGTCATCGAGTAGTGTTCCTCTTGGACCAGCCACATAGGAGATGGTGTATTTGAGTTTACCGCCATAAGATCCCACCTAAAACAGGGTTGGCAGGTGAGAGGATTTAGATCTGTTGCCAGGTCAGAAAGAGCTGCAATTCCCATGATGAAACAAAAACACCAGCAGGTGGCTGTTTAGAGTGACACTATATATTTAGTACCATCAAATCCTGTGTGCTAGAAGGATGTGAAGGGGCAAACTAAAGTGTTTCTGTCAACATGTGACTTATCATGTTGACAGGTGGCTGTGATACTGCCATGAATGTCACAAAATTTCAGTGTGGCAAATGCACTTAAAGGGGCACTCCACCCATTTTACACATAAAGTTTAGTTTAGTCGTCATGTAAAAACAGTTGTATAATGTCTAACTGCCTCTGCTGCATCAGTTTTGGACTTTTTTATGTCTCTTTTGAGTCACACCACTTTATGGAGGCAGAATACTAAATCAGGACAGTATCATGACATCTTGCATTTGTATTTTAAATCCTTCTTGACTTAAAAGTTCAGTTACAGACAGCCAAGCAGGTAAAACCCAAAATGTATTAAGGGATTTATATTTAGTTATTATTATTAGTTCATATTTCTGACTGTTTGTGACAGAAGGAATGAACATGGTTCGTGAAAGAGGACAGTTGGAGGGAGGGCAGGGACAAAGTTAAAGGGCATGGGGAGTGTGGACAGGTGAGGGACTAAAGAGAAGGGAGCATCATGGTAAGGACTGATGGATAGTGGGAGGGCTGGATGATACTAAGAGTGTGGTATTTCTGTGACCTCTGAGGGTTGACCAGGGTCAGGGTCAAAAGGGGACATCACCACGAGTTTTCACAGTTACCTTATCCCCTGTGAACTGTGCTGGGAGCTGCCAGAAGAGCAGATCATCCTGGTGCAAGCTGAAACCTTTGTAGACCAGAGCGTACTGAGAGGCAAAGGAGGAAGGAAAGGCACAAGAGAATAAGCCACAAAGGAAAGAGAGGCAGCGAGAGTAAAACATGAGCAGGCAGAGAAGAGGTACGAGCAGACAAGCATGGAGAAGACTAAAGCCCAACAAGAACCTCAGGACAAATGTGTTGCAAACACCTAAACTCCTTTAAGTACATGCTCTCTAGTGCAAGTGCTATTAAAGACACCACTGACAGCTTGATGACAGTGAACAAGTTGCACTGTGCTTTGTCTGACAACTAAAACAACACTGTCCACCACTGTCAATAATGTGAAAATGACAACTTAAGTTTTAAAGCAGACAACACTATAATGACAGACCACTGTAAAACCAGTGTTTCTCCCAAGTGGTCAATTACAGTGACAGCACAGAGTGGGAGCTATTTGCTTAACAATGGAAAATACCATGCAGTCGATCATTGGCATTATGTGAACTATCCATTCTTTGGTAACTATAAATAAAAACTATTCAGCATTACTTCCATGGATCATAATCTAAGTTTGTTAGGAGCTGTCACAAGTTTCTCAACAAAACATTAACTGCCCTGAACAAACTGAGGACAATCGGTTGTTAATTAACTTTTAAAGCTTTCCTGTCCAAGACAGCATGAGTTTCCTATGTGCATGTGCCAAGATGGAGTCAGTCACTTGTTCATGCCACTGTCTACCTTGCTGCTGTCTGTAGTACCACTAGCAGAAGTCGTGCTCACTTTGTTCTTGCTCTGTTGATCCACAGCAGAGTCAGGCCCCAAAGAGAAATACAACAAGTCACCAATATGTGCAAGAAACAAAGAAGGCTCAAAAACAATCCATAAACTGTCTCACAATCTTTGACTGAGTGTACCTGCACATGAGGAGCATGGCCTGGGGAGTAGGGTTGGGGTCGGGTTGGCCTAACTGAAGAGGAGACACCAGACGGAGGAGAAGGGGGGCTCAGGTTACGCAAAGACCACCGAGAGGATGAAGAGGAGGAGGAAGAGGAAGTTGGGATCCGAGAAGAAGAAGAAGAAGGAGAGGAGGAGAAAGAGGAGGAGGATTTAGAGAATGAAGGGGGAAAGAAGGGAGGGGAACCCGCTCGTCCATTGGAGAAGTTAGAGAGCAGCGCCCAGACCTCATCATCCAGCTTTCTGATATCACCCTGGGGAGGCGGAAAGTGGGGCACCGGAGACACAGTAACCATGGGAACAGTCAAAATGACCGACACAGGGTTTAAGAATGTAGCTCTTCACGTTGTACGTCACTCTAAGAAGGTGAACATGCTAGGACATGCGTTTCAGTCCGAGTCTCTGATGCTTGGATGAGGTATACAACAATCATCACGTTTACATGCACTGAAGTAACCAGGTTACTCAGAGAAACCAGGTTATGCAGGTAATCAGACGACACGTTTACATGCACTGCAGTAACGTGTTTACTGAAATAAAATGAATGTTTAGGGTCTGGTGAACTGTTCTTAGTCCAACAAAGGGATCACACTGACTTAAATAAACAACTCTCCTGAGACTTGGCTGTGCATGCCAACTCAGATCTTCGTAACTCATGCACATGCAAACGCACACACAGTCATATCTGACAACATGCCTCTGTCCAATGGCCATCAAACCGAGGAGATTCTCCATGCCGACGTATCTATAGACCGAGGGGATTTTTTTCCATAGATGTCCACAAACTCTCAGTGTGTTAGCTTATAATGACATAAACACTGTGCCTCGGTTATTCTGATTAGATGTGTGAGTGCTTCACTACAACAATCTACAGTGCAGCTCAAACCAAATACCTGGCTAGATCTTTTGGACCTGTGGGTGTCTTTACGTTCTGAGGCCATTACGTTCCAAATGGTAGCATCGTTCCTTAGCTGCTCTTCTGGCAAGTACGAGTCGCTCTATTGATGTGGATAAAGCAAGCTCTTTGATCACTTTCCTTATCAGTGAGCTCATGGTATTTGGGAGTGTTATGGCAGTGTTATTCGACCAAAGTTAAACTGTATGAAGCTCTTTTATGGACCATTAATGATCAGTCCTTTTACATGGCTCATGTGATGTGAAGCAGAAGGCAGTTTATGTGCACAATATGCACTGCGCAGTAAGTAGTTGAATCTAAGAGACACTCAGTGGTCATCTTCAGCTGCAAACTGCAAACACTGCTGTCAAAATGTCATGCTTCTAATAATAAGCTTGGCCAACATGAACAAATGAGGAAACCCATTAAATATGATGTGCATCCATAACGTATGGACGTGCACTACATAATAAAATATAAAATATGGCATTCAGCATATTCCAAACGCCGCATCAACAGTTACCTGAAACATGCAAAATAAATCATTAGATTATCATTAACCAAACTACAGTCACAACATGACAACCACTGACTGACATTACTGTACCTGTTCAGCTCGTTTCATGCGAGTAAAGAAAGAATCTTTCTATAAAGAGTAAAAAGGGCAAACAAAAAATGCTGTTATGTAAGTAAAGACTTGGCCCTGTAAATTTACGCACAACATTTTCCCCCATTAAAAAACAGATTTAAAAGAAAATGGAGGCATAGAGGTTTCACACAGACTCAGAGAGCAATCTACACAAATTTGCATGAAAAGAAAGATTGGCTGAAGTTTGAAGTAAGAAGAAGCAGCATAATGGAGACAGCAACAGAATAAGAATGGTCTACAAGTTTCTGATGAGCACTGCTTAGCCCCTTATATACAGCACTATGGGGTTCATGGTCTTGCTTCCAATGATTTAGATGCTGTATGTGCTCTTTGATTCTGACCTTGTCTCCCTGGTAGACCCCTGGAAGCTGCCAGTAGTGAGGCTCCTGTCCCAGGTAGTCAAAGTTGCTGTAGGACAGCTGAGTGCCTTCAGTGGAAACCTCCACAGTGAAACCAGTGGAGATGCGGTTGGTGCGCTGACGGTTCACCAATGCAAATCCCTGGAAGTTCCCTGGAGAAAAGACTGAGGACACCTGCGAGGGCACATTTAGAAATACAATCAGGCTCCAGTAAATGATAGGGTAAATGATAAAGACTTGTAGGGGAAGAGGCAAAGTTAGTTTATGAGAAAACTGTGGCAGCTGATTGAAAAAAATAAACTATACTTCACTAAACTCATCCTGACTCCCAGGGGTAAACAAAGTTTAATGGCACATCAAAAGCTTCAAGAATCAAAACTTTGAGTCACTAGAAAGATTCCATATTAATGGCAAAACATGTATTTGCATTTCTTGTACCAACCTCTAACGATCTGCAGATTTTTGTAGTGACTGAATAATCAGTTCTATGGGCTGCTGTTGACTATCTTTGCCGTAAATGAAAGAAAGAAAGCTTCCACAACGTGATGAGGGTGAATTTAGACCTCACACATCTTTTCTCTGTGGCTACTGCATAGCTGCTTCATCCATCAGAAACCTGCATTTGATGTGGTTGCTGCGAGGCTTAAATGTGTTCTTGCACTGTTCCACCATTGCACAGCATTTACCTGTTGCAGCACTTATAGGCCTTACCAGGTCTCTGTAGTAATTGGAGCTGGAGCACTGCTGAGTGACCCCCATACAGAAACAGGACAGGCAGCCATCTTTGTTTTCCTGGCTGAGATGGAAGGCTCCACGCTTGCAGCTGGAGCAAGATGGGCCCTCAACATTCATCTGTAACATAGTGTCAGAGGAGTGAGATACAAGGCAGTGCGTTTATGCCAGGACACACAAAAGATGAAAACAAGCAGAGAGTTGCTGTGAGTAAAATGTGTCTTTCTTTGATCACCTTGCAGCGGCACACACTGCCACTGCAGCTTTCCCGTCCTCTTTGGTCACAGTTATAGCAGTTACCTGTAACAGGGCAGAAGAGCAGATGTTTTCAGCTTGTACCAACTCTCCACTCTCTGACAGACACATTGTTAAATCCAGATTACTGAAATGAAACCAGGAATCTTTGTAAACTTTGTTAAGTTACAGAGTGGCAGAGTGTGAACATGCAGAATGTACCATTGACTTCATTACTGCCAACAGTACACTTCTGTCCAATCTGAGGGTTGCCAGTGTATCCTGGGGCACATCTGAAATAAAAACAGACAGCGTGTTTGGGTAAATATTTCCACTCAAGGAGGACACAAGTTTTTACACTGAGGCAGGAAGGGGGGGAAGTCTGCAAGAGGTGATACATTTGATGAATCGTGTCATTTAGGGAGTCTTCTCGACCCAAGGCTGACCTCAACCATGAACAAAGGACTGAGTCATTCAGACAAGGAACATACAAAATATTCTGTTGTTCCATCCAATAATTATACATTTCTACATCAAAGACTGGTTTTATATTCAAAACATCTAAAAAAAAAAAACAAAAAAAAAAAACACTGACACCCAGCTTTTATAATGTATATGAAGATTTTTCCCAGAGAAAAAGATAATGAAACACTGTCTGTGAAAGTTCTCATTCGTCAAGGTCATCGTATCCTAAGGGCTGATTGAAGGCAACTGGAAACAAGAAGTCCAGTTGCCTTCAATCAACCCTTAGGATATAATGAAACATTGCTTGAGATGGATGAAGCATAGCTGCTGCTAAAACACTCAACATGTCTCAGATGTTGACTCCATCTCCCATATGAGTGTTGTACAGCTGAAACACCTTTGCACAGGAACAGACACATCAACTTTAAAAGAGAATCAGAAAATATCACCAGATTTAAAAAATGTTAAAATAAAAAGCTTTACAAATACGAAACCGATATCAGAACAAAGCAGAGGTGAGCACGGCTGATATAACCAGATGCAGATCAAGAGGCTAAAGTGCTGAGGAGGAGAGTTATTTCTTATACTGCCACATAGCAAAGCGATACGCCTTCAAACCCAAGCAAACGATGCCACTGCCACCAGAACCAAGGCTAATCCAACCACAGAACTGTGCAGGCTGAGGACAGCTGCTGTCAATCTTACCTCACCTGTTCAGGTGCGCAGGTCAACAGCCAACAAAGAGGACTTCCATGCTATGAATTTGAGAAATCCTATGTAAACTAACTCCTGAGACGTACAGTAGTTTCTAAGGTGTGGTTAACTTTGTAAGTCCTTTTCAGTTTCGTTTTACAGATTTAAAGATTACACAGGGAGATACATAATACATCAAAAATAGGTATGGTCAAGAAAATGCAAAATGTGAAATGTGTTCATAACCAAAGACTACTAAGCAAGGACATAGTAAGCATAACATGACAAAATGTGGTCTTACATCACAATAAAATTTTACAAATATTAAATCACCTATATAATTTTTTACTCCTATGTATTTCTAACAGTTCTCTAAATGCTAATGATATGATCATATATGATAGACTGAACCTTGCTAGCATAAATATAGGGTGATCAGTCTGTTGATGTGTCCAGTGCTTCGGTCTCATCAGCTACTCGCCAGATTGCAGTGAAAATGATAATGAATATTCAGCAGATGAATTGTGTTGTTTCCACATACTGTATCACTTGAAACAAATACTGAAGTCATACTCATGTGAATACAGGAAACAGACATGATGTACATGACTTTTAAAAACTATATAACAAAGCACTGGGGGTAAAACATGAGGTAGTCTGTCCATAACAACATGGACAAATGCATACATATGAGAGGCACTAATACTAAGCTATCTATTTTTAGCAGGATTTTGTGCAACAAATCTGATTGTCATAAAATACACCTTTAAAGCCATTAATACCAAAACTTAAACAAATGCATCAGCATGACATTAAACATCTGGAAGGTCCCTCTGCAATAAAGCAGTGTCCTAAAATTAGTCCCTTCATAACATTCCATTGTAATTGTAGCAGTAACAGACATATATCAGGATCAGAGCCTATAGAATGGAAAAAAAAAAAATAAATAAAAAAATAAAAACACTTCCCTAGTCATCAGGAATAATTTTGATAGGAATGGCCAGCCTTCCCAAGACAACATGAAGAGAACCGTCTTGATTCTTTTTGTGCTTTGCAGACTTTTTATCTCCTCTTAACAGCCTCAGCAGGTCCAAAACACCAGAATGAGATTTTGTCTTCTTTTTCTGCTGTTGTTTTTTAGTTACTCTCTTTTTAGAAGGAGTTGATGTCCTTTTTGTTGTTGTCGTAAACTTCTTCTTCCCAGCAGTAACCTTGGTTTTTGCAAGAGTCGTCCTTTTTACTGTTGTTTTAAACCTCTTTGGGCTAGTAGCCATTGTAGGCTTTGTGGTTGTGTCTGTGTCCTTAGCAGAATTCTTTGTTTTGTGAAAGGCCAGCTTATATGAGTTGTGCACCATCTTTTTCTCATTTTGGTTATTGTTACCCTTGTGTGGCTTTGACGATTTCTTTGAATCACCTCCTGAAGTCTTTCCACTCTCCCGAACCATCTTTGGAACTGGCTTATCTGTTTGGAACACCTTGTTACCTGCATTGTTTTTGGAAGGCATAGAAGAATCCTTTTTGCTGGCCTGGTCAGATTGCTTATGCAGCTGAGGGGTTCCAGAAGACTTTGATTTGTGAGATGGTGGCTCCAGTTGAAATTTAGTTGCCTCTTCTTTGATGTGCTGCGGCCTTGTTTGGCTTGGCTGTGAGACATGTTTAGCTGTCACAGCGGATCTCCTACCCTCTGGCCTTCTTGTTTCAGGCTTCAGTGTAGTTTTGGGTGTCATTTTAGATGCAGTTCTTGGTTTACTCAAGGTTGTCTTTGACTTTGTTGTAGAACTTGCTGAGACATTCTTTTTGGATGACCTGGTGACTGACTGGAGCTTTGTAGTGTTTTTACCCGGTTTAGTGGTGGTCGCTGGTTTGAGTTTTCTCTCTCTGGGAAGAGCAGAGGTGGGTTTGTTCCTGGGAAGGCCTGGGGTAGGTATGCTTTTGGGCACTGTGGCTCTACTGGTGAGTGGAGTTTCTGTAGCTATAATTCTCGTTGGAGGCTGAGGTGTTGAGTACAGTGGGAGTGCGAGGACTGTGATGACTGAAGGCAGGACCTTCTTTTCTTGGGGTGAACGGGAGATGTGTCTTGCACGTTTTATCTTGTTCATCTCCTGAGCCAGGGCAGTGAAGCCGTCAATCAGGATTTCTAGCCTTCCCTCGAGTCTGCTCAGACGGGCCTCCATGTCTGTGTAGCTCTTCTCCAGCTCACTGACCTTCTTGTTCTTCTCCTCAGATGACTGGATGGCAATGAGCTCCTTCAGCTGGGAGCTGAGATGACTCTGCTGGTCCTCCATGCTAAGTATGCTCTCCTTCATATCAAGCGTGTTGCTTTCCAGCATGCTCAGGCGCTTGTTAAAGGTGTTCAGGTGGATCCGGAGCAGGTGCTGGAAGCTGGAGTGTCTGCTCTCTGGGCTGGGTGTAAAGCGTGGTGGGAGTCTGGATGCTGATCTATTGGGAGTGACTGAAACAATATCTATTGCTTTAGAGGACTGGGTGGTGTGATGGTGAGCTGCAGTAGACAAAGTCCTGGTTGGGATGACAGTTGTTCCTACAGTGGTAACAGGCCGTGGATCTGTGTCGTCATCATCATCATCATCATCATCATCATTATCTCCACTGCCGTACAGTGTGATCTCTTTCCCCCAGCTGAAATTGAATACTGCTTCAGCTCCACATCCCACAGGTAGGAAGCCTTCTATCTGCTTGTCCAGGAAGGGGTCCCCACAACTGTCTGCAGAGGGCATCTCTTCTCTTAATGTTAAAACAGCAGAATCAGGTATGATGCAGGCAGAGACATTCAAATAATAAATGATTTAGAATTTGTGTCTTAAACCCAAGTCACCTCGTCATCTTTGCCCTCAGAGCGACAAAGATTCATTAGCCAGACAGGAGTCCTCATAAATGCCACATCTACATTTATGTCGTAGAGACCCCAAAAATACATTTGGTCTGTGCACAGACAGAGATCACGTGAGCCAACACCTTAAAAACTCACTACCAGCAAAGTGCAAAGCTGAAGCAGAAAGCAATCACTGAGAAATCTTTTGGAGTTGAAGCAAAAGACAGAAGAAAGCAAAAGTAAGATATAAAGCCAACTACACGCAAGGTTTCCTTAGGACATACAGCACTGTAATTTTTACTTATTCCTACTGATTTCTTTTCCACAAACAATATAATCTGAGTGACGACATTCTCAATACCATCAAAGGCCCCTTATCCTATAACACATTATTCTACCACAGCAGAAAACAATATCCAACAGCAGACCTGGAAAAACAAGACACAAAACTTCACATGTACATCAGAATGGGTGGCACCGATCTGCATCTCCCATCCCTCCAGTAACACCACTCAATCACAACTGCCTTGGAAAAACAAGAGAGATGCGAACCACGGACATGCTTATATCCCTTTCCTGTGAGTGACCCAAGTGGGTGCCAGTACCAGCCCCTGCTAACCTTGCCTCCGACCCGCTGGGTAACCCCAAACACTGAGCAGTGTCCAGACAACCCTGAGAGGAAGAAAGAGAGGAAGAAGAACAGCAGAGAAAGAGAGGGCTGTACCTTTCACAGCGTCTGCCACTGTATCCGGGGGGACAGCTGTCGCAGGTCGGTTGACCGTCAGACTCCAGATAACAGGTTGGAGAGAATCTGTAATAACAGAGGTGGTTTACTCAGAGGAGTTTACTTTGCCTAATGTAGCTTTAACACAACAGACTTTGACTAGGTAATCTGAACTGACTGAATAAAACTGACTCAAACTGACTTTCTGACATGAACTCACTGGTTGTTAGACGTGGTTCCAGGGCAAGGGCAGGGCTGGCAGGCCTGAGGTCCACCTGTTACGGGGTTGCCATAGAAACCAGGCTGACAGCGTTCACACCTTGGCCCCGCGGTGTTGTGGAGACATTGCTTTTGGTCAGGACACACACGAGTAAAGAAAAGAATAGATCCACAGAACAGTTGAATATACATTACAAACAGACAGTGCTTTTCCACTTGCTGGAATTTGCCAAGGAACCATTAGTGCATTCCACTACAGCAATCAAAGCATGAACTAAGAGAGAGGAAGAGCTCTATTAAACCTACCAGACACCTGCCGGTCTCTGGGTCACAGCTGCTGGCATGACCATTGCAGTCGCACCTCTCACAAGTGCCCAGGTAAAGGCCAGAGCCGGTCCGTGTGTAACCTTCATCACACTCCTGCAACGGCGTGGAAAAAGACCTCAGGTGAGAGACAAGTGATGACAAAGAGGAATACATCTTTGTTCCATCAGAGTAGCAGTTAGGCAGACTGCAATTATCTGTAATGGAAAAAAAGACTACAGTGCTATTCTTAACAAGCTGAGGCATATCTGTATTTTTTTTTTCTTTTTTCAAACTAGACTAATAATTGACCTGGTCATAATTGACCTTGGTAATAATAGATTGATAAAAACAAATATTGACTCAAGGAGCACTTAGCTTTTTTTTCTGAACTAAAATACTTCTCTGAAATCCGTACCTGGCAAGAGGGTCCTCTGTATCCCTGAGGGCAGGCGCACTCTTCCACCTCCAGAGCACGTTCATTACCGGTGGAGTGAGGAACAGCGATGTCCATCTTGATGTCTGAGATACTGTGTGACACAAAAAACACACAATCAAGGACACACTTCGTTTTCCATTAAATGAAATGTGCATGGATTAATTGTGAGGTATGTGAATGGACTGTGTGTTGTCAGTAGAACCTCCCACCATACCTGCTCTCGTCCATGTTGTCTGCGTAGGTGGCTCTGATCATGAATACAGCAACATCAGCCAGAGCCATCAGAAGGTGCTCACGAGTGCACGGATGCCCATCAGCGCGACGCCAGGCCGACTATGAGGCAGAGAAAAGAGAAAGGTTAGTCTACTAACATCGTGTGAGGATTCAGATTTCACTTCAGGGTACTCCTCAAACAACATCAATGCAACCCACCTCTCTAAAGGTCACAGTGACGGTTTGTGGGACACGTGCAAGGGGCTTGGTCTGAGAGTAATGTTCGAGGGAGATGCCATAGCCCTGGAGAACCACATCTGGCTGACCGTCAATCACCAGAGCACCCTGGGACGGTGTATATTGAACTGTGTAGCGAAGCTCGCCGCCATAGGCCGTCACCTGGAAGCAACACATTGAAAAGAGAAGCTCATCTCAGCAAAACTGAACAGTGTAAAGGTATTTTACCCCTAGTAGTGTGGAGGAAGTCACAAGACACCCATGTTGGACTTGACAGTGAATTCAAGCAAAAGGTTCAAAAGAGGCTCTTTGTGTGGGTAGGTGTAGCCTTTCCACTTGTCAGCATGTTGAGGCATGACTGAGTGGGACAGAAAGGGCAAGGAAATCTAGCTTGACTAACACTTGATTTTCTCTCTTAACCCTGAGCCTGCTCTTTCCTTTGTTGTTTTCCTCTCACCTTATCTCCTCTGAAGCTCTCGGGCAGGACCCAGTAGTAGATGTCATTAGGGACGCTGGAGAAGGAGCGGTAGACAACTTCAGAGGAGCCCCTCTGGGAGATGCCTTCAGAGATAGTTTTAGTGTTGGCGCTGTTGGAGAGGGAGAAAAGCTGCCCGTTCACCCCTCCTCGCACCTGAGAGACAAACAATTTGTCAGACTGAGATGTGAACTGATTTAAATGCATTCACATTTCAGCACAGTCACTGTTTGTACTGTTTGGCATCTCGCCACTTAACATCTGAAAGGATTTGCTGATAAAGCAGAAGTGCATAAACACTGAGTCAAACCTTGATACCAATAATATTTAATCCCTCCCATAACCATTCACACCTTGGAAACCTACCTGATCTCTATTCCAAGTGGAGCTGGCACATGTTTTGGTGATACCCATACAGAAGCAGCGTAGACAGCCCTCAGGGTTGGCCTCTGATAGGTGGAAGAACCCGGGCTTACACTCGTCACACAGAGCACCTGCCACGTTGTTCTGCAACACACGCACAGACACAGACACCGACACACAAACGTGCACATATGTAATCCATCTGCCTGTCAAGCTCATTTCTTTCATAAAACATGGCAGCCTGAAAAATGAAAACAGTGAGACACATCAACCTCACAAACCACAAATGAACTGCAGATTTAACAATAGACGGTTATAACATAATCCTAATATTTCACTTTAGAGTTTGCCATACTGCATGTATACCTTGCAGCTGCAGGGCCTGCTACTGGAGCTGATGATTCCTCTGTTATCACAACTGGAGCCTTCTGCAGGGAGAGACAGCAGTGGAAAGAAGATGGCACAGGGGGAAGAAAGTGAACCTGGGAGTGTTCCAGCCTCTCTGCATACCTGAGCCATGACCACATACTACAGCCTATTGTAACAGCAGGGTAAAAACCTGATGGTAATCATTGCACAGGGTTAAGACCTCCTCATGGTCATACTGCTGGATGACTGAAGTGTACAACAGATTGAGCCGTCCAGGTGCATCTTATGTCTATTTTGTGCCTAGAACTGAAATTTTCAAAAAAGTCAGTGCAGTTGTTGAACGTATACTCACGGGTAGGAACACATTTTCCATTAGGCAGAAGTGGGTTACCCTGGTAACCAGGAGCACATCTGAAATAAAACAAAAACAAGAGATATGAGTGACCAGTTAACCACAAACATCAGCTATAGATTATTTTGTGCGTTACAATTAGTACTCATCTGTCAGAACCATATTCTATGGTAGGCTGTATTATTAATAACAATAATTACAACAAATTATTACCACTGGTCATTAAAGACTGATACAAACCATCTCCAAACTATTTAAACCACAATCTGTAGGCACAGTTGATGATATCAGTTTCCTCACTTTTCACAGCGTCTTCCTGTGTAGCCGGGCCTGCAGGCATCGCACGTTGGCTGTTGGTCAACGTCCAGGAAGCAGGTGTCAGAGAACCTTGCGGAGCCCAACAAAAGAGCCACAGATTAAAATTTACGGCAGCGGGTTAATGAGTAGCATGCTGAATGAATAAACCAGCGCTCAAATATCTGAATGAGCTATGGGAAAAGTAACGGCAGGGCAGCTCTATTCCGATTGATGCCTTGTGGGTGTTAGGAGTGTGTGTTTGTTTCTAGGTTTGTACTGTAGATGTGTTTCTGTGTGTGTGTGGTCTGGATATATGTGTGACCTTACCGGCGTGAAGTCTCATAGTAGGGGCAGGGGCAGGGCTTGCAGTCATCGGGGCGACCTCGGCTTGGGTCACCAAAGTACCCAGGGCGACACTTGTCACACTGAGGGCCCTCTGTGTTGTGCTGGCAGCTCTGTGGTGGAGGGGGACGAGGGGTGATGGGGGACACTGGTCATTTTCTTACATGGGTGCCTCCAAAAATAGTTTAAAAGGAATAACTGGGCATTTTGGGTAAAACACTTCTTTGATTTCTTGCCACGATTTAGATTAAAAGATCTACAACTCTCATGTCTCCATGCTGAATATGAAGCTAGAACCAGGACATGATTAGCTTAGCTTAGCATAAATAGTGGAAGCTGAGGGAAAGAGCTAGCATGGCTCTGAAATGAAGATTACCAGCATTAACACAGCTAATCCCTAGCTTCATATTTAACGTACCAACATAACAATGGTATTGATCTTCCCGTTTAACAAAGAAAGTGAATTTTCTTTAAGCATCTATTATTATTATTATTACTTACATTATTATTTATTATGTGATCGGCCTCATAAGGAGCTCTTACCAGACAGTGTCCACTGATTGGATCGCAGGCACTGGCATGTCCATTGCAGTTACAACCAGCGCAGGTGCCAAGATAGGGGGGACCAGGGATGCGCTCAAAACCTGAGGAACACATCTCACAGGACAGTCCTGTGTATCCAGGGGGACATCTGGGAATGAGAAATCAAGCAATTTGTTTTTTGTTATTTCAAAAGCAAAAGCAGCCATTGCCTACATGAACGTTCTTCACTGTAAATATTCACACACTGGACACGTGCCAACAGATTGCTAGGACTGTAGACTGCTGACTGACATCTTATTAGGAGTTCCCATTCCACTTAACCTCACAGTATCGAGCTGGGATCTTCAGGGATTTTTTTCATACCTGCACTCCTCAACATCCTTAGCAAGACCCAGAGTGCTGAACTCCACGGTGGTGGTATCCATGACGATGTCACTGAGTGCCACGCTGACCATGTGGTTGTCGTAGATGGTGCGGATGCTGATGCTGTCCAGGTTGGCCAGTGTCATCAACAGCTCCTCCCGGCTCACAGGGCGGCCATTGGAGTGCTGCCATTTATCCTAAAACAATAACAATTAGGTTTAGTGACACATGTGCATATACTTCAAGCTCATTTCATTTTATTTTTGATAAGGGATGAAAAGCGCTTCCATCATTATTCTTAATTATGAAACTTGGTGTTAAATGTGTATTTTTCAATATTATCTTCAATACCATTTTATATTTTCTTGACAAAACCGTTTGTTATCAACCTAAATTTACCACAGGATTGTGCAGAATCCTCAATTGTTTTTTTATCCAAACACCTACTTCAGTGAATATGATCTCTTTCTGGTTGACCACACGGGCAGGGATGGCGCTGCCTCTGCGGTACACAAGCCTGCGTCCATTTCCAACCAGCAGCACATCTGGCTTCTCAACAGGCTCAGACAGACCACGGGCCAATGTGTACCGCACCTTGAACTTCAGGGACCCTCCATAGGAGTCAATCTAAAAACAGATTGAATGATGTTCATACGTATGTGTGATCATAACTTAAGAAAAAATAAAGCCTGTAAAGTCTTTGCCTCTTTACCTTGTTGCCCAGAAACTGGCGAGGCAAAGTCCAGAAGGAGTCAAGGTTGAGGAAACGGCGTGACAGGTCGACGAGCTGGAACTCCTCCATTTCAGGGTTAATAAGGAGCTGAGTGGCGGAGAGAGGAGGAGTGCCTGGCCTGGATGGGTAAGTAACATTCACTCCTGGAAGCAATGATAACAGATTCACTCAGGCTGGCATTGTATTCATGGTCAAAATGTTTGGACATAAGTAAATATTTCAGTTGACAATATATTTGATTGTTTTTTGGCTGTTGATCAGTTTAAGAAGCATCAGTAGTTTCATTGCCTTTGAAGTCGTCCTCCTCAGTGAAACGCAGGCTGATCTGGTTGCGGTAGCGGCCGGTATTCTTGCAGTTCTTGGTGATTCCAGCACAGAAGCAGGAAACACAGCGTCCCTCCACACTGAAGTGACCATCAGGACAGTTGCCTGGAGAGAACAAGATAAAATATAGGAAAACATTTGATTTTTATTTTCAATCAAATCTCATTTATGGTTTATTGTTAAAACTGTGTCAGTACCTGGGTTGGGATTTGATGTGAGAGTTAGCACTCCGTCAGGGATACCAAACACCAGGCCTTTGGCATTGATGGCCTCACAGGTGTAGGCCCCCTGATCCGCCTCCTTTACATCACGAATGGTGAGCGTACCACGGCCGTTCTCACTGGTCATGGAGATCCTGAGAACACAGAAACACAGCCCAAATGATCATTTTTACCGTAATAAAATTAGTGGAGAGCTTTTATCAACCATGATCTGGACCATGATACGAAACCTGCTCTTTCTGACCCTCACTGTAACATACTGAGGAAATACTCTTACATAAAAGTCTATAAAATTCAGCTGTAATTGCCTAACCGCACACACACAGCAGGTTACACCCAGAATGAACATTCTGAAACAGGAACATTTGGAGTTGGAGTTCACCACAAATATCCTGGTAATTAAATTCACAGTTCTAACTACAACCATGAGTGGGTGTTGACCTAGGAAGGCTGTCTACAGTTATATGCTGTGGTTTCAAAGAGCACTAATCAAATGTCAGGTGAAAAGAGTAAATAAATTCATGGTAAATTTTCCAATCTTCATGGTCTGATGACTGGCTTTCACCAGATGCAGATGTTTTGTTCAGTTTGGCCAAACAGTGCACATATTTTTCCAAAAGAACAATCAACTAAATCCGTTACACAGATGTTTAAAATCTTTGGACAGCATGCAGCTCTGCTACGCACTACTGTGCTGTGATGAATAGCTGGTTTTTTAAATTAGTTTTAATTACAGTGTTGATGCTTAAAAAATCACTGGGGTGGAGAATTTCTCATCAAACCCACCTGCCGCTGACAGGAATGTGTCCCCAGTTGAGTCTCCAGGTGATGATTGGTGTTGGCACTCCAACAGCCTGACAGGTGAACATCACTGTCGACCCCCGTGCTGCCTGAATGGACTCCTCCGGTGGGCTTGTCACAGAGGGAGGGGCTGTGAAGGGTTAAGAAGATGAACTGTTTAAGTCACATAATTAAGGCACATGTACAAAAAGGCTGGCATGTGACTGGAATTTGGCGACCCAGTGAAGCTGGTAAATGCCTGAAAGTCAGAGGAAATATAATTCTCTGCTATGGGAGGACAATTCCCTTTCAGTTCGAAGGAAGGACGGTTCATAAAAAGCTCTGTGTCTTCATCAACACGTGTGCAAAAGAGCCTGGTTCACAGCAAATTAGTCACAAAGAAACTCAGAGGGTGACTTTAGAGGAGAGTCAGCGAAGCAAAGAGTGGCTGAAAAACGTGAGACAGAAAAGAGTGATATCTGCACGAAAGAGAGAGAGAAAGACTGTAAGAGAAGAGAGCTGTAGAAAGCTGCTGGCGTGAGACTTACTGCAGCCATACTCATCGGAGCGGTCAGGACAGTCTGGCTCTTCATCACATTGGTAACTGGCAGGGATACAGGTGCGATCGCTCAGGCATTCAAACTGCTCTGGAGCACACCTGTCACCAGGACCCTTGGTGGCTATAGGTATGACAAAACACATTTACAGCAGCTTTTAATCACTCGTAAACAGTAGGGTCAGATCAATTTAGGGTCAGAAAGCTCTTGGCAAGAAAGCAAATGAGCACATTCTGTAAAATATTGACCTGCTCCAAAAAAAAATGGACTTACGGCAGTCTGTTTCATCTGAGTTATCCTCACAGTCATTGTCTCCATCACAACGCCAAAGCTTGAGAGCACAGCGACCATTTTTACACTTGAACTCATTGGGTTCACAGGGAGATGGAGTTCCTGGGAAAGAGCAGAGGATGGTTAGAACACGTGTTGTTGTCTGAACTCTTGCACATGCATGAGGTTTTAGTTCTTACCACATCTGAACTCATCACTTCCGTCCGAGCAGTCCCTCTCCCCGTCACAGACATAGTCACGAGGGATACATTCTCCACTCTGGCATGTGGCTTGATCCGCTCTACAGGGTCCAGGTGGGCTGGGGGGCCGTGGGGGCTTCTTTATGGTGGTGGTTGTGGTTGGAGGGGTGGTGAAGACTGGAGGGGCTGGTGGTTTTACATCTAAAACAAATCTCTGATTAAACTCAGCAAATGTGCAAAGTGGAGGCTTAGAGCTGTTACTGTGAGTGAATACATCACACATCATCCAGCCAGTGTTCTATGCTAAAGCTGACTGTGTCAGAACCTAACGGTCAGCCAAGCTGAAGCCACTCACCACAATTGGTCTCATCACTCATGTCTCTGCAGTCAGGTCTGTTGTCACACAAGTATTCCCTCAGGATACATGTTCCATCGCCACACCTGTGCTCATCTGGCATGCAGGGTCTTATGCTTGGGGTTACTAAGAGAGATGCAGGATCGGGGGGGGGGGTTTGAAGGATCAAAGGCGTGCAAGCCAAGGCTACAGTACAACCAATACACCACACTGATGTCACATCACAGCACAAATAAAACATGAGGTGAAAAACAACAGCATCCTGGTTCCCCCGGCCTCAGATTACTACCGTCACTGCAGCTCAGGCATGTTGTAAAGACTGTCATTAAAGGACTGATTCAAGAAGATTTTAAAGGATCTTATAACATCTTAGTAAATATTTGTTTGAATTACATTTTCTGTTGTGTGTAAAATCCATTCTGTGCTTAAACTAATGTAACCTGACAGGTAGATACTAAGACAGACTACATGCACAGACTAGACTAGTCAGACTCAACTGTCCAGACTATATCAGAGAGACAGGACTAGACACACAAGATCCAACTAGACAGACTACACCAGACACAGACAGACAGGACAGATGGGAACCCCTGAATAAAGATATTACAAATAAATTCACCATTATGCTCGCTCTATCAGTTGCCATGCCTGTGTTCAGAGTTGGTGGAGTTTGCATAAATCAAATGCTGGTTTACACTGCAGTGAACAGCGGCATTCCTAATCAAACCCATGCCATGCAAAGGTTCTTCTTATTCACTGTGCACTACTGGACGTTTGGGACCACACTCAGAAGTTTACTTTACTTTGGTGCTTCCATGCAAAACATTCCTCAGACCACATGACCATTGCTTGTACATAGAGGAAAGGTCATCTCAATATTTAAAGATCATAAGGAAGGAAACGCTCGACTGTTCTTTCTAATGACACTACACTCATCCTATAGTTTCTACAGTACAGTCGGCTCAGTTACCGTGCAGCAGGCATGGCACAGTACAAACCTGGCACTGCTATAGGCTCCACGTCAGGCAAAGCTTGAGCTAGAAACCAGAGGGAAATGTTAAGGAGACTGCCTACTGCTCTGGTGGACCTTAATTTGCTGCAAACACACAGCAAACTCTCGTGTAACAGAGTCAGTCACTTTCACAGCTGTGTTAAGTGGCATCCCCTTTGCTGAGGTTTTACCTTCTCCAAGCCGTCTGAACTGAAAGCCCTGGACTGATGTGACGTAGGAAGCAACGGTTCCCTCTTTCACCACGTTGTACAGCACGCTGCGGATCTGTTCGTCATTGCTGTTGTACTCTGAACCCACGTCCAACTCCACAAATATGTCCACTCCATCTTCTCTTACCATCTTCCTGCAAGGAGCAAGAAAGGCCTGGTGAGACTACGCACTGTGAGGTGTGCGCTGCTGAGGGTTGAACAGGAGAGCTCCGTATAGGAGAGTTTTCTCTTTCCCTTAGAGGAATTACTCACTGCTGATAAATTACTGACAGCACAGGCCTACAGAGTTGGCCTTGTGCAGTTTGGAAAAATAAAAAGAAATATCACCTGGCTAGACTAAGACACCCATGCAGCGGCAGCACACAGCTGCAGGGTATCTACTTTGGGTGTCACAAAATGTGATTTAAAGTGTTTGCGTTCTTACTTAATGAGGACCACGCTGACTGTTTGGGCACCTGGGATCTTGTTGTACTCCGACTCCAGCTGTGAAGAGAAAACCAGACTTGGTTAAGTTGAAATAAACAACTCTGGGCTTTATTTTCAGACATAGGATCACACATTCTTAAATCAGCAAAGTCATAAATTACACATCTGAACCTTATAAGGTAGTCTTAGCAAAGAGTACATGACCACAGTTTGGTAGGGGTTATTCAACAAGGGAGGGACATACCGTGTCCACCACTGCTTCAGAGATCTCACTAAAGGCTGGAGAGAAGATGTCCTCGAGCTCAGGGCTGTAGACCAGGGAGTCAGTGAAGTTGACGAGAGCTCTGTAATAAACTAGGAACACAGGGAGGGGAGGAGAAACTGTCAGCTAAACCACACACTAACAGACAATGACCACAGGCTCAGCATTGATGTCCATCTGTTGCAGAGATATTATAAGCCAGATTCAAGTCTCTAAGTCTATTAAAGACTGTGATATGGGATGCTGTTAAGGAATCATTTCCCTTAGGAATGTGTTTGGTTAAATGTTTTAGAAAGTAAAAACTGAAAAGAATGACTGTGGCTTAAATCTGAGCCACATACAAATTATGGCGTCTATTTCCATATCTCAACTGTGGTCAGGCCTGCACTAAAACCGACAACTGCAGCGTTGCACCACATGTAGGCCCTAACAAGAGGCACACGCTGACACAGGCACTCAAATATAACCATGAAATTACAGTATTGGGGAAAGTCTTCCTCTCTGTGTGTCTTTCTGTTAGTCATATACATGGAGACAAAAAACCCAAATACTCAAATAGTGGCAGAAAGGTGCTGATAAGGCTCCTTTGTTGCAAAGACAAAACAGAGAACACTGTCTGAAACCTAGTCAATGCTAACATTCCAATACACAGCATGTGGATATCAGCCAAAACAGGAGGGCCACAAGTTTGCACCCGGCCTCCTGACTGAACACTGATGATATCAGAGAGCTGGACCGTATGTGGGAGTTTGAGTCAGCAGCCCTACTGTGAAAGTGGCTGCAGAGGAAGAAGGAAAAAAATCCTCTGTAGAAGACTCTGAAAAAGGGCCTGAAATTTCCCTCCACAAGTACAAATACATCAGGCAGGAAGGAGAGCTGCGAGGGGGTGGCAGCAGGGATTTTATCAATGGCCTACAGAGAAGCTATGTTAGCTGACTGGTCATTAAACATACAGGTCAATTGGTTGAACACAGGGCACTCCACATTCAGACACGAATCATACAGAAGCTGCAATTTAGTTCCCGTTGTTTCAACTTGCTTGGAGTGCCAGGTGAAATTGGGTAATCCTGTTAGTATAATCCAGATTTTTTCAGGTAAACTGGTTTACTTCAAAACCTTGCAAGCAGCTGGTTGGTTTAACATCTACAGCGTCCACTAAAGTGTCCTTGAGAAAGGCACTGAACCCGAAATATTGTTACACGGTGGCTGACCCTGTCCTCTAATCACTCTTGAAAAAATGTAGTGAGGGGGGAAAAAGATGAAAAAGTGAAAAGGGATTTCTTTTCTTTGTCTCTCCTCTTCTAGCTCTAATATGTCCCTGCATACAAAAACTCCACCCATCGACTAAGTGAGTTTTTTTATGCAATGTATCATGATGATGTACTAATTTATTTAAATGCACTGGCAAGCAAGAAGTGACACATTATTGTGCTTTGTACATTAATAACATTAAAAAATATATTACCGGATGACCCGCACATTAATAGCGCTTTATCTTGCACGCATTTTGCAATTCCACATCTTCTAAGCCTGCCATTTTGAAGGACCAGTTGTTTCTAAAGTTATGTTGCCTTTTGAGAATTATGATTTTACATCCCAATTTTCCACAGAACTGAACCAAAGAAAAGGATTAATTCTACTGCAGTAATTAATTTTTCCATAGCAGTTAAAGATAGCGTTTTGTAACTCTGTCAATATTGTCAAGTTCTATATATAACCAGCTGCATGAAACATCTCAACTCTTCAACTCTCCTGAGCTATATGAGTAATTCATTATCAACAAAAATGTCAGCTGTATTGTTATAATAATTCCAATGTCACAGGCTTAGCCCATGAAACTTAAAATAGCCCAGGCCCGCAGGGTCCCCCGTTCTCACACTTCTGCCAACACTTTGTTAGAACGGGCCTGCCAGCCTCTGATTTCAGACCGACAGTGTGGGTTCAAGGAGGAAGTCAATATGTGTACTGTTTCTTGCAGAGAGATGCTACTTGCCATGCCAAAAGCAAAAAGTCATGTTCTAAGTAGGCATCTGCCGAGCCTCTAGTTACACACACAAATGCCCAAATATGTGCAAAATAATAAATCTGCACACGTACACACATACACACACAAACACAAGCAGCATGCAGAAACTATACAAACACTTTTGGTGTATAATTTTTCTGCTCTTTCCCTGCTCCTTGGATAATTACATATCACTAGACATTTGGACACTGACAACATTTATCATGCTTACCAGGGGCTATTTACTTAAAAGTTAAAGATTCTGTGTCTCGCACTCAAGCTGTGTGTTCACTGTGTTAAAAGGCCTGTGGGGAAACTTGCTGCCTTATGCTCCACTGCCAGAGCTGAGGCTGGTAAACAGCTGTCCTCTCTTAACACTGTTAAATCCCCGCTTACACACAGCACTGGCACTACAAGACATCCCATTCCTAGTGAGGAAAAGCCTCATTTATGAGAAAGCAAACTGAGAACTCCCTATGAAAACACACAGTGAGGCGAACATGTAACAACAGAACTGCAGGCATTAGAACGGCCTGGAAAGGTTCCTGAGTGCTTGCTTCGCAGGCTGTTACTGTCAGACTTACAGGAATAATTGTTAGGCCTGAATGTTGAACCAAACGACAGGCAACATCAAAGTTACTCATCAAAGTGCTTCATTTGACCCGCACATAATCTAATCACTTGAGTGGGTACTCGCCGCCAGGTCAACAGCAGCTTGTAGCCCCAACTCTCTCTGAGCTCGCCGCTTTGACGTTACAAACTAACTGGCGAGTGTGGGACTGCCGCCGCCGCCGCCTGAGATCCTTTGATTATAGAGCCAGGTTGTGCCCTGCTGCTAACGAGCGGCTCTTCTACTCTCAGACTCACTCTGCTATACATCACTTACTGTTTCCAGCGGGGGGGAAATCCCCTTGTCAAGTACTGCCACCATCAAGGGTGATGATACTGTCAGAGTGCAGACATGACGGGTGGAATGAAAAATGGAAAAATAGCATTCCACACTCTTAATTCACAAACTTATTTAGCCATTAAAGCTGTTCAGTAGAACTGTGGCGGCTTTGTGCAATGGGCCCCCTCTGAACACATAGAGGCCTATGCTGAAGACAAAGACTTGATTGAGCAGTGAGCCCTGCCTGGCCTTTAAAGCCCAGCCGCGTCGGGGTTGACCTTCAACCCCCAAGGCAGCGCCCACGGCACCGACCCAGCACCACCCAAGCCCTTGAGAGAGGGAGTGAGGCAGAGCCAGAATCAGTAAGAACAGGGTCCAAACCACACTGCACCAATGACCCTGTCAAAAATCTTCAATAATGCATGTTTTTCCTTCCATGGGCTTTTCCTTTTTCTCTCTGTCAGCTCCATCTCTTTCTTAAACTTTGTGTCTCTCAGTGTAATATATTCAGCTGCCTGTCCTGTCTATATTCAACTCATGTAGACAGGGCCCCTGCTACTTTTAACCCTTTTGCTGGGGGCCAGCCAAACAACTCTGTCTCCAAGTCCCCTCACAACCCTCTGGGGAACGCTTGGGAATAACTTCTGACTTCACTAGCAAGCTAGATGTTGCTCTCCCACAGCTCGCAATGTAAGCATCAAAAACCATCACTGTGTATAATAAAGAACATTTTTATACTCATGTTGTAGTGATTCAGTGACACAGCTGGTTCATATCACCGAGATGAGCCGTCTGCATGAGGTGGAAATTACAAAAAGCATCTTTCAAATTAATTTGTGGAACACATTTTTACAAGTGCTGGCTGTCCACAACAATATGCATGCAAAGCTGTTTTCAGCTGGAAGTGCAAGTGTTGTCACTTGGGTGTGATGGACTCTATTACTCAATGGAACAACCCTATCATTTTCCATTGGCATCAGAAAACACTGGGAGATGTCTGCAAGACACTTGGAAAAACAGACTTGCTGGACTCAAACACTACATGCCCAAGCTGAGCCTTCCTTGGAATGTTATCTGAGAGTGTGTTTGGAAATAGGAGAGCATAACTGAGTGGAGCAGGTGACTAGAGAGCGTGCCAAAGACAAGAGAGGAGAAAGAAACCGCAGCAAGAAAAAGAACGAAGTGCTTGAGGACTTACTGTAGTCCAGTTTGACTGGGCTCTGTATGTTCCCCATATGTGAAGAGTCCAACCAATGGGCTATGATAAGCAATGAGGGGCAAGGAGCAAAGAGCAAGAGACAAGGGGAAGAGACGTGGTGCAGAGGTCGACAGGGCACAAACAGGAGCCAGAGGTCAAGGATCAAACAAGAAAAGCGACACAAGGACCAGGGAGAAGGATCAAGTTAGCCAGGCAGGTGCAGAGAGGTTAAAGTTTCAGGAAAGTTAGAAAGGTAATGATTGGAAGCAAGGAGAGAAAATAGAAAGTGACAATCAGAAAGTGAATTGCCAAAAGAATTGTCTTAACAGAAACAGGAAATCAGGAAGAGTCACTGAACACTATGTGAAATAAAAATAAAAAAAAAAACAAGATAACAGCAAGAAACAAAAATAGAGTTGTCATCAAACTTTTATGAGAAGCTAAAAATGTCAGCATCAATTCTGCATTATCAAAAGTCCCACCAATCATTTCCATCCACGTGGCGTCGACAGTCATGCTTAATGGGACAATGGCTGGCATTCTGCGGTTTTTGTTGACAAATGAGTTTGACCAACTTCTATCTGGAAACACACAAGGAAGTCTGCTTGCATGGCAGCATCAAGGAGAAAAGGTCAGGGGACATGTCTTTAGAAAATGACTCCTCTTTGGCCCAACAAAGAGGATATCCTGCAAACCAAACACACTTCCACGCAGTGCTCTTCACATCTCTGCTGTCCCGACACACATCCACCCTGGGAGTTTGCAGCGACACAGGGAGGAGCTGCTTCCTGTTTTCCCTCCTAAATGGAAAGAACTGAGCACCATTATAACATTATAATTTTTTTTTCTTTTAACCAAAACTTGAGCCCTCTGCACTGGCACCAGCAACAATGACCATGTTCTGTTTTGTGGTGACTCATTCATTCTTCCACTGCTCTGGATGCAGTTACACTGCGGGGCATTGCTCTGAAATGTCAACTGAGGAGGCCTTTAAGAGAGGGACCCTTGAACAAAGGCTGAGTTTACAGCATATTTTCTAGTATCTGTTCTCTATCCTCCAAAAAAATGGACTGTCACCTTGTAAATTAATACAAATTTGAAAAAATGTTTAGTCTTCACACTTTAATTGTGCTGACAAGGGAGATTTTCCTGCTCTGATCCGGATTCTGTCCAAGTCCACTCCATAAACTTCGACAGGCAGCAGTAAACAACAGATCCTTCATAATCAAGTAAGTGTGCAAGATCCAGCTGTTTTACAGCTGCACATACAAATAAACATCTGTCTTCTGATACACCCTTACTGTAGTTGTGGCACGTCTTTCAGAGTAGAGTAGATTTAGAAAAAGTTGGTGTATTTGCTTTTAGATTGACTGTAACTGTTGCTGCCCGGTGCCGCAGTCAGGTGAAGAGCAGGTAAATGAGGTTAGAGAAAAGAATCCGGCAGAGTGAGCAAGAGTTTCTGTAAACCAATTCAAAGCCTACAAAGTCCAACCAGGAAACAGCCGACGGAAAACTTCCCCTACACAAACCATCTGAGGTCTCCCTCAAGAATAGTGACCCAAACTAATTAAAGCTAATGAAGCATCCGCTACTTCAAAGTCTGCAGATATGTTGTGATCCTTGTCAGAATGGGAGTGAGAGCCAGTGAGAGAAGGGGGCAGCAGCTTTATTGTTGTACTCCCCGCTCTTTTATGTGCAGATAGGGCCACGATCACTGACTGAAACAAAGCAATCACTGTTTAGCAACATGAACGGATAGGAAAAAAATAACATCAGAGAAAATAAATGGAAGGAACAGACATACTAAGTCAACTTTGCTGATGCAGTCAGGATCAGAATCTACTATACCTGTACTGTATTATCCAGCAGTGCTTATCAAGGGGTCGGTCATATTTGATATGGATACTCTCTACAGTTGAACCAGGAAGCTACAGGTCAACCGTGGAGCTTTATCCAAATAAACTCTCGGATCTGGGAAAACTACAAGACAATTGGATACTCACTCAGTAACCACATGTTCTAATTCAGTGTTTGTTCTGTAACACAAGAAACCATTTTATTTATCTAAAATATGATGTATTCTCTCTTTGTTGCAGCATAGATTATTATGAAGGTCATCAAAATAAACAGACGCATCAGTTACAAGTCTGTCCTTGACACTGCTGTGAGGAAAAAGACATCACTCAAACAGACACGCGAGCCCCCTGTCTACGAAAGCCACAATCTCTCTTTCCTAAAGAGGAGTGGCACAAGCCAGTTCTCCAAGGCAACACATTTGTTATTGGTACAACAGAGTGCAGCATCATGGGGTTAGGTGAAGTAATAAGGCTCAAGTCAGTGACTAAGACCATTCAGCAGTAGTCTTTCAGAACAAAGCCCACCCTGAGTGCATTGTACGCAGTCACACTGACGATTAACTGTTTATGAATGGAGGGTACTGGCCTTTATCAATGACTGAGACAAACAATTCAGACAACAGTTAAACCAAACATGCCCATCAACACTGCAGCACCCGTGTTTTGTCTGCTGTGATACAAGTGCCTCGTCTACAAATGGAGTAAACCCTCTGATTAGAGTGTGAGGCAAGTTTCTCCTGCAGTCCTGCGTTAGTGTGTGACCACCTTGAGGTCCCCAGCAGTGCAACAACAAAGACCTCACCAAAATAACTGCAGCTGCCAGCATTCGTCCCTCTGTGCAACTACGCAAGAGGCTCCCTGTATCTGACACACAGGGACACACACACACAAACACACACAGGGGCAGTGCCACTTAGACACACACATTACCAACTGCCCATGAAAAATGCAGAAATGCTGAGTGGGTGGCCTGGCCACAGCCTGTCCACTGCCCGGGCCAAACTGACAGACAGGGTACATTACCCTGATGTATTGTCCACTTATGCTGCAACATCTGTTCCCCTCTAGAGATAACGTAAGAATCCAAACCTGGATTGTATTTTTTCAGCAACCATCCACTAGCAGTTGATACGAATAGAAGTAAAACCAGCTGAGGCTACACAAGGGTGCAGTAACCTGTGAGTCAGCCTCTACTTGAGTCTGAATGGATCAAGGACAGACTGACCCTTTAGTTTGGGTAAAATGTCAAGAAAGTGTTCACTGGCATTTCTAATCATTTCTTGTCACTTATCAGCTGACATCTACGCCAATACAATATATCTTCTATGAGCTATATATCGGCTAAATATATTGGCCAGGTCAATTTATCGGTCAGGGAATGAGTCTAGAGATATGAATTCTCAAGCTTTTTATCCAAAATTAGCACTGAGGGGGGAACTTATCCCCAGCAGCCCCTCATCAACAACCACCACCATGGACATGGTAATCTTTGGGAACGTAATAAGGAAAAGCTTTCTAGATTTTGTCTCCCAGAAACCTCCTTGGGGCTCTCACTGTGGAGGTCAAATTGAGAGGTTAGGAGGACATGGGACCCAACCTTCATTTCTCCAGGGAAGATTCCAGACTATGATTAGGGCAGATGAAGATCAACAATGGACAAAAGAGGTCTAAAATAGCCTGATCTCATTAACAGTTTAGACTCCAGATGCTTTTATTTGCACGTCATCAATGTTCGAGACTAAGACAAAGGGAAATGGAAATTCCTTAACCTTCGGCAAATAATAAAACAACAGGATACAAAGCATAATGGACGCAATTGTGGCACCTATGTCTCCCACTTCACAGTCGTGGAAAGGGGGAAGGAAGGCAGAGGCTTGGATGAATGGTCTGGACAGCCAACAGGACAGAGACACTCAGCAAAGTATTCAGCATTCAGCACAGGAAACCGAATTTCCTTCCCATTGCTATCATGCTCAGATCTATATATGGAAATAGCCTCCCTCCTCCAATCACAGCACCACGATCATACTGAGGAGAATGCAAATGTCTAGCCACTGTTGAGATAAGACAATATATTAAAGAAAGTACTGCATAATCTCAGCCTCCAGTTTAATTGCCACATTAAAGCAACATCGACCTTTATGTGGTTACAAAAGCTGGGATGTTTATGGAAGCAGAAGCAATAAACCAAAGTGATGGGGAATGCTTTTAGCCTTGTGTCACGCCACAAAATGTGAACACACACAGCAAAATCTGGCTTTGTATTCTCTCACTTTTAGATTCTTTTGTGCATTTGTATCTGACAATCTCAAGGACAGAGCACCAGAGTTGCCACCAAACTTTCAACTACTGAAATGATCTGCAAAGTTTCCATGTTTACAAGAGAAAATACACTTTGTTACGACTCTGTTAATAAATCAGTCTTTGATATTAACTAAATCATTGGTGCACAGCCAAAAACAGGTTAAAATGTCTATTAAGCCTTACTGACAACTGCCGGCTATGTTAAAACCACCTCTGGCTCCTTTAACTACCCAAATTCAGCGAGGCCTCACAGCAGTGCTATTTCTGTGAGCGAGGCACAGACTATATACCTCAGCTCTGATGTCAGCTCGCAATGCTGCTACCAAAACAATTACTCTGCCATGATGTAAGCCGCCCCACTAACCTGTCTAGTGTCAGCATCTGGCACCAAGGACACACTAAAGAGGAAGCAGCTACCAGGCCTTTGATATTTAATAAGGGAAATGATCTGGTCTGTTAGGATATTAACATTTAAGTGCTAAATGTTAAGTGGTAAATTAATTTTAGGTATAATTACAGATATGTTGAGACAGCCCAAAATTGCTTTTACGCGGAAAAATTGGCTCTATAAAAGCAGGACTTTGTTGATCATGTTGTTAAGTGATAAACTGGATTTTATGTTGTGCATTAAGCTGTAATGGCATAGCCATGGCAGTCGTGTGTGTCAGCTCAGTAGCTGTGCTGTGCTTCCTCCATAAATGTAACTGCACCTCTGGACTATGGCGACCTAAGTTCAATTTTGGGCCGTCTGAGATGTAAGTTGACAGTCGTGAATGAAACATGGTAAAATCAGCAGTCGTCAATCTAAAGTGATGGTTCCTAGATTGCATAGTTCCTAGACAGGTTCTCCAGTGGCTGATTTGGAGCTTTGGACATGTCGTACATGCCATTTCTGAATAATGATTTGGAAAAAAAAAACACACACATGCACACACACATATCAAGACAATGGCAATGAGAGGAAAAAAAGTTCATGTGACTCTGGGAGGGAAGAAAACCTTGCAGAGCTGCATTTTCAAAACATAAGAGAAGCGCAGATGGATGACACATGCTGATGACGTGCCGCTGCTTTCTTATACTTTTTTCCGTTTGCAGCATAAAGCCATGATTCACAACGCACTCATTGCGCAACCTGTCATGCCTCAAACCGACAACGTACAGCCTGACACAGATTGAGACCAAGACTTTATTAGACACAGCACCAACACATCTACCAAAGAAAGTGAATGGCAGAACAGAATAAACCTGGGTGTAACTCAAGTTCTGTTGCTATTGTTGGTATGACAAAGTAAATCAAAGAGTGCAAACAAAGATCCTGAGGGGAATATAATTAAAGCACGATACAGTGCTATCACATAGGATACATGCTTTAAGTGTTGCAGGTGACTCAGTGGTTGAAATCTAATGCTGAACTATAAACAGAAACCTTGACCACAGGTATCTATGATGGGACCCTGTTAAAGGATAGGGTCACATTTTTTTGTCTTAAAATAATACTCACACCTCATACTTCACTTTGAGGAGGCGAAATGGTTACAGTATACAGAAGGTTTACTGTTTTAAGAGACTTAAAAAAAAAGTATCAGCATTGTTTTATTCAAATAAAGTATTTCCAGCTGATAATCTTAAGGCATTCTTGGTGGCTAAGGCCAAGTGGCATGCAGATATATAGTATTCAGTGGAAAAAGTCAACTGATAGAAACTCTTTTTTTTCCGTCTGCAATGAAGAGAAATCTGGAAGTGGCAAAAATGAGAAAAATGCGCCAAGAACAGAAGCGTAACAAGCAGCAGCAAACCACAGGCATGATTAAATAGTGAGACCCATAATGCAAAGTTTAATACGTTATTTACTTTCTGCTGCTGTGGTGCGATGTGATATAGTGGGGTCCCTGCATATAAATACTCTTCAAGTCTACATAAAAATAACAGGGCTGGCTGTGGATGGAATGCAAAACAGAGGTGCTCTGCTGCAGCTCTTATTGTTCATCGTGCTTTCATGTATCTCATAGTGCTGCCCCCTCTGCCATTAGTTAAAAAGATGAAAGAGGAGATGTTTATGTCCCAAACACAAAGCCGAGGCCCTGTGTTATGACCACGCTTTGGCGAGCTGGCGAAGAGTGAGAAGAGGGTGTAGCAGGATGTGAAGGCATCATCATTCAGGCACAGACAGACATCATGCACAAATGAGCGCGCACACACACACACACGCACGCACACACACACACGCACGCACACACGCACGCACGCACGCACACACGCACGCACGCACGCACGCACACGCACGCACGCACGCACGCACACACACTCACACGCACACACACGCACACACACACATACATGCACACACACACATACATATACACACACATACCGCAGCCACTTGAGTCACAGATGGGGGAGATTTAGAAGGCTGAATGATCTTCCACACATAAATAAAATCTGTCACAGAGAATTGTTCGATTCACTAGATTTTCTGGTCCCTTACTTGTGCTCTCCCCGACTGGAGGCCACGGTGTGCTTCCATCATCCTCTCCACTGGGCAGATCTTTGGAGGAAGAAAGACAAATATAGGGATTCCATCAGTGCGCAGGTTCAAGGACACAAAAACACAGGCTTTGTGTACTTATGTAAGAGGTAGCACATAAAAACCACAGGAGAGATAAATTCCCCTTGAAATGCGTGAATCCTGCAAGTTAGCGTTCATATGGATGAAATAAGCAACGTTCCCCTGTTGTCAGTTTTGGGATGGGTTAACGATCTAAGGAATGCATCATGACAAACGTAACTCCCATGAATCAAGGGCAGCTGTTGCCGTGGTTTGTGGTTATACATCTTCTGTCAAGCCTACCTCCTGAAGCTTCATCAGCAACAAAGTCCTCATCGTCATCTAGTAAGCTCTGAGACGCCTGGACATCTTTCTCTGCCTCCAAGTCTTCTGGCAGAGGGACCTCTCCCCACACCTTGGAGGCCTGAGTCACCTGAAGCAAACAAAGAGAGATTTATTGGAGTTGAAGTCTGTGCAGAGAAAGGTTACACCCAGTGCTATACATGGACCCTGGAGGGGTGGAGGGAAAACAAAAGCTGAGACAGGAAACAGGGCATTGTGGTGTGTTTACTTTTACTGTTTATTATCTCTTGGATGGTTTCTCAAGAGTTTGCATTCAAAGTTTTTTTTACAGCACAAATGTCTGGAGAAATCCTTCCTATTTGCCAATTTGTGTATTTCTAATCTAATTGGTGCATGCAAGCTACAGATATTCACAGCTGACTGCAATGACCCACATATGAACACACACACAAGTACATGCAAGCACACGCGCAGACAGACACTGAACAAATCTCTGAAGTCCAGGAAAAGCAGACTGAGGTTCAGATCAGAGGGACTGAATGACAGAAAGCCCTTTAAGTATGATTTAATCTCTGTGCCCCCTGGGAAAAAAAATAAATAAATCCATCATACCACAGCTAGTTCTTTACGACCAGCTCCTCACTCTGGAAGCAGGAAGGAAATCTATCATGGAAACATTATGTCACCTCCACTGAGATTATGCAGCAGTAAAAACACCTCAAATAAATGCAACACCTCAAAGCGCAGGTTGCTTCAAAAATCACACAGTGATCTTCATGTCATTCAGCATGCTATGTATGGAACAATAGCAGGGGTGTAACTGGAGGACAGGAGTGGAACAGAAAATTCTGTGCCTGGCCCTGGACTACAGCAAGGCTACAGCAAGGGCCCTTGCTGTAGAGCATAAACACTGTTAAGAGGGGGAAATGAATGTGTACCACCAAGTATTGAAAACTGTCATGTTCTGCAAGCTGGCACTGGATGCTAGCTCAGATTTCTGTTAACTTATTCTTTGCTCAGGCAGTTTCTGAATTAAATATATATTTTAGACTGTTGTAATTAAGACAAGCTCTTGTACTGCTGCTTGTGTTTAGACATACATGCCAACATAGCAATTCTCTAAAGGCGATCCTTAACAAAACTCACTAAAGTCACATAAATGACCAGACAGAACCGCCTCCTCTCACCGTACACCTGATATCTCAATGAGGAGACACAAAGCTTAGCCAGCCACTCTCATATCTGATCATCTTGATAAAGTTCAGTCCAAGTGGAGCACAGTGTGGGCCTTTTTTTTTATCTCTGCTCTCACCATCTCAGTATCCGGACTGCCCAGACTCGAGCTATAAGTTTAGTTGCGCCTCTGGCAGGATGCCACCCCTGGCATTTCCAGTTGGCATGGCCCGCCAGTTCCTATTTCCACCGATCTCTGTCATGGTAGTTTTCTCATTTAAATGGCTCCAGCTAATAAATAACTCGATGTATCCCCCCAAATCCTCTCTCCCCTGACTGAACACCCTTATAACAACAATCCCGGGCCATTTTCAAAAGGAAACTGCTGACTAACCAGATTCTTTTCAGTTGTGCCGACCAGCCAACCATTGGTGTGATCATCTCCTGCTTCCCACTCCCTTGGGATGAGATATCATTTGGCCACGCTGGATGCCATCTGGGCAAAAACCTCCACAAACTTATAGAGTATTGCATGATGGATGAGTCCATGTTTGCACCTGATCTTAAAGCTAACATGCTAAGCTACACTTGTTTGAGAATGTCAATCTGGCCTCATCTTAGGCAGAGTTGGAAACCACATATGAATTTGCATTCTCACTATGCTACTGCGTTCCAGTTCAAAAAGCTTGTGCGACCTTTACTCTCAGTCTAGGAGTTGAGACACGTCTCTTGTGTTAAAGTTATCTCTCCCTCGAGATAAAGTTCTTGACCCGCTCTGTAATTCTTTGAACTCCACCCCATCCAGAGAAGCTTTCCTTGCTCTAGTGGCTTGTTGCAATCTCCTGTGGGACATATGGCAACCAGGTATATTGGGGAAAAAAAGCAAGCATGTACATACACATAAGTATCGTACAAACATGCAACATAGGCGCACACAAGCACACACATTCCAGCCAAAAGGAATTCCACTGTTTACTTATGAATTACTCTGCACACAATGCACAAAGTTTGTCCTGCAACATGAGGTAGTGGTGGCTCTAGAAAAGGGAACAACAGAATCCATAGCTAATGAGAGACAGGTGACGCTTCACAGAGAACTGAGGACAGGCCTTAAGTTTGCCCAGCCGTTGTTTAGGGGGGCCAGGGGAAATAACTTCATTTTGGTCCATGAACAATTGATGAGCAATAGGACAGAAGCAGAGCACTGTGGAAAATGATTGGTGGGACTCAAATAACTGAGCCAAGATCTTTTCAAGATGGTACTTCTGTCAGCTGTCATTGAGTCTTGCAGCTGGAGACCTGCTGTCAACTCCATTTCTAAACGAATGTTGGCTCCTCAACATGTACATTTTCACTGGCCATTAACAGCCAGTCCGATTTTCATGCTTCTTTGTTTCCTTGAAGTGGGTAACAAACTTATTACTGACATTCAAAGCTTCCCAATTCTCCACAGCTTTTATTTCTGAGACCTCAAGAACAAATGTCTCATACAGTTTTTTTCTGTTATCCGACTCAGTGGGATAAAATTAAGTTAAACGTTTTATCATGGGATTTAGCACGGATACTGAGATAATGCTGTTGTGGCTAATGTGGAATTCACTTTTCCATATTCACCACTCCTACTGCACTTTAGTGCTCCTTAACTGGTACTCCCCTTGTAGCTACTGCATGAAAATGAACAAAACAGTGAGGCAATTTGAGCATAACAATATATAAACTGATGTTTTTTTAGCCCAGTTAACACATGTTTCAGACCATGACACAGATGCAAACTTCTGCACCACTCACAATGTGTCACGAAATCCTCTACTGACTGTTTGATAAACATACCACAGGTATTCAGAATCATGCCTGAACTTTCAGATTGCCAACACTTTCCATTCATTTCTGTATGGTATTAAAATCAATGTGCAGAGACTTCAAATCTGCTTGAGATTTGCAATCAATCATAGTGAACATGGCATGGTTATTAAGTTTGGAGAACTGTTCCTTGGTGGTGCATTTAATTTAAAAGATACTGCTGGCCATATCTGATGTTTGTGTTATTGTCAATAAATCCTATGTGGTAGTGTCTCTCTCAAAAGTTTTACCCCAGCCTGCTTGTGTCAATCAAACCCAAGTCCTTTTTTTCCTATTAAGACATAGATATATAGTTTAATTTAAATATAAGAAATAAAGCCAAAATAATTTCCTAAAACAGTTTTTAACAAACATTACTCAAACAAGAGAAAACTGAAGATAGTGAAGCAGTGAGCAGTAACAAACACCGAGATGTTTACACTGTACATCAACAACATTCAGTTCATTTCTGTGCCTTACATCTCATCCATCAGAGTTAAGAATATTGACGGCACTGAAGACTGAAAATGACTTTTTAAATACAAAGGCACTCTATAGCACCCTTGGAACTCAAAAGCTCAAACTGGCTGAGCAGAGTGTGGGAGCAATCCGCTGGGATACTCCCTGCTTCCTTCCCTGTCCAGATAGGCAACTAGGGTCATGTCATCATCATACTTCAGCAGTCTTATGTGTCTTAATAGTAAGTGGACAACAATGGAGCTTTATGATACGGAGGAATAAGCTATACCAAGCAACATTTGTTAGTTAAATTAATCTATTCATCGCTGGTTTTGGTCTTTTCATGGGATTTGTTGGTAATAACAGTTTCCTGTAATGCACCAACAAAAAAGACTTTTCAAAATGGGCTTTTCCATGTGGGTGTTTCATGCAACTACAATATGCCATGAATGACACAGTAACTTTGACAAAACATAGAAATTACTAAAGCGTTACTATGATGGATTACCTGACATGAGTAAAGCTAGTGTACTTTGACAAATTACCAGCAGATTAGCGAATGATGTATCAAATTATCTAGAACCAACGGTATGGTCCTTCAAACACAGATATCTAAAGATGAAAGTGTGCACGAATGCACTGACATGTGGTAATACACGCAAACACACACCCACACTCTCATGAACAAACAGACACAAACTATCATACACCCACACCTCGGCATTCCCATCCTGGTTACATCTCTGTGGCAGCCAGAGCCTGTCAGAGGCAGCGTGAGAAGAATTCTGCAGGGAAATTCAATTCGCCCACTCTGCTAATAAACCCCCACATGCAGCTGCAGGACAGTCTGTGAGAAACCATGTGTTACAGAAACTAAAAAACTGGACCGAGCTCACAGGAGTGAAGCTCTCTCATGAAAATTTGTGACACTCTTTCCTGATAGCAGCCGCAAAGGTTTAGCATTTAAAGAATCTCCTGAGCTCACTCAACCTGTCTGCATTTGTCCCCACCGGAGCGTGTGATAGGCAAACATAGAAAGATGAAAGCTGAAAAGGCAGCACTGCATATTGCTCATACCAATCAATTGATTCAAATAGAAAGTTGTGACTTTCCATGCAAGCGGTGGGCATGCTCTCACAGAAAACCTCCACAAGAAGAATTCCCAACCTCCTTGACCTTCTATCCCTCCCTCACCTCCCCCCTCTCTCTTTTTACTCTCCCTCTTTAAGACTAACAATATCTGCTTAGACTTGAAGTAGCAGCATGTACTAAACAGGAATGGAATGTAAACTGCAGAGAGCATTAAGTGGATGAAAGCTTGACACATACTATTCTCTTTAGGTAGACTGAAAAGAAGGAGCCCACCAAGCGCTACCAGGCACTAGTGATGCCTTAGCGGCAGAACCCCTGCACTCCCTTTACTTGACCCACTGCTATCTGTGGAGTAGGTGCAGGAATAATAGCGGGGCTGCATTAAAGCAGGTCCATTACAGCACCTTGATAATGCAAACATAAATTATGGGTGCACAAGTACACAGAGATTTAGATCCCCAAACTGTGAGTATCATCCCTCCTTTTTCAGAATCAGAAAAACTTTATTAATCCCCATAAGGAAATTCTTTAAAGAGAGAGTAAAACAAAGATAGTTTCCAGATGAAACTGATACCACAAAACATATTACACACGTGTGGTGATCTTCACATATGGAGGAGTTTTTGTGACAGGCATGGCCTTGTGTTGTGAAAGAGTGATGAAAGAGAAGGAAGAAAGCGGATAAGCTGAGGCAACATGTTTCTTTTCCACACACTTGCAGGTGCAGGAGTTGCAGACGCCTCAAAATTTTTCACTACAAAATTGTGGCAACACGGCAGCTCTGAGAATGTTTGTGTTTGAGAGCGACAGAGTTTTCCATGTGTTTTTAACCCTTGCTTGCAGTGGTGGATGAACTGACAAACTGCCACTTCTGACACTAAACCTCTGCCTGGGCCCCTGCTGCATAAAGGGCCTGACGAGTGAGGCCGTTCTCTCTGCAGCTCTTTTGACATTTCTACGGGGTTTAATCCAAAGTGATTGGACTGGGAGGAAGTGGAAGGAGGCTCCTCATTCAACAGACAAACAGTCTTTGACAACGTGCACGGATTGTCTTCTCAGAGTGTTCCATGACTAATACTGTGGGTGCAACAAACACACCGGATTTTCTCAGAAAAAGGGACTTGTGGAGAGGAGGGAAGCTCGCCTGGGAGTAAAAATTGAAGGATAAGTCTGCATTTTTGAACAAATGCTTGGAGTGCCTGCCCAGCCATCTTCCCCCAGGTCATTTATTCTCTCTCCCACACATGGGCCATGCCATGCATTTTACAATAAGCTTGGTCTCCAACTGGAAATAGGCACTGGAGCTCACACTTTCTCCACACACATTCTTCTCAGATATATTCTGGTATTGCAAGGTGATGCAGCAGAGTGCAATGGACTGAAGACAAGATGTTACAAAAGTACTGTCACACTGTCATATTCACAAAAATGACCAAAATCAATTCCACACATTCCTATTTCTTGTCCAAATCTGATGCCTGCACTTCCCACAATGCAACTTTTGCAAAACTTTGGTTTGACTTTTGGGTGTGTTATGTTGGTAGCAGCTAATGTAGTCTCAAAGAGGAAGTCTGGTAAGCTCGCTGCTTTCTAACTCTACACCCCCAGACTTTTTTTAATTTTCAAACGTGTGGTCTTCAGCACCAACCAACGCTACTTCAAATGACATCTCATCATCATGAGTGCTCCCTCTGGAGTTACACAAGGCTTTATTCAACTTTTTTTCAAACGTGCAGCAGTACTCCCCAAGACCTGTAAACAGACTTTGATGTGTAAAATCAGCAGAGTTCCTCTTCACATGGTAAAAGTTGAAACCATGGAGATGTAAATCACTTCTGTCACTACATGAGCATGCTATGCATGGAATATCAGACCCCCCACACCTTGATGTGATCAAACAAATTCAACAAAAAGACATAAGATATTTTCATATCTGCTCCATCTCTTCATGTGCGGTACAACCAGATTCAAAGATTCACCGTGGCGAGCGAGCGAGCACTGCCTCCAGCTAGTCAGCATCTGCCGCACAAGCTCGCACACTCCTCTCTCACAAACATTCTCTGTTTAGGGAGGCATTACAAAATAAGCATCCAGCCTGTATGGACTTGTGAGCGAGGAGCAGCAACACAGGGTGAAAGGATGTCTAAAGAGCTACAATTAAAGTAAAAAAAAAAAAAAGAACACGTAATTTGTTGATGAGTTTTTTTTTTTGTCGAGATCAAAGGAACAGGAAGGTGAACATCCCAACCATGTACACACATGTACACTTGTACTTGCTTGCAAAACTTTAATACCACGCCCATTCAAGACAAGCCTTAGGTTTTACTTCAGCGAGCTTTGCTGTGTCAAAGGGTGGGTATCTGCTGCACAATTAAATTTTTGGCAAAAACCTGAAACTGTGAGCACACATTTTCTGTGACTAACTAAATGGCTATCCTGACGCACCAAATAAACGTATTATTCTGCACTTTACTTTTGTCTGAATCAGCTCCAAATAGCACAAGTGGGGGTGAGTCACCATAGTGTATTTTAGGCCAAAGGTCACAGCCTGGCGACACCATGACCAGACAGAGAGCAGAGATCGTAAGCACGGTGTGAAACCAGACACCCCAGCCCAACACTAACCAAAACGCTATCTCTCTCTGATGGGCTTTTTTCAGCCTCAGTGATAACTGAATCACAAGACTCTGAATATGTGTAAAGAGTAGTGCCCCTTAATTTATGTTTCTTTTGTGATTTTAGAAACTTAAAAGAAAAAGACAGCAGAGGAGTTGATATCAAATTGCCAAAGGTATGTTTTTCTAGCTAAGCATGGATACTCCCAAACTAAATAGTCCTCATTATTCTACTTTACAGGTAGCAGAAAGTGTTTTTAAAAGCTATATTGTATTGCCTTTTCACTGTGGGTGGGATAATAGAGCATGAACACATTCTACCCAAATGTCCTTAGGCGTGAACGTCCGGTTGACACCCTCAGAAACCCCCGTCTTTTCAATTATCACCACAGCAGGAGGCCCAGCAGGACCCTGTGTCAATAGACCACCTAGAATCATGACCACAGTTTGTCCACTGGTGGAATCTTAAGGCCCCCACCATCAATGGACAAAAGCCCCTGAAACCAGCCCCTTTATTTACAAATACAGGTATGAAAAAATTCATACATGTACAACTGGGTGGATGCACACAAACAGTGGAAACACACATTGTTAACAGGCACACAGCTATCAGCGGTATGTAGCAGCTAGAGCTGAACCTATTCTGTTTTAACAGGGCTCTGTGGTTTGTGGGAAAGGCAATTTATTGGATTGGAGGTTTAGCTCTTAAAACTACTGGGGTTCTTATTGTGAGAAAAATATCCCAATGAATGTTCATACTCAAAGCAGAGCTAAAATGTTTAACCGGCAGCAAATAACCAAAAAAAGACAGCAGAGAGATTAATAATGATAACTGTGAGTAGAAAAACACAATCATTTCCTATTTCACCTGAACCATATGTCCCATCAAACATAAACACTGTGAGAGTAATTTGTAGGGTCCATAAATAGCATGTGTTTCCGGTAACATTTCTGAGAGAGTGACCTGCCGAGTGGAGGGGACTTAGAGGCCAGCTCCGGTTCCCCCAGACGACAGCTGACAGGAGAGGTGTTGAGGCTGGTTGCAGCCCAGAGGGGAAGAGCAGCTCCGGCTTGTCCAGCCCCGGCCTGTTTATTTATAACAGAAAGAGTCCCTTTGAAAGCACTGCTGTGTCATTTAAGATGTCTGCTTTCCTTCCCTGCTGAAGAACTCAGAAGGATCAGGGATCTGAGTGTCCTAACATTAAGCTGACACTGCAATACAGCAGAACCTCATGACAAAGACTGACTTGAGCTTCAAATGCAGTAAACTGATGCGTAAGAACTGTGGATCTCCTTCAACAAGAAGAATTATTTACTTTTTGTAGGTGGGAGTCATACACACAGCAGCTACTGCACAGAATCCCAGCACTGAAGCAAAACCCTCACAATACTTCTTAACTTCAAAGTACAATATGTTACCAGATACCTTAAATATACACAAAAAGGTATTTCTGCCTTCAAATGACATCAGCAAAAGTTACTTCAAATCAAACCACATAACATTTGTATAATAAAGTTGTTTTTCCACAATGTTACAGTACAAACTACAGTTTATATAAACTCATCTAAAATATAAGCATCTCAAGTCAAGCTAGCAGCTTTGTGCAGCTGTAGTTAGGTGCAGCGGTGCTTTGAGCTAAACGTTAATGTCAGCTTGCTAACATACTCCACAATGACAAAGCTAACATGCTGATGTTTAGCAGGTAACGTTTACCACAATGTAATGCAATGTTTATGTCTTTTAACATGTTTAGTGTGTTAACATGCTAACTTTTGCTAATTAGTGTGAAGCACAAAGTATGGCTGAGGCTGATGGAATTTGTCATTGGGAATGGCAGCTCTTTGGTCATTAACCAAAATACTGGACAAATAAAGATTCTGACCTGATGGCAGAACTTGAAGTAATGGGATCACCAAAGTTATTGCAATTCATCCGAACAAGGAGATGAATGTCTGAACCAAATCTCATGGCAATCAAATCCAATATTTGTTAAGACATTTCACTTAAAACCCACAAATATCTGACTCGTGGTGGTGGTTGGAGAGAAGTCAGGGGCATTAAGACTCACCACAAATGTCCAAATTCAATACCAAATTCATGGTAATCTATCTAACACTCGTGACTAAAAATGAAAACTTGATATCATTAGAGAAAAAGTCAGGGGATGAAAAATGACATCCATGTGAAATGCAATTTTTTTTTTTTTTAAACATAATGACAGATCCCGCTCAGATGATTGAAAGTTTTGTGGACTGGTTCATCTTTAGAGAGGAAGTAGCAGCAGCTGTTTGATGGCTCTGTGATTACGCTCTGGCTTCCCAGCACTGACGGCAGTGGCAGTTTTGGATTTACCCTCCTCTAGTTTTCTCTCGCTCATTCTCGCCTTAGGACCAACTAATCTGACACCACCTGTTGACTTGGCCACGCTTGCATTGTCCCACATAATCACAAGCCAGAACTAGCTCAGTCTGTCAACTCACTTTCCCCCCTGTGTATTATACTCGATTAGTTCATCATTAGACTGCGTGGGAAAAGTAGGCTAAGTAGACAAAATCTTTGTAAGTATGCAGCTTACGCAACCATTTATGGAACAAACCGGGCCTTTGAAGTAGCAACATACAGAGTGTAAATCTTTCCACTGAGGTACAGAAATAAAAAAAAAATGTACATCTCTGCCATAAAATATTGCTCATAAAGGCTGACTTTGTGAGAAAAGAATAGCCTCCAGGCCCTTTGGCCACGAAGAGAATACCCTTCAGGAATCCTGGCTGGAGGGAATAATTCCATGTTGGTAAAGCCACTTTCCACCAGTTCCCAAGGTCATGCTATTTGGGATGGCAATCTCACAATTAACTGGGGTTTGGCAGGGCACCATGGTGAAGCTTTTGGAAGGCAAAGCAGCTCCAACATGTTGAGCGTCTCAAACCGTGACTTTTGAACAGTCTTTGTTCGGTAACCTAAGATGTACTTTGAGCTTATAACATCACAACAAAACCTGCTGTTAACCTAACAGAACTCTTTGTTGGGCGCCATCTGCACATCAAAGTTGTTTTCCTTTTTCCCCACAACTTTTTCAATAATGCTCTCTGTTAACTTTGCCAAGACAAAAAAAAAAAATCCACAGAAGTGATGGACTGTGAGAGCGAAAATATTCTTTCTCAGCTGTTTATGTCATTAATATAAACATAGTAGGGTTGCAGCAGGAAAGATGGCTGTGCTCCTCTCCAGATGTTCTGCACTGAAGAGCAAACAAGACACTGCAATCTGATGTTGACAAAATCATCAAAGGAGGGAAGAAGAGGAGGTATTCAGAGGTTATCCTTGTCTTTCAAGAACCAACTCCATCCTCCCCATTGGAAATTACCTGACAGCTGTTTTCGCTAACCGGTGCACCATGGGAAAGCTGTAAATGGGAGTACACGAGAAAACAGGGTAGAAGAAATCAAATCTGGCCACAGAACAGCACAAAATATCCAGGGGCAACAAGAAAAGGTCAACTTTCTTCAAAGCCCACACAGAAAAGCATGAAAAGGCTTCTCTAATCTTTAACAATCTTAAATAAGCAGATTAAAATAACAGTTGGATTAAAATATATCCATGTGGGTATCATGGGTTAGGTGTCCTTAGTCAACCAGGAAGGAAGGGAATCTGAAACATATTTACACTATACAAAGCCTTTGATGTACTTTGTACTGAAGGATCACCTGATACTACAGTTAGGAAAAGATGATAGACTTTTATCTTCAGGCATAAACAACATCATTCACTGTTGCTGTATTTTTTTTTTTAAAACTTACGATGCATGGGAGGATGCTCCTGCTCTTCGATTACACATGAAATCACCACATCAGGAAGGGAACCCAACTGGAGTTAATGTCTCTTTTTATTTCAACGATTCACAGCCTTACATCCTTTCAAAGGGACAGCACAAAAAGCATGAGAGCACTATTAACTGCAAAGACCTACAGCCCTATAGGAGGGACACCTTAAGTGTAGGTGGACCATCTGTGGCTCAGCTAAGGTCACCCCAGTACACTAGCTCCTTTTTTCTCTTGCAGATAAAATTCACTTGTTTGCAAAAAACTTGGGAAAGTACTATGCCTGAACCCTTATTTGAAGTAGTCACAATTATGAGTTATTACAGATAACTCTATTATGAATGCCCTCAGCTGTTGTCACATTACATACAGCATGTTTTCTTTGTTGTTTTTTGTTTTTTTGCAGAACAATGCCATAAACCAATTCCACAGCATCAAATACAAAGATATTTTTAAAATTTTTAATTTTAAGTCATCTGCGCTTGTTTTATTAGACTTAATTCAAAATGAGGCTGGGAAGAGCACACTCTCTGTGCCTTTAGGGAGGACTAGTGAAGGCTGAAAATTCAGTTCCAGAGGCAGGTTTGCAGCAGCTGCTGGTGGCTTACGTCATCCTGATTCAAAACTCTGCCCTCATTTCTATTATGGAAAGTTGCATGTATGCTTGTTAACAGAAGTCTGCATTTTAACCAACAGTGATTTAATGCAGCATGTCAGCGAGATTGTACTAAATGTAATGAGGCAGGTGAAATCTATCCCAAGTTCCCATGCATTCAGACAGGAGATCTACGAGGAGGACAGAGGTGGAATTCCCAGGAGAGATAAAAATACCTCAGGCTGTGTAGCTGCAGGTGTTATTACACCCTCCTCAAGAGGCCCTGCAGCGAGAGAGGGTGGCGGACAGAACAGAGGGTAAGGTCTAGTGAGGAGACATTTCCAGCCTTAAAACTGATTCTCTAACAAGGCTGGAGTAACTTGTCACCTGCCACATAAAGCCATTTAAAAGACAAGTAAGAATTGTTTAACCACTGCACATTCCCCAGAGCTTCTAGCTATTATGGCTAAGCTCAAACCAGTCATGAGTTTAATGGTTAACTTGAATTATATTTGACCAGCATTTTCAAAGATGCTTCTGTATAAGGCTCTCACCAAACTCTATACATGCATTTTCCAGATTCATCGTCAGAGAGGTTCAGTACAGTAGGCAGTCTGCTGCTGTGGTTTGCAATCCCCTCACCTCCCCATTTGAGGTTAGGCCTGGACAAGAACCAATAAACACTGAAGAAAGCCATGTTTCAGAAAGCGCTCTGAGTGGTAACAGGCACAGCCAACTGTTGCTCGGCATACTGGCACACCCACATCTGCACAGCACACAAAAACTGACTCAAGATCAAATCGGTAGGGTCCAAGCAGTAAAAACATGCATCTCAGAGCCAATGAGAACGGGAGTCAGTCAGAAGATATTACACACAGAACACAGTTTTCTGTGTATTCTTCATTAAACTGTGCCTGTTTCGCCTTCTAGGACGGAGTGATTTAGCCATTTTGTTTTAACAGCATACAATTTTTGATGACCAAAAATAGACAATGTTTTGAAGCAAATCCGCCCACACTCTGGTTAGCAGAGATGTGATCTTAAGCTTCAGCCTAACGAGGGACTTTCCTGAAAGGTTGTCTTCTGTGTTTGGTGAAGGAAGTCATTTATTTCCCCCAATCCAAGGATCAAGGCAAATCTTAACCACCCTCCAAAAAGCCGGCAAGCTTTACTTCTTAAACGATACCCTAAAGCACAGAAAGGTGAACATTCCTGAAGCCAATTATTGGGTTTGGAATGTGAGAGGGGATCAGGTACCCACTTTGTCGGCATAAAATGCCTTCATTCTGATTGGCTCTCATCACAGTCTTAAACCCTTGATTCAGACTCTCTCTCTCACCCCTTGACAAAGGATCAAGGGGCAGGACACTTGCAAAGAACCAGATTATCTTTTGGAGTCTGGTTCAAGGAGAAGGGTCTTGGGAATCTGAGTAATGTGAAGGTTGGATTTCTCCAGGTGTCAAGGGCTTTTGTTTTGGCTGGTCAGAAAAGTCTATCCCTATAAATAGGATTAGTTTACCTGTATTACTCGGGGTAACTACTGGCCATTCCATTAGGCTCGTGTTTCACTTCCATCTTTTCTGTATTTTACAATTTCCATATATTTAGAAAAGTGCCTTCTGAATTTCATCCTAATTTGGTGTGACAGAAGCACTCATTCCCCCGTTAATGGAAAGAAAATCACTTGGCTTACACTTTTAACAAGCTTTTGGCAGTCGTTTTAACAGTTTAACACTTGCACAAGAAGTTTCTTATACTGTTGCAATGTCTCCAACTTTAGAAACAAGTATGGAAATCCAAGCCAGCGAAAACCTAAGTCAGTCTCAGAGCAGACTTTGGATAAGCAAACAGAGAGTGCAGGATAAAGATATGGTTATGAATGAGGGTCGGGGGAAAAGCTGTTGTATGGGAGATAAACAGTAGCCCCGTCATTATTTTTGTCCAAGGTCAACAAGGGGCTTTACAAGAGCCTCTTGAAAAGTCTCCTGACTTTTCCTGCATCATTTACAGTTTTAAAGGCCTTTTAAAGGCCTGGTGTCAGACACAATATGTGGCCATACATGAAAAAAAAACTTATATTCAAATATATCAACAAACTCACAAGTAATTTTTAAATTTACACTTATATCCATATATTCCCTTTGAATGCAATGGCTGACGGAACAAATATGCTTTTAAAGATTTTTCCAATCTCATCACTACTTATCCCGTTGAACTTTCAATAAAATATTTCAGTATGAGTCACTGACTGACTCTGTATTTATTAACAGACTATCAACAGTATCCACAGAATAACCTGCAGTATATTAACTCACCTAGACTGGGAATCTTCCTGTCTAGACTGTTTCCCTGCAGGGATCATTCACCAGTCTATCACACGGATTGAATAGCAGGTTGTGATGTGGTTTAAATTGTAATGATTCACAGGCTGACTGAAGACAGCAAATTATCGCCTCTGAAACAAACAGATTCATAAAATGAGTCAATAAATATCTGACTTTGAAGCACATGTGGTTTAAGTGCTTCTCAGATAGCACACAGCGATGCATAAACGCAGACCTGACAACTGAAAACAGGTTAAATGTAAATCCTGTACAATAAGTGTGTGAAAAGACTTCAGTAAACCTAACAGCTATCCCATTCTCCCTGATGCACTTAGGAGAAGGAATTCCCCCAGACGGGACCACGCCTGCTGGATCTAACGCTGTGGGAGCCAGATAAAATCCCTAAAGCTAAATTAAACACTTCCTTTTCTTCACTTAACCTTCTTCCACAAGATAGCCCCAAAAATACACTGCCTGCATGTTCAGAATAATATGTAAATACAAATGCAGTATTCACTTCAGTTTAAACAGACAAAATCAAACTGCATCACAACGAATGACTGTGAGTTTAAACAAATAAGGCACATGTTACTTCTGTGGTATGAAACAAAGGTAGTTTTCTTTTTAACTCTTCAGACAAGCAGGTGGAGCAATACAGATGGACCCGGAAGTACAACGAAGTGCACAGGGAGGGCATCACCACACAGGTGTATTAGATAAGTCCAGAGTCGTCCTTTGGACAAACAACATTTGGAAGTGAAAACAAAGGTAAAACAACCTGAAACAAACATATGTTGACTGCAATAGTTCACTGTATTCAGACTCGAAGAAGAGTCTGATATAATAATATGGATATATCAGGGATTTAAAGTAAATCAAATCCCAAATTTTGTCAGTTGAACAGGAGCTTTTGAACAGGAGGCTTTTTCATCAATTTTATTGCTATCCCATTTGGTATGTTTCAGCATTTATATCATAATATTAACGTATTATATTAGAACCTATATTGTGCTCTTCAATTGTTTATTATACCTGAATCCCAACTCATTGTACTGTAAGGCACTGTCATGTCAAAGTATAAAAACAGTCATTATTTAAGGCCCTGCACACCACATTCCACATGGTCTGCAACCCATGTGTCTGACTATACATAGGGGGACTCTATTAAATGGGCTACAATTGTAATCAGGACCATGTGGACTCTAAACTAATATTATACTCAAAGGAATGTAATTTTGTGATTTTGTTCTTTTTAGAGCAAACAGTTATAAACACATGCTGCACAGGTTACCAAATAACTCACCTTGATAATCCTCTTAATACTCTAATACTTTTATGTCATACAGAAACTTTGGAGGATGCGTTTGGCTTTGTACCAACAACACAACAAACCCACGGCCTGACATCTGACAACCATAAACAAAGTCTGGGAGTATCTTCCTCTCAGTAGTTGACAGATGAATTTCACCTGTCCTCATAATTCAACAACAGGCCTTAATTTGAAGGTGTGCTCACACCTACAAAGACATCTGTTTGCCAGGAGTTTATGCAATAATTTAAGAAAGCAGGAGGCCTAACCTACCCATTCATTGGAAGCAGATGTGAGGGATCCATTTCCTACTATAATAAGAGGTAATTACAGGCAAGGTGCCCTGTGTCTTTGTGAAACTACACCAAGCTCCAGTGGTTGATCAGCAAAGTGAACCCATTTGGTATACGAAAGAAGGTAGTGAAACTAACTGCAATCTGCTCTGTATATGACTGAACACTGTGCTAATGGACAAGCCAGCACATGCCAGTTCATGACCTTCCAAAGAAAAAACAGCAGAAAGAGGATAATTTAAGACTCAGCTTTCACCAGTGAGGTTACATCACTCTTTCTGACCTATTTTTTTAGGTAATTTTACATAAATAACATACTTTTTAGAATAAAAGTGTTAAAATAAAATAATTTCTTCTGCTTGCATTTTTTTCAAGTGACCCTTAAGGTATTCTCGTCGGCAAACAGCTCAATTCCAAGTATTTCTGCCCAGGGGGCTGTATGAGGGCAGGATGAGCCATGACTGACAGTGCATGCTTAGAATATAATGTTTGAAAAACAATATATACCAGTATTGTGAATAAATGTTATGAGAAGTTATTTGTTTATGTTCTTTAATATGTTTTAGAGACAGAGCAGTGCCAACTTCCATTCACATATTTTACATTGAGCATCAGCACTGTAGATTCAGAAGAGGCATTGAAGAGGGCTGTGCAAAGGAAAGTGCAAAAAAAATGTAAATGTATTTACAAGTTCATTTAACTCAACAGCTATCAGAAACAATAGGAGGGACAGAACACCTCTGCAGCAGGACAGTGATATTTACTAGGGTCATACCAGGTCTATATAATGGCTGGGTGTATGATATCAGAAGGACAAGCTCCACCTCTGGGCTACAGCAATAGTGCTGACTGGTCCTCAGAGGCACAGCACCCAGGGCTGATCAGACCCTAATCTCTGCCTGTCTGGCCCAGCCCCGTTCTAAAAAACAAACAGGCACAAAAAACCCCACTCTGTTCTTGTTCTTCTATTATCTCCCTCAAATCTGTTTTCCATTACTCCTGCATGGGGAAAGCCCTGATGAAACAACAGACTAGAGAGAAGTTAACCATGTGCCCACAGGCAAGACTGATGTCTGTGCCAGAGAATCTGACTGCACTCTGCAGTCTGGTGTTTGTGCCAAATTTCAGCCCCAGTGTGCCCCCATCTCCACCCCATGTACCCATGACAGGGTCATAATAGAGCCTTAGCAGGTGGAGCCTGGTGGGGAAGACGGGGCCTCTTCGTTCTGGCACAGCTGAAAGAGTCTTTTCTATGTGCTCACAGTTCACATAAATCACACAGGCCCTCGGTTCAGTGCAAGAACCATTTAATTACCACTTTTAAAGCAATAATTGCCTGACTTGGCTGGAGGTGCTGCCTGCATGAAGACCAACAGAAAAGTGAAGCCTTCACTGTCTCTGATGACTATGAAAAGAACATCAAGGGCAACCAAGATCTATAATTTCGATTAGCAAATCCAATACATGTATCACACATGGCTATAAAAGGGGGACCAAGATAAGAAATCTGACATGGACTTCTGGTTGTCACATTTCATCAAATATCACAACAAATATTCACTGATTTAAGAAAAAATCTGCGACCTTTAACATTTGCTGTTCCCATAACTCGGTCCTGAGTGATGTGGTGTTGTAAAGGCACAGCTGGTGGTCACCAGTGACTTAAATCAGGCTGACTCATGCTTCCACAGAAATTAAACATTGCTATGGCAGAAATGTGACACATACAGAGTGATGAACTAGGCTGGTTTCGAAACACTATTTTTCCAATAAATGCATAGAAATGTATAGAGACACCTGCAGGTGAGGACACCTGTAGCTGTCTCTGATCAAACAGTAATCTGCACCATTCAGGAGTGCATAAACAAGGCTTTAAGCTGAGTATTTAGATGACTCCTCATTCCATGGAATCAACAGATGGTTTGGGTGGAGAGAAAATTATATACAGCCACTTTAGTCTAAAACCACAGAAATTCCCCTTGCCTTACCAACTGTGTTACAAGGCCAACCTTCAGCTTCAATAGGCCTGCCAGGTACTGGGAGTTTCACAGACTGTCAAGCCTTGGGGCACATGATGGATGCTAAGCTACTTTAGTCAGGGTGGTGGTTAAGGAGTCCTTGTGTTTCTTTGTATTGAATTGGCAATGCTCAACGTGAACAAAGATAAAATCTGAAATCCTTCACTAAGCTTCTTCCCGAAGGTGATCTGGAACAGCTTCAAGAGAAGTGCATTTGAACATGATCAGGAGGCTCAGTGGTGATGTTTCCATCAAGAGGCTGTGATTTTAATCTAAGGAAACACTCAACCACAAACAAGGTCCACATTCCACTTTTATCAATGCCTTGACTTTCATTACTATAAATTGTCACAAAGAAGTGACTGTACAGGTTTGCACCTCCTACCCTGTTTAACAAAAAACACTCTTGGCCCGAGACTGTCATAAAGACCACATCAGCTGAAAAACAAATACTTTTTTTTTTCAAATGCAAAGGTAGCATGGTGGTATGGGAAACTGCTTCCCCATGTAGCATATAATGCAGATCTTTGCCTTATCATACTTTCATTTCAAATGGCAAAATTGATGGTCGCCGGCTAGAAATGAGAAGCCTGCCTGTCTGACATTACAAAGTCTCTGTCATTTGTTTGAGTATTATTTCTTTTCATTAAAAATACAGTATGTGAATGAGCGTCTGTGTGTTTAAATCTAAGACTTTTTTTCCATTACAACACAGTTTGGCCCGTGGCATGGAACATGCATCTTCAAAAGCAGCTAACCTGGATGGAAAATATTTCCAACCAAGCTCTTCTACTCAGCTGAAACACACTGTGATAGAAATTCAAATATCACATTCAAGCTGAGAGAGGAAAATAAAAACAACAAGGGCTTGTACTTTGGTATAATTAGATCCAGGGGAATTCATTAATCTAGTGTGTTTCTTGCCAAGTTATAAAAACTTGTGAAAACTTCTGTACAGCCTCGCAAGTACACTCTGTTACCAGCTGAAAGACGCTCCAAGTGAAGTAGAGCTCACTGGACAAGAAATAAACACCTGTGATAAATATCTCTACAACTTCACTGCATGAAAAAAAGGCTGAGATGCAGGGGAGATGTTTAAATAAGACATGCTTGTTATGATATGACTAAAGATTATGGGGATTTTCAAACATAAACATACTTCAGAGAGAAAATAAATTTAAGTTTAAAAAATGGGTGAGGGGTTTGGAAAAACAACAAATACACGGGTTTATGTCTTTCAGTATATATAGAGAGAGCAGGACATCTGAACTGTGCACAGGAAGGCCTGAACAAACTTTGCTTCAGGGCAAGTGGGGTCCTCTTGTCCTGTAGATTATTCCAGGTTTCATTTCCCCAACAGGATGGGGACTCAGCAAGAGACAAAGGTTTCAGACCACTGCGGCTAAACAATGGACTGCTGGCAACCTCATAATCACAACCCAATTAGCTTCCAGAAGGCTCTAAATATATCTCATCATGTACCAAATCACTTGTCCAAATTGCCTTTGCTGTTGCTGAAACAATAGGTGGTCAGATGGGTAGAAATGTGTTCCTTACAATAACTATGATGTAAATACTGGTCTACCGCTCGTTTACAATGTACAAGGATTCAGAGATTTGACTGTTAACGCTCCAAGCAAGAGTGAGCAGAAAGAGGAAAGGACAGAGGGTGAAAACAGCACAGAGAAAATTCCTCTGAGATCAAGAAGTGCGTACATGTGCGTATGTGTGTATAACAAGAGAAAGAGTTGTTATGTCTCGTGAGACGGCAGCTGACATGATAACACAGACCAGGCCAGTGTGGATCTCTTCCTGTCTCTCCTGAGGGCCTCTGCAGCCTCAGTGAGGGGCACAGTGGAGGCCCAATACATGAGAGTTGAACTCTTCCATAAAACAGAGGTGACATGACACATATGTTAACAGTGGCTTCAGTGCCTGACATTTCACAGTTTACCTGCTGCTCCACTGTGTCATTTCCTGTGCTATACTGCACTAAAAGCCTCAGCTTAAGGCTTCAAGTCCATGACCAAAGTCAGTCTTGTTAGCAGGTGATGATCCATGTAAAAAAAAAAATGGAAATAAAGAAACAGCATAGTTCTTGTGAATCAGTGTAGAAAAATGTATAATGAGACTCTTAATTAACTTACATTTTCAACAAGGGTATTAGGAAGATGACTAACAAACTGAGTTTAGCAAATGTAATGCTATTTAAGGGATAACTTTAGCCAGGATTGCAGGACTTAAAATTTCTCCCTTTTTTTTTTTTTTTAACTTCATACAGGAATGTTATCATATTAGGCAAGACAATAACTGAGTTGATTTTTAGAAAAGCTGATTGTCAGTTTTCACAGTCTATAAATTTCTTGTAGCCACCTCTAACTCATCAGCCCTTGTGCTCAAAACAAACAAAATCTTTAATTTGTGAACTCATTGGCTAATTAGGCTCCCGAAGAGCAGCAGACTTGTATGGCTGCCTACAAACCAGCTCCTGAATTAAACAAAAGTGAGCAGAAAGTGGAAGCCAGTGTTTTCCCGGTTATTTACTTTTCACTGAGTCATTACACCCTGAAGCCTCCAAAATTCCACTTGCCGACCTCCCTCTGTGAACATTACGGGTTTAACGACAGCTTAGGTGAATTTGCATCTTCTTAAGTTTACAATAACTTATTGCAGAAATTTAAGGCTTTCTGTTTCACAGGTAAAGACTTGTACAGTAAAAGGAAGTGGAGGGAGGACGCTGCTCATCTGTGCTCGGGGAGTGAGAAATCATCAGCTCTGATAAGACACCAGGGTGGGATTTTTTATAAACACTTCACGGGATGTCAGGGTCAAACCTGGTTTTAAAAGACAATGGAGAGAAAAAAAAAGACTGATAGCATCCCTTCAGCAAACTTAAGTACCCAGAGAAAAAAAATCTATTCTGCTCACAATACATAAGAAGGCCTTTGGTGAAAAGGGCAGCAACCCCCATTAGAGTAGCTGTGTAAGTTGGGAGGGACCCTACAAGACAATGCAGCAGCTCCCTTGAACAAAAAGCAGAATGCCCATCAGTGCTGCTAGCAGAGACAATGGCAGATTCAATAGGCCACAGACAACTACTGAGCACCTTCAAAGGGAAAGTGCAATACAGTTAACTTAGCATTTCAATGAATCTCTAATAAGAGCAAGCCTGGGTGCAGCCTGGGAAAAAGCCAAGTAATACAATGTGAAAAGATTGAAGACGATGCCTTAAGGTGGGGAAATGAGTCAGAGTAGGTACCAGTCTATTGCAGTCTTTTGTTCTTTTTAATCAAGCTGAGCGACTCATGTTAGATTTAAAGAGTGACCATTGGCATTAGAGTATGTCAAATTTAAGACCTGCTCGCCACTTGTGTAACAGAAACATAAGGGAAACACAGAGGACGAGGGAGTTTTCTCCCTCATGGGAGAAATGGTGAGAGAGAAGAAAAACCCCAGAAATTTCTGATTTGCTAGTCTCAAATGGCCTCTGACCATTAGCTGTTTTTGCTTATTGTGTAAACTGAGTAGTGTCCTAGAGACATTCTGTGACCTCACCATGAACTCTGTGGGTTTATTGCACCTGTAGCTCCATAACACAGGAATGAAGAGAGGTATACTTTCAGTGCGTTTCACTGACACAGAAGGGGCCAAAGGGCATTTATTTAACTTCTTGTATGTTCTTACAATATGTATTTTTTTCAACATCTGAATATGAACAATTACATTGCACTCCAATAAGTAATGCATTTGCCAATACTGGTCCTTGAAAACAGGCTGTGTACTGAAAGGTTGGCCACTTTAATCACCACATTGATCATATAGTAAATTTCAGCAAGCGTTACTGAATAGAGTTAAAAGATTTTGAATGTTTTCCAGTTGGAGGTGTGTTCAATGCATGGTGTCATCAAAGTGAAACAGAAGACAGATGTGGTAATTGCACAATAAGAACTGCTGCTACATACATTTTTTTTTTTTTGATATTGCATTTTATATTGTTTTAATATGTCTAGGTTTTTCATCTTTTTTCTTTTTTACTTCTGCGTATTGTATGTTGTGTAATGCTGCGGCTACACTGTAATTTCCCAGCTTGGGATCAATAAAGTATATCTATCTATCTATCTAATCAGAGGTTTTATGGCTTAAAATGGATTTAAGGATTTAATTACAGAATGGCACTTAACCTGACTGAGGCTTCAAACTGACCTGAGGATGATGCATAACTGTGAGTCTGATAAACAGCAGTTTGAGACAAAATCCATCCACAGATGAGCGCTTTAGAGGGAAAAAGTAAATGCTTGAAGAGGTGTGAATGGAAAGAGTGGGACTCCAGTTACAATAGGCAGTACTCAAGAGAATGTGTGCTCATGTCAGCACATGCAAAGCGCTGCTGCTGTACCAGCTGTGTTTGGAGTCGGCTCTTCTCCGACAAGGACGCGACGTTGGGCATGAAAGCACAACTCCAGCTACAGAGCATTGTGAGAAGACGTTTGTGAGGACGTGTCCCAGACAAGGGTGGTGCAAAAAAAAACAAACCCCAAGTATATTTTATCCATCTGTAAGGCTTTCATGCATCTCTGTAATCTAAATTCCTTGTGAAATTTGCATCACAGTGCATATTTCACACTGATCTCTGAGTTTAAGATAGAATATGGGTCTTTCAAGAAAATGCTTGATTTGATTATATTGTAATATAAGTTGGCATTGCATACAAACAGCATATGGAATCTAAGAGATCGTACCAATACTTTAGGGATATTTCAGCTCATTTACTATAAATCATGCACACTGAACACATTGCTGCAGACCATCTTCTGGAGCATAGAACAAGTTAAAAAAAACATTCTCCATGTGTTGTAATGTACATGTAAACCCAAATCATCATGAAAAGCCTGCATTGCATTCATATGGTACCGTAACAATAAAAGTAAGCACGATGTTGAATTCTAGCTATCACCTGGGTGACAATCTATTTTCATACTTAAGTTAAATGAATGGATACCAGTGGCTACCAAGAAAATATGAAACGCCACAGCATCATTTGTGATATAGGACTCTGCAATGGTCTTTTAAGACAGGCATAGAAGGATGCACCTCTTCTATCCACACCAAACAACAAGCTGAATTGAAACCAGCCCTGGGCTCACTTCTCTGTAGGGGGACAAAGCAAAACTAAAAAGGAGTATTTACAGCATCTGCATCCAATGGAACTATTGTACAAGTAGAGACAATGAAGAAAAAAAGAGTAAGCAAATGTTGAACAAATGCTGGCCTTGTTTATTTACCACATCACAGCTTTTCGTGGAGTTAGGAATGAATGAATGCATGGCATAAAGAGACAAAAACCATTTAATACATGAGGTCAAATTTTGAAAGACTCAAAAAAGAGAAACGTTACATTTCTGACTGCATACACGATTGAAGTGAACAGTTTAGGAAACTGTGAAGTAGGAGTTAATCTTAGCTGTGAATAAATCATGAGGAACACCACTGAACTGAGAAACAGAGTCAGGTTCAGAGTCCTCACCTCTCCGACCTCTATACCAGCCCAAGTCACACCTCACTGCAGAGTCAACAAATGCCACCCTGCCGGCCTGCACTCCATATGTGCCAATGTGCTTGGGGGGGCAAGCCACTTCAGTTCAACATTGTCCCGTCAGCCAGGATGGCCTCTCTCCCCTGGGGCTATAATTCAACAATGCAATGTTTACTGAACCCAGTCTTCAAGCAATTATGTGAATGGGTCTGGAGGGGGCAGGCCTTCCATACTGTTCAAACTGTGGAGTGGAGCTGATGTTTGCACTGCTGTGCTTTGCGACTCCATAGAGCCTCCATCAACTCTGAATGGAAATTAAACACCAGGTAGCTGTGTGTGAAACCACGAAGCGCCACACAGAGACCAACCACTTCAGTCAATACACCACCCAGCACAAACTAAATAAATCATTATATCAAACTATCGCTGCATAGCATTTAGCACAGGGATGATGGGGTTGAGTTACTTTCCCAGAGACAGAGAACAATTTACGCTAATGACACACACTCTGCATACTATATAGTCATAGGAATCCAGGCCGCCCTTCCCCCCCAACTCCAGTCCAACCCCCAGTGAAGTCAAGGGACACTTGTGACAGTCTATACTGGGAGAAATCTCTGTGCCAAAAACTGTCAGCAGTTGTGCTCATGGTCGATCTCATGTCACACACCAGAAAACAAAGTGGCCTCTCTCACTTTTACATGATTAAGTAAGAGCAGAAGCAAAGACCACTGACCTTGTCAATCCATTTTCATTTGTTAAACATGAGTATGAGTGAAAACAGATTTGGGAGTAGCCATTTTCACCGTTTTTTTTCTCCTTATTTTAATTGAATATTAAGCTCTAAAAATGCTTGACCTGGATCATTTCTCACACCAGTACTGCTGGTTGTTCACAGCAGGATATGGGTACTCATTTGTGATGCAGAGCTGTTACCCATCGAGAGCTTTTATTGACTTTGATTGTTTGAGCTGATGCGCATGACCCTGACATTCCACCGGGGTGAAAGGAGGGCCCGTAGTAACACCAATGCGTGTGCTTAATTGAATCAAGAGACAGTCCGCCTGCTGTAGTTCAAAGTCAAAATGCAAGAAACAGATGCTTGCGGTTCCACATAATTCAATTATGTTGGTATTGTTGGCCTAGTAGTCAATCACAGCTGTGGTAAAAGTGTAGAGGCCATCTCCTATTACCGTCCAGTGTCACACAATAGATAATTGCCCTTTAGGGACTGGAAAGCTTTGGTGGATCGATGATACTGAAGATATATAAGTTATGTTTATTTTTGAAGATGCAGGCAATGAAAGCTCTGTCTCAACTTTGTGCACTAACACAAAGTGATAGATCACGTCATCCACAGGCACAGTGTTCAATAGCATGTCACCACTGGATGTTAAATAGACCTTGAAGTCATAAAAATTTTAACACTATAACTTTTCAAATGTCAGGCATATCGCTGCTCATATATTCTATATCCAGCAGGTGAAAGATTTATGTCTGCTGGTCACCTCAGCTATGTCCCATCATTCAAAAAGGCTTTGCTTCAGATCAAATCAACACAGAGGAGTCACAGATATCTCAGCCACGACAGCTCTGTTTATTGGAGGGCATAAAGGTGAGAGACCAGACGGGATTTCTAAAGGGTGGGGGGAGTCTATTCTCAGCAGCCAAGCCGTGGTCATCCTCTATCTGATTCATACCACAGATATAGCAAAGGAAAAGACAACTTATTTTTGACTCACACATCATTAATTACACTTGAATAAACACCCAGCTGTGCACAGGCTGGTGTAGTGTGTACTAGGCCCAGACAATTAACTAAAAAATTGATTGGTATCCATTAAATTGATTGGTTAATCCATTAACCAGTACAGCCATTTATCAAGCCAAAATGCCAAATATCTGTGCATATCATATCATATCTCTGGATCTGGCTTCTCAGACATGAGGATTTGCTGTTTTTCTCTCCTCTATATCCTTATAGACTAAATTATTTAGTGACTGATAAAAAAATCCTAAAAAAAAAAAAAAATCAATAATGAAAATAACTGATAGTTGCAGCCCTGCGGTATATTACTTAAAAGTGTACGCTGAATTAAAAAAAAACAAAAAAAAAAAAAACCCGAGGATGCATCTTACTAGGACATTCACAAAATGGTGCACTGTCCCACTGGATTCAGTGTTTTTCTTTTAAAACTGTTTACCCCCACCCCTTTTTTGGGCAGATAACTCCATCTTTTTATTCTGACGGATGACAGGTTTTCCAAGATTAATTCATTAATCAGGAAAACAAAGTAAAGATCAGAATGTGTGGACACAAAGGAGTAACAAGAAATACTGGTAATAAATGTACATTTCCATCTATTTTGATCACACTGCCACAAAATAAAGTTTCCTTCACACACATGTTGTAACTAACAGACAGTGTAGGCACTGGCAAAGTGTAGCCTGGCAAAGTTTGAGAAGGTTTAGGAGCAGAGGACTCCAGGGAGACTATGAATAGCTTGTTTCTATGCGCAAACTTAGCCTGGCTTCACTCAACAGGAGGTTCTAGTTTGTCATATTACTTTTAAAAGCATCTTTACAGTACATGCTGATATGACTGTGTGTACTGGAATGTGCTCTACAGCCCACCTGCAAGAGAGCAGCCCTGCACCATCAGACCACAGTATTTACTGAACATAAATAGCAACATCCACACACGCTTGTTTTTTTTGCCTTTAATAGGAAATAAATGCGCTAGTTTGTAACTTTGATTTGATCTCTGGGGGAATAAATGGTTTAACTGGTTAGTTTTGTGGGTGAATGAAACATGAAATCCCCCGCAGAGAGAGAAAGAAGAGTGGAAAAAAGAAAGAGTCAAGATAAAGTCTGAGCTCACTTACAGTGACCAGCTGGCATGTGAGTATCAACGAGAGGATAAGTCCACAGATCGAAGTGGTCGGAGTGCCCATTTTCCACCAACCCAGCATAGGCTGCAAATGCTGGGGAAAAGGAAAACCCGAGGTCCTTCACTCCTCCTGGCCACTGGAGCGGTGTGTCGCCTGCACCTTTTTCAGACTTCTCTTCTCTGTGAAGAAACCCGACTGCTCCTCTGCGTCCCACACCCGGTGGGACCTCATCAACAGGTAAAACCGATCCTGTTTCGCGTTTGTCTTTTGCGGAGGGGACGCGAGTTATCGACTCGAATGGGGCTCCAGACTTGCTTCTTCTCCCGTGCACTCCGAAACTTAGGACTTGGTTGAGGGCTAAACGCAGTCTTGCAAAGTCAATGGGAAGTCCTGTGCAGAGAGAGCGCTGCCGAAAAAGTAAAAGGCGGAGTGGAATTCAGGGAGTGCTGAAAGAGAAGACAGCTAATCCCAGTGTGGGGAGACGCCACCTAGTAGACCCATGTTAGCTCTTTGCATGACCACACAGTCCTCACGTGTCCAGTCCCCAGAAAAAGGCTCCACATGGACGTAAAGTCTGCCTGTGGTACTAAATACTGAGCTTACTGCAGTAGTTTTACTTAAATCAAAGCAGCAATGCCACCTAAAAGCTCCATTATGTAAAAGTCCTGTACTTTAAATTTCACTTGAGTAAAAGTACAGAAACAATAGCAGCAAAATAAGTATCAAAAGTAAAAGTACTCATTCGGCAGAACGGCAGGTTCTCTGAAGCATTTATAATGTGATGTTGGAGCTGATTTTATATTGTTGGGTAGTTTAATCTAATCATATGTTCCATATTAATTATGTTATTCTTGTGCAATATTTTCACGTGCAACGTAACCACTAACTATACTTAACTATACATGCAACAGTACATGTAAGTCTAAGTTGTACTTGAGTAAATGTACTTAGTTACTTCTATTACTGGTTTATGATGACTCAAACATGTGGAAACACAAGTCCTGTTTCCACATCCAAGTACTCAACTATTACCAGCACAATGTACTTTAAGTATGAAAAGTAAAAAAGTAGTCGGAGACTACTCCTGTCACTGTTAAAGCCTAACATGCATACAGTGTACTGATGCATAGAAATGTAAAAATCCATTTTAATGTAGCTGGTGTAGGTGGAAATACCATTAAACTGCTTTATACTCAGTTTGGCTGTTTAATGCATCAGAGCTTGTAAACGTATGTTTTGCCTGTAAAATCCTATTCTGCAGAGTAAGCAGTAACTATAACTGAGAGATAAATGCATTAAGTATAAAGTAGCATAAAATGGAGATACTGAAGATCAGTACAAAAATGTACTTAAGTGTGGTATTTGAGTAATTGTACTTAGTTAAATTCCACCACTGCTGCACTGGTCATGTTACCTGCTTGTCTATCAGGTGAAGTGGGAACAGGGGGTTAAAACAGTGAAGCCATTCTCTGTATTGTCCTTTATGAGATTGCTATAATATTCCTATATTCATATTTCCCACATGGGTTTTATTAGAGAAATCTTTTATGCACTGCTATATTACCCCACTTTTTATTGTATGTATGATACAAGGATATGTCAGTGACATAAAAACACAGAATTTTATGAAGTATAAGAATAAATTATTTAAAAAGTTCACAACAAAGAAGATGAGACTTGATCCTCAGAGATTTGTCATTTTCCTTTGATTGGGCAATAAACCTGTTCCATGCCTGGAGTGTAATTTTCATGCCTTCAGGACACATATTTTTCACAGTACTTAATGGCTCCCTGAACCATGTTCATCTCAATCAACATTTTACTTAATAAATTAATGGTAATGAAAGTGCTTATATAACACTTGTGATCACTAAAGGGTTGAGACTGTCATTTCGGTATACCTGAGCATTAAGTGCCCTCTACTGGAGGTAGAGGAGGCATTGCAGCAAACACTAAAATGACTTCTCCATGCAGTGGATACAAAGCTCCAACTCAAACATAAAGTAAAAACAGAGACAAAATTAAGTGTCCTGTGTTGCTGTCCCATCAGAAGCATGTCCTAAATATAGCACAGAAATACATGGTAAGTGCTTGTCAGGACTGAAGTCATTAGTTGTGTGGAGGGCTGCATGTTTGTGTCCATTCATGTAACTAGTCTAAAGAGCATACTGTATCACTCAGAGATTTAAGAGAACAGCTGTTCCCAATTAAAAGTTGAACCCTGAATAGAAATGGAGAGGAGCTGCTTTCATTTGTTCTCCAAAATAGGCTAAAAAGGGAGATTAACAGACTATGTTTATCGAGTTGGTTGGTATGCTGAAAATGTAACACTTGTTATTATCTGTACAATGTTGTTAGCTGTTTTTTGTTGTGAGCAAGACAATTCAGACATAAACAGGAGGAGCTATAGGATGGCTTACATTCTTCATTATTTCACTTTAAAGCTATCATGGTGATATTCAAGACCACATATATAAACTATATGCTCTCTCTGTCTTAAACACCGGCCACTGAGTAGACATTCTGTGCTCTTCAGACCCCTCCTGAACACAAGAGAAGGATCATTTCTGTTCTTTGACTATGAATGCATACTAGAAGCATCCCACTGACCACAGTGGTGTGATTTAGGGACTCCTCCCTTGTCTCCCATCGGCAGAAAAGTACTGGAAAAACTGTGTCAAACAGAAAAAAGCAAAAAGTGTCTCGACCACTATTATAGGTCCTGAAACCAATGCACCCTTCAACAAACTGTTTAGGATACTTTGGTAACCTTGACTAATGTGCTGCCAATATGGACTAAAATCTTCTGTGACTCAAACACCACATCTGTTGGTGTTTGGAGTTTAGAGTCTAGTAAAGTAGACTACTGTTTAACCAGCATCATTTCAGTATATAATGCCCAAAGAAACTAAATTAATGCTAAGAACAAGATAATGATGTAATACAAAAGTTACATGTTTAATAATCCTCTGGCTTTCAAAGAGACCAAAGCACTAACACAGCAGGTAAATTGACATTTAAGCTGAGGCAGAAGTTAGCTTCAGGTTTATTTAATGCCTTTATATCACTACTGAGAGACAACTTTATCATGATGCAACAACACTTCATAACACAAAGTTTAGGAGGGGTCTGCAAGCTCAAGCCAAGTCTGACTGACTCCCAGTTTTGCTGCTGTGCTTGCACTGTACACATTATTAGAGGCAGCCATGAGGTATGGTGGGGAAGATGTCAGATGACTCACCCTTGCACAAGCCAGCTCTGTGTATTACTTTAGAGTAGCCGTAACACACTGTATGTTGCCAAATGGAGCTGGACTATGCAGCTGCAGAAAACAGCTGTGGCAGTGAGCAACAGATCCAGATAAAGAGGAGATGCTTCCGCTCTCAGTGGGGAGACTTGGAGTCAGATTCACATTTAAGGATATCTGCCTCCAAGACACATGAAATGAATTCTTTCCAAAGAATATGGTCCAGTGTCTTGACTCAGCAGGAGCGTGAATGGGTGTCTCTCCAAGACACGTAGCCTGTTTGTCACATAGTCAAACAAGCATTAGGAAGACATACACAGCAAGTGAAAACTATCTATAGCTCTGACTTGTATCTGAAAGACTGTGCTATCATTTACCAAAATAAACACAGATGCATGAATGCGATGTGCACACATTCGAACACACGGGGGAAAAGTTAAGTAGAACACCACAAAGCCACTCAACATTCAGCAGTGTGGTGCTGGCATCTAGTTTACCACACATGCTCAGACAATTGCTGCGAGATGAAATAAGAATGGCATCTGTCTGGTCCTGCTGCACCTGCTGCACCACCCTCATCGGAGTGTGTGCCTCTTTCATCTTTAAAAATCAAAAACAAATTTATTCAGTTCAAAAGTATATGCAAGGATAGCTTTGTCTTCCACAGACCCTCGGTGAGGTTTTGGCATTGAGTTAGCTGAAGCACACACATCATAAATAGCAACAGTGAAGTGACTGTGACTCAACTACAAACATATACGTGAGCATAAATTAGGTCTTACCAGTCATTTTGACCTGAACTTGAGCAGGTTAGGAGAGAGAGCCCTCACAGGGTTTGGTTATGTGTCAGTGGATGGATACAACCTGATCGTTTCTTTTGGTTCAGCAGTTTTTAATACAGACTTTCCCAAAAAATAATTTGCGATTTTCAAGCCCAAGCTGAGATAAACACGATGAAAGCTCTCTCTGGAGCCACAGAGCTAATTATACAACTGTTTTCACAGACTAAGTGAGACTACATGGCTAATAAACTGAACTGTAAATGTGTAAAATTGGTGGAGTGCCCCTTTAATATTTGGTTAAATATTAAATCATGCAACACCTTTTACTGAGAAATCAACTTTTATTGCGCTCTTTATTACAGTCATTGTGGATTTGTCAGAGGGAAGAAAATACAGGACCTGTCTTGCCGCAGTCCCATGAGGCAGGGTGATAACCACACAGCAGTTCTACTGGAAGAAATAAACCCTCTCAGGTAAAGCTGAGAGTTCATGTTTGATTTGCTGAAACGTGGAGATAACCTTTTGCTTTCCAAATCTGAGCTCAAAGTTTTAGATGTGGTTTAACTATTTAGAATGCAGAACTGGCAATTCACTTCTACAAAAGCCTCTGTCTCCCTCTATAAATGATGCCTACCTGAATATTCTCCCATCGTGTTCTGTCTTGTGAGCTTGGCGTTACGTACTTCCTCTCAGGTGCTGTGACAAAAGCATAAATATGTGTTAAACATCAAGAAATCAAAAATAAACCAGACTTACCAAAATGTATATTAAATGCACAGCTATTACGAAACAAGGAGTGGTACTGTGTAACATCTGCATTGATTAGAGAGGGTACTGAAGAAACACAGTGCTCTTTGTTTTGTTTGTGCTTGTTGTTTGAATAAACTTTTAAAACAAAATATTGTAAGCATTTCCCAGCAGTTTGCTGATTGTCTGATTTAGGAGAAATTACTGACAAACTTCCAATGGTTTTAATATGACGCTATGGCATATGCACATTTGGAGACTAATTTAAAATTATTATTATTTGCTTTTAAAGTGCCAGTTGACTCGATGGACATCTCTTCACCGCCTTTTGGTGAATATAGGCTTCAAACTATCCCACAAAGGAGAGAGAATTCACCTGAACTACACAGGTATCTTACCTGTGTGTCATGTCGTCCCAGCATTTTCATGAGGGCCGACGTAAAGGTTTGATGGGTCTCTCCTGAGTTTGATCTTGTGTCTTTCCTGCACTCGTCTGTGAAAGTGAAATTATACTTGTTTGTGTATAAATATAAGACGTTTCCTCTCCGTTTGTCTTAGTTACGTCGGCTTGATTTGATTTCCTTGTTTAAATCTCCGCATGCTGTGATTGGTCCGTTCCAGAGCGCGCGAACAGGAGAACCACAGGGTACGCTTGATTTTACTTCTTCTTTTTTTTAACCGCGCGTTTGCTTGAAAAATCGCGGTCACGCTTAAAGTCGCGGCGCGGCGAACAATAAACCATACGCACTCTTTTACAGTCTTCTCTGCCTTTGACAGCTCCCGATTAAACTTTTCCATTTCACAGCAAGAAGCACAGGGACTTTGCTGACACTAAAACCATGTACTCACTGCACTTCAACCAGTATGTCATCAACATAGTGCCTGCACAAGAGACCATACCTGATAAAGATCACCTGAGTGGGGCTTCAGCTGCATTGAACCTGTCTGGAAAGAGGTGGTGCAGGAGATGGAGACTGTGAATCCATGGAAATTACTCAGCAGCCTTGTCCTCTATGTAATTTCATCGGGCAATGTGAAAAGTTTGATGTGTGTGTTTGTGGTTCTCATGTTTTGGACATCAGACACAGTATAGTCTGTCTTTTTTGGTGCTCAACAACACCGTAAGTCATCAAGGGTAAAGTAGTGTTTTATCACCATGCTATTGCAGAGGAGGTCCTGAGGCAGTTTGTAGAAGAGCTTCTCCCTCAGACACCAGTGGAGCAGGTACATTACAAGGATGGTGACTAAAACATTTACTTTGATGGAAGGAGTAATGTCAGCACATTGACTATGTATTGAACAGATTTCTACTCTTTGATGAGCTCTGTGTGTACACTAAATGATCAATATCGAGTATGTAGAAAACAGAACAAACAGCTTCACAGTGTCCATGATTGACAGATTCATTATCATATCAATATATATCATGTGAGGTTACAAACACATTAAAATAAAGTCAAACTTAATATGTGCTTGCTTTGTTTATTATTAGTTTTCTCAGCATAAACTGTTGGCACAGTGATATGTAAACATTGTTGATAATCATCTTATCCTGTATTTTAATGTAGCTTGAAAGTTGAATGTATTATATTCATAACATGAATATCAAAATGCTGTAGTTATGAATTTCTTTTACAAGTTGTCAAATGCTTCAGTTGGTTTTCAATACTACATTTATCCCCTTGATGGTTGTAATCAGATGTTTCATTGATTAAAACATAAAACTGCCATTGTTCCAGAACTTGCCCTGCTTACCGGCATATTCAGCAGAACAACATGGTCATTTGGTATTCAGGTAGCTGTACTGATTGTTAACACACTACCCATTCTGTACTGTGTGCTCAATTCTGATCAGTAATATTTCATTTTTGGGAGGACGCACAACATTTCAAAGAGGAGGTTGGCAGCCGTCAGTGCAGTGTTCCCTGTTAAGGAAAAAAGTATAAATGGTGGTTGTTAAAATATACATATATATTTTGACAAGAAATTAAATGTGTTCATTACCTGTGGTGTCATAGGGTGGAGACACCTCCACTAAATCACATCCGACAAGATTCAGACCTCGACAGCCCCGGATAATCTCAACTCCCTAAATCAAGCCAAGACAACTAAAATGCATCAATATCCATACTGAAGACTAAAAGAAATTAGTTTTAATAGCATCAATAACAACTAATCTAATAACTAATTCCTCTGTTGACATTTTCCTTCTTTAAATTATACATGTGGAAGTGGTGGAGTAATTTCTTACTATAACTAGTAATATGACAGGGTTGTGTAATAAGATCTTTTTAAAAATCACTGATGATAGTTTAGGAGGATTAAAGCCTGTTGCATCATGTTTACCTGGATGGGAGTAAGCCCTGCTATCTCTGGCGTTCCTGTTCCAGGGGCAAAGCCCGGGTCAATAGCATCGATGTCGAAACTGAGGTATACAGGACCGCTGCCCATCTGGGCCCTGACCTCCGCCATCAGAGGTGCAAGAGATTTGAACCAGCACTCTTCTACTTGGACCACACGGAAACCCTGCGCAATATACAAATAAGGAATATTTGTGAAAATATCATTTTCAGGTCCAAACAAAAACTGTCCACTGGAGCTTTAAAGCACACCACACTTGATCATACTCGTCTGATCATGTGGTAATAAATAGTTGATATTAATTTCAAATCTCAGCTGCAAAACAGTTCTTTTCATTTATTAGTAGATTTAAAGAAAATGAATTGCCCAATCGTTTAATTGATTGATTGTTTTTCATCATCAAAGAAACGTGTGTCAGTCAAAGAAAGATATTTGTAGATGTAATCTTGGACTCTGGGAAACTGGCATGGAGTTTTAAATTTCACTGACTAAATAATTAGTCAATTAATTGAGAAAATAATCTGCAGATTAATCAATAATTAAAGCAATCATTTGCTTCGGCCCTACATTCATTTAGTCAGACCTACTCATGAGAACAACTCCTGAACCATGTACCTGTACATACAAGACTGACAGTACTGTAGCAGAGTACCTGGGCACGGCTCCATTCATATGAATCCGCAGAGTAGCCTGAACCCCGCAGGCCGATCTGGACCACTCTCTTACAGTCAAGTAGCCCTTCTTCCACACAGCGTCTGAATGGAGTCCCATGTCCAATCTTCTCCCCCAAGACCACATCACTGGTGTCAGCATGAGCATCCACATGGACCAGACCCACCGGGCCATGCCTGATAAAATGTCACAGAACACACTGAGTGAGGCCCGAGGGCACAATGTATGAAGTGACTGGGTTTTTGCTTGAGTTTATTAGATCTGGATTTGGACTGTGCTTTGTTCTAGATGTTGGTTGATTTGTTCATGTTGTTTGAAGTCCTAATAATATGGATCATATCAGCTTCAAGGTCAAGGTACATAACCTACTTACTTCTCAGCAACAGCTTGCAGGATTGGATATGCAATTGTGTGATCGCCACCTGCAGACACCAAAACTTCCTTCACATCTGACCTTTGATCAAGCATGCACTTCAGTTTATAAGGCTATTTCAATGGCAAATAATTGTACAGACACAACAGCTCTTTGCTCTAATGAAACATTTACTGAGCTACATTGACTCTCTGTCTAAAAGCTGAATCGATTGATCTCTCTTTTTCATCTAGTCGTTCTCACCCATAGTCAGAGGGATACATCCATTACCCAGGATCTTCCTGTAGGCCTCCCTGATGCGTTTACAGGTGTCCTTTAGGTCATACACATTCACATTGACGTCCCCAATATCGGCAACCATAAGGGACTCATAAGGTGCTGCCCTGGTGCCACTGTTGTAAGCCCTCAGCATGGCAGACTCTACTCTGATCTGGCGGGGCCCAAACCTGTGGTGGAGGAAATATCCAAGATTTAATTTCAGGGCTGAAATATTTGAATCTAAAGCTGTATAGCAAACTGGGTCATTTTGGACTGTTATAATTACCTTGTGCTTTACTTGAGTATTTCTGCTTTATGTTACTTTGTACTTATACACCATGCCATTTATATGTTTATAAAATATGAAGCATTGTTATAGACAAACAACCCAGCATTATAAAAAGTTGTTAAAAAATACTTTTGCTTTGACAACATTAACATGCTGCTTATAATAATGCATCACTAATAATATTCCAATATGTACATGATAAATATAACTCTGAATGGTGACATTCTGCATAATGGTAACTGAATGCAGGGCTTTTACTTGTAGCTTGAGTATTTTATGTTTCTTTCACCACTGATTATTAAGCATGTACTTGTATTTACATTAACTGTCATATGCTCAACTGTCTTGGAAAAAAACTTATGAACCAAGTTGCAGTTTCAGTTTATAAACCTGATAATAACAGCTAAATGCAGGAGCTACTGTTTAAAACGACATTATACTCTAACCACAAAGTAATGGTATAATGTAATAGGGACTCTTGCAAGAGGCACATGACACTGTATGATTACAGAAGCAACAGGCCTACACTTTTCCACAGCAGCTGCAGAAAAAAAAGACAGCACCTTGCTCCGGGTCGGTTGGAGGTCCCGGTATCAATTGGGACGCCGACAAAGGCCGCATCAAGCCCGTCCGACGTCTCCTGGTAAGGTAATTTGGCCATGGTGGGGATCCCTGACACCCGTGCAACAAACTCGGCGCTCGGTGGCACATTGAAGCGTTTCCCTGAGCACTTTCTGTGGGGATTTATGCAGAAAACTCGCCTGTCGCTGCACAGGGCCAAAGTTTGTCGCGGCTGCAGACACAGGAAGTCAGCTGCAGAACAATACGGCGAAATAATACTGCGAGTTATATTCAGGTTCCTCCCAAATGAAAACATATTTGCAGAGTTGTGAGTCTAATATGGAGCTGTGTGAGTTGTGGTGAGTCGGACTTATGCTGCTACTTAAGTGTTTCCTTGTAAGTTCCTAACATCCCATTTCCTATTGGCCACAGGGAAATGACAGAAAGAGTAGTGAGAGTAGTGTTTAATGTTTAATGAAGTGGTCACTCCTTGTTGTTTTGAATGCACCACGTCTGAAAACTGCGCACAGTATGATATCTCCCCTGGTGATTTATTATTTTGTTTCTTTTCTTGTCTGGTCGTGGATGTGGATTTCAAAGTTACGACATGGTTGTGAGCCTGAAGGCAGCACGAGTCCACAAAACAGTAACGGAGTAGGTGGGAGGGGCGGCCTCTACCAGAAAAAAAAAAAAATAGATCAACATTAAAGCACGACCGAAATCTTAACACACTATGATGTTTTCTTAAGCAGATATAAAGGCTTATTAATGGATTTGCCAACAAATTTAACTCCTCCTGTTACCTGTAAAAAGACGGTTACCTGTAGAAACACGGTATATATAATAACCCTAACCCATGTCTTAATAAAAGAAGATTCAATTATTGGCAAATATTGTTCATTAATAAACACACAGCTGCTTGAAATAGCCTGTTATATGGTGTTTTATCAACTGTTGAGTCAACGTTTTGCTTTTCGTTTTTCACTTACTATTCTGTATGATAAACACAAAAATACTCGTGTTACAGAGCCACAGTTACAATATACTCAAAATATAGTTTTTTTTTTTTTTTTTTTTTTTTCCTTTGAGAAATCCCAACAAATTGGGTGACTATGAGTGTCGTCTTTATTGTGTTTAACCTTTTATCTATATTTTTATCTGTTTCTGGTGGAAACCGGCTTCCATGCATTTTTCATAGTGCTTCGGTTAACTAATTTACACTTTCACATGCTGACCACAGTGTACACTCAAACTAAAAACTGCTGTTAAAAATCTCCTGCTCCTGTAAATTATCAGTATTACAAATAAAGTTTTTTTTTGAAAGGGAAGAGAAAAAAATGATACAAGAAGCAACAACCTCAACCTAAAAAAGCACAGCAGCAAATCTTTAAGAGCCTTATAGGACAAGGTCACGTGTCACAAAGGAATCCACACCTCGTACAGATCAAATAATCAACAAGTCCTCCACATAAGGTTTTGGGGGTGTCCAGGTCCTATTTAATGTTGGATGTGAGACAGTTACAGCGACAGACGGAGGAGTGTTTTTTATTTTATTATTATTATTTTTTTTTTTTTGGTCATTTGCGCACTTCACCTGTCCTCCTCGAGAGGCAGAGAGTGCGTCAGAGCAGCTTCAGACGCAGCACATCTCACACAGCACATCTCACTCCGCAGACTTGTCTCATTACATTGCATAATATCGACAAGCCATCATGGTAAGTACGACGTTAAATTCAATTTCTAACATTTATCTCTACGTCTGTTGTTTTGCGTCTAACCTATATTCGGAGGAAATGGGGGTGAAAGGCGTTCGATTCTGTGATATTTGTCCAACGATACCCTCTTTTGTCTTGATACATTCTGAAGCCAGTTATGGCTAAAAATTCACTGCCAGTATTCCTACTGTCAGACAATTAAAAATTAGATAGGTTTACAGTTTTTTAGAATCTAGTCTAATACATTCCTGCACTGCAAACGTCTAATCCTCTTTCCACATAACTCATTCAAATCAGCTTAGATACCAGGGCTTGACCACTGGCCTTATTCTAACATTGCTACCGGTTTAACAGCCTGATTTTCTGGCCATGTATGCAGCTTTTATGCATTTACATCAGTCCAGTGCCTCTTGTAAAAAAGATCATTTTATGTGAAATGAAAAATCCCTCTGACCGTGTGTATGTGGCTGTGTTACCTTAAACTAAGACACCTATAATATTTCACCTATATAACAATTCACCATATATTAGAAAATAAAAAATACATATATATAATAAAGTAGGAATCTGACGGCACATAACCTCAGTGGAGCATCTTAATGTGGCTTTTTAAAGAGACAGCACACTGCAACATGTCTGACCTAGATAATCCCCTCTCCCTACAGTAATCCCATGCGCAGTAGACACAGTCTTATGTCGCAGCAGAAAATGCAGGGGCTCCAGTGAAATAAATAATAGACCGAACTTCAGTTAGACATGCTAAATAGACTGTAAATAGTCTATTTAGACTATAGACTGTAGTAGTAGGCTTTTCATGCAAGTTGGAGCAAATGAACTGATATAGTTTGTGCAGTTTTGCGGTTATTTTAAAGGATATCTTAAAAAGCACTGTTTTTAAATCAAAATTTTGAAAGGCCTCATTGATTCTGATTCTGACTGATTGATTCTTTCCTTCATCTGTTCCCTATTCAGAAATGAATCTTAATCCAAACCTTCTTTCTCTTCATCCCAGCGTGAGTGTATTTCCATCCACGTTGGTCAGGCTGGAGTCCAGATTGGCAATGCCTGCTGGGAGCTTTACTGCCTGGAACATGGGATCCAGCCGGACGGACAAATGCCCAGTGACAAAGCCATTGGCGGAGGAGATGACTCCTTCAACACCTTTTTCAGTGAGACTGGAGCTGGAAAGCACGTCCCCAGAGCTGTTTTTGTGGACCTGGAGCCCACAGTCATCGGTAAACTCCCAGAAATATAGATATCGTTGTCTCACTTTGTTGATTTCACTTTGTCTAACTCTCAAGTCGTTTGTGATTCAATGTGTCTCTTCAGATGAGGTGCGCACTGGGACCTACCGCCAGCTGTTCCACCCTGAGCAGCTGATCACTGGTAAGGAGGATGCTGCCAACAACTACGCCCGTGGACATTACACCATCGGCAAAGAGATCATTGACCTGGTGCTGGACAGGATCCGCAAACTGGTGGGTAAACTGCGAGCAGCAGGAGTTTTTTTTTAGTTTGGTTTTAGAATAGCAAATTAAATCATATAACTGTATCTCATATATTTGACTGTCTCTCCCTCTCTGTCCTCAGGCTGACCAGTGCACTGGTCTTCAGGGTTTCCTGGT
>JBBMJY010000012.1:21528021-21540878 GCA_037833715.1 Toxotes lorentzi
AGGGTATGGAGGAGGGAGAGTTCTCTGAGGCCAGAGAGGACATGGCAGCTCTGGAGAAGGATTATGAGGAGGTCGGAGTCGACTCCATTGAGGGTGAGGGAGAGGAGGAAGGAGAGGAATATTAAAAGGGATGTAAAGAAGCTAGTTAAACAGGAAACTGTTGATTTCAGTGTGATCCTAGATACATTCCAAAAAGCCTACTACATACCAGTTTAACCATGTTCAGAGTACAATCATGAAAATGCCAGTTTGGCTCTGTCCTAAATAAAATTCCTGTAACGTGAAGTTGTTTGTGCATCATTTATCAGACCTTTTTTTGAATATACCGTAAAATGTAGGATGCAGGGGATTTCTCCACCAAAATGTTTGAAATCCTAAATCCTATGGCATATTACTGTGTATATAACCAACTGTCAACATATTAATCTAAATTCACTTAACTCACAGAAACTTAGAAAGGAGAGGGGTTAATAAACAAGGGGAATGACTTGTACAATCAGTTCAGAGCTCTTTTCAGACACATACCTTTATTCTGAAATATACATTTACCCAAAATATTTCTCTCCATCTTTAGTATGAAAACAATATACACACACTCTTAATCTTCTGTTCCTAACTGACCACATGATTATGTGATATTTAAAGGTGCTGAAATTGTAGACTTTACTGACTGGTTTTGATAACATGATAGTGAAGTGTGAAAGGTTAAGCCACTCTATTCAAATCATTCAAATCAATTTATAAGAATATAATTAATATCATATATAAGATAGCAACAAACCAACACCAGTAAGCCATAACGGCTCTGAGCATGTGCAAACATGGACATAAAGTGCAAACCACAGGATCAAAAACAGAACAAAATCACATCCATAAAGTCAGTCAATAATCTGCTCCACACAAGATCCACGCAATCCCTCATCATCACTGTGTAGTAACACGTAACACGACGGAGAGGTTTTTACATGCGTTACGTTGTGCAGATGACAGTTTTCTTGATTGCTTGCTTTCTGATACGTGTTACCTGTGAGTATGTAAAACTTACCGTCACCCTACACAGTAGAGTCTAACCAGTATATTATTACTGTAATCTAAAATATCTGCATTGGCCTTCACCTTTATCTTGACTAACAAATATCTGAATAGTGCATTAGGGCTTGTAAAAGAAAATATCTATGCTTATAGCAGAATTACCAGAGACCAGTAGTACATTTCTTCTTAAATTAATTTAACACTAATTTAGTGAGATATCAAACATAGAAAACACAGGGATGCCAAGCTTATTTCTCCAACTGCATAGTCTCTATTGTCTATGGCGCACTGCACTCAAAACACACACTGCATTTTGCATTAGGGATACTAGTAGCACTTTGTTAAACTCCCACTGATGGTGTAGTCATGCAGAGTGAAACAAATTCAGAAATTTGTGAGAACTCAATCTGAGAAATGCAGATCAGCATTTTCAGCAGCACAAACAGCACTGGGTTAGGGTGGACCAGGAATATCGAAAAGGTGAATTACACCTTTAACAATCTGCAATAAATGCTGGAATACACTCAATGTCACAGAGGATGAATAACAGTGTAAGAGTATGGTGCTTTTGCTCCTCTACATAACCATTAGATGCAAAGGCTGAGACTCTAAATCTTCCAAATATCAATGTTTTACTGAATACAAAAGCAAGTTTCAACTCTAGCATCCCAGTCTAAACACTCTAAGTTATGTGTTTGAGTGTATCTATGCAGACAGTATGCAGGCCTGACGCTGGTCTCGTCCATACAGCAGGAAGCCCACAGCGGTGCGCAGGTCTTCCAGGTCCAGGTTAGCCAGAAAGATCCTCTGAAGCTCCACCTCCACCCTGTTCACACTGGGTCCACTACAGCCCTTCAGGAGAACCACAGCAGACTGGCACATCAGCCAGTCAGCCAGCTTCCTCATCCCTGCACTGTCCTGATTGACCAGGGCCTTCCGTCCCCAGAGGCTCAGATGTAGCATATTAGCTGCGACACGGGCACTGGGGCGCTGCAGAGTAAGAAAAACATCAGCGAGTAAGGTTTCAGTTATTTTTTATTATACTATTTTCAACATCTGTATCCTTATATAGTTTCTTTTGTTATTTCTGGGTGACTTGTCTGTTGTAATGTTGCAATTTTACCATTATGATTAATAAAGGATTACCTATCTTAACAGGTAAGTATTAATATTTATATCTGGGATGTGTACATAGAAAACTGTTGTTTAATACACCCGCCATGTCAATGTTTCAAGGACATAATGCTGCAGATCAGTGTTGTGTTGCAATGCCCCCAAGTGGTCAAAAAAAAAATAATCAATGAATGCAGGTTTAAGTTCTTATCAAGGTGATTAAACTTTACTGAGCATTACCAAAACGGGTTAAAACATTTCACAGTAATGCTTAGATGATGAAAAAAACCTGTAAACACTCAGTTGAATCATATCAATCATCGGCCGAGTACACTGTGTCCTAACAAATCCTCCCCACCGCCGCTCTACCTTCCTGGGGTTCCTCCTGAGTAGTAATCGGATCACCAACTGCACATCAGCTGGAACACTGGAGGGCAGAGAAGGAAGCTGCTTCTCCTGGTAACTCCTGCTCTCCAGTCCCACTGCTCGATAGAACGGATTACGCTGCCCAAATATCTCGTAGGAGATGGCACCCACCGCCCAGGCATCTGCTTTGCTGTAATCAATCACCACACCAGACCCGGGAACTGCAGTGGCCACCTGTGGGAAGAAGCATCATGGAAAATGATTAAACATATGGTTATTTACAGCAAACTGTTAAAACTTGTTTGTGTGAATCTGTATTAATCACTGAACACAACAGTGACAACCCCTTTAAAACACAAGTCTTTTTACATTTGTAAGTGCAAACTGAGCTGCTGTGGTAATTCCATTTTTATATACACTACATTTATGCACATTTTCATGACAGAACATATATTGGTAAATACTGGTTATATCAAAGTCATATCTTTGATAAGACACATGCACGTCGCCAAAATTTTTCTTCATCTCTGAGTCTAGGGGCCAATAAGAGACGGCGCAGCAGCTGTTGGACATTCTTCCTTTCCATAATTACAATAAAGAGCTACTTAAGCCTACCTCAGGTGCCATAAGCGAGGCATTCCCTCCTCTGCTGACCCACATGCTGTTAAAGGGCAGCTGTAGACTCGCGTCACTCTGGGCCAGGCAGCAGCCAAAGTCAGTAATCACTAAACGAGGGCAACCATCTGCATAAAAGCAAAATCAACTGAAATGTTAAGAGAAATGCAGTCAAATCTCAAACTTATGTAACCTGCATTTCAGTTTAATTTGATCTCTTATTGATGGAACACGTGTGTGGGTCATTTATTTCACCTGAGTCAAATTCCAACAGCACATTGTCTGACTTGAGATCTCTGTGAGCGACACCCTGTCTGCACAGATGGTCAACCCCCTCAAGAAGCTGCAGCACCATCAGAGAGCCCTGCCTGCAGCTTGGCATGGACACTTCCAGGTACTCTCGCAATGTGCACGGATAGCTAGGGCACAGAAGAAGACAGGCTGGTAGTGCCATTTTATCCTCACGATTGTCATGAAATCAGATCCAGTTTTTGATACCATTTATGTAGCAGTCACTGAATGCCTTTACATTCTGTCATTACCTCTCTACAAAGTGGTTTTCATTTTTAGTGGTAGACTCAGAATTCAAATTACACGCACAAGGGATTCACAGGAAATGATGCAGCATTACTGTTTCTCACTGTCCACACTGCTACAGCTGTATCAGAGCTGCTTTAAAGTGCTGATAATGTAAACTCAACATCACCTTCTGCTTCACATTAAAAGCATTCAATTGGTGAAACACGGGATGGCCTTTACCGTGAAGCAGCCCCAGGATATTCAGTGTCACTGAGCACCAAAGGTTATGTTTGCTGCCCCCAGAATTCTGGGACCTGGAATGATAAACTGCTCCCATCAGTAACCATGGGTTACTGATGGGACTAAAATCTTAATATTTTTAAGATGAAGCTGGTGACATTTGATTTAAAAGTTTTCTAATTCTCCTCCACTATGAGATTTGATCAGGAGGGTGAAAGGTGGCCGGTCTTACTTCTTCATGACCAGGAAAAGAGTGCGACTGTTGCCCAGACCGGCAGGGTTAAGCCTGGCTGGCAGCACATCTGGATACTCTTCCTGGGCACCTGGCAGCAATGGAACGTCTGCTGTGAAAGCCCGGTGCACTCTGATCACATTGGGGTGAGCTGACAGTCTTTTGGGCAGGACTCCAAATTGTCTGAATGTAGAAACAGATGAGGTCACAGCTATTAATTAACATCTTTCATACGTAATTAATTACTTTAATTACGACAGAACTAGTAAAGAACAATGAAAATAATTACCCATCCAGAGTGATTTGTTCTTTTTCCTGCTTTAAGGCCAGGGGGCCTGCAGGCACCAGCTCCTGTGACATGGATTTTAATATCGCCTCGCTTGATGAACCTGCCTGCAAACAAATGGCATCAAAAAAGACCTGTCAGTGTCAGTGTATTTGTTTTCCCACAGAGGATTGAGGACTAAAATAGACATCCCCGGGAGTCAAATCCATTGTAATACGCACCCCAAAGTTCCACATCATCTTGATAGCCAGAGGGAAGTTCCTCAGCGAGCAGCATGTCAGAGGTCGAGTCTTCTCTCCTTCCTCTTCATCTTCTCTAAGCTGCACCAGGGTGCACTTGCTGCCACTTTCCTTTGGAGGGGCAAACTGAGCTGCAGCCTCGTACACAGCAGCATTGGAGCCTTTCCCAATCTGGTTCCCAATAATGTAATCTTCCAGTTTATATCCTGCAGTGAATGGCTTGAGTGGGCTCTGGAATCTTTTCTTCCTAAACACAGCCTGCAGATTGGGAGAAATGTTTTTGTTTGTTTGTTTGTTTGTTTCTTAAGATGAGGAAAGGTGGCTGCATGCAGATCTCATCCTTTATTTAGGCCAGGTGAAGTAACAGATTCAGCAGAGGAATACTTATTAAGCAGAGTGTTATATTACTTATATCTACTTTGTAGTCTCACACATACAGATATAGAAACATAAAAAAAAACCATCATACATTATGTTATAAGCACAAAGTACACCTACCGCAGAACCGTGCAGAAATACAGTATTTAATACAACAATTTCTCTGGGAATACCTGGATCTCCTGACATGTCGCCGCACTCTTTCTGTCATCCTCAAGCTGCTGTTCGATGAGCCCCACGCCGAGACCGAAAGCCAAAAACACGGCCCTGTTTCGCGGGGATGCGCCGGTAAACCTCCTCCTGAAGCCGGCGGACTGGAGCTGAGCTGCCAGACCCTTCAGAGAGGTGCGGTAATAGCGGTACCGAGACGGCAGGAAAGCCTGAGGCTGAACGGTGCGGACCGACGGGCCTACACGAAAACGGTCAGCTCGGAGCTTTGATGCGACTCGGCCACCGGATTTGAGGAGACCCAGCTGAAAGACCGACCGGCCCAACTCGAGCCCCCGGCTAATGGCGTGTTTCACAGACATAATTTACCTGCAAAGGCAATTTAAGCTGTGTTTTTGGAGTCCGGCCTGTGTCAGCTACACTTCAACTGTCACTCACAGGAAAGGGCACTTTTACGTAAACAAAACAACTGTTACTGAGCATGCGCGAGAATGACAGCTGACCTAAATATTCATTTTATTAATAATAATAACAACAGCAATACTAGTTATTGATATTATAATTTTATATTCTGTTTCTGTACAACAAAATATTCAGTAAAGAAAAATAGCTAATATGTTGGAGGAAAGTAGTTTCCAGGAAGTCGGTGTGGAGTTTTGACACAAACGGTGCCTCAGAGGTTTTGGACCACTAGAGGGTGAAGACACAGCTTGATGACACAGCTTATGATAAATCAACTTTATTGGCTTTTTTTTTTTTTTTAATTCTTGTAAAGACAAGGCAAGAGATTCCTCAAAGCATATACAGACAACCATAAGAGAAACAACTCATCTTTATTGTCACTGTGGCTGGTTAATTCATTCATTCAGAGCTCCTATTAGGAAAGTGTCACTAACCAGTGTACAGGCCCAGTGCTTTGGTACAATATCCTTTATGTTGTGTCAATTAATATTTTTATATTTCTAATGCAATGCATTAAATTACTAAATGTAATGTGAAAGGTGTTTGTCATTTTGAGCGACCACTTTAACATTAAATGTAGTCTTTTGATTAAAAAACAATAAAAGTAAAAATAACATAATAACATTCAGTATTATAATTGGAAAATGACTAGAATTGGGATATGATTTTAACCATATTACCTAGCTCTTCTGATTAATGCAGCTTTAACATCTTTGCTACTGCTACAATTACTACAAATACTACCAATAATAATCATAATGGTAGTGGGGTTTTTTCTGTATCTCATTTCTGAGCAATGAATGAATGAAAATCATTGAATATTAACATATTTCCATGAAAACCTATGTCAAGAAATCACTAATAACTCTGGCTCTATATAGCATACCCCAACACTGTAAACTTCTAAGTGTGAAACTAAGTGTGTAAATTTGACATTTAGTACTATAAAAAACACAAAATGCTATTAGTAATAAAAATGAAACCACTGAAAATAATGTCATGAATCAGCTTGTTAGTTTGTTTTCAAATTGAATGAATCTAGATCTCTGCAGTGTGCTCATCAAGGATCATGGCGACTGTTTATGGTGTCTCATTGTCGATTATCCATTTGATCCACTGGACGTAGTTCCTCACTTTGGTGTAAACCCCAGGAAAGTATGGGTTTGCGCAGCTGATACCCCAGGAGACAATGCCCTCGAAATAGCCGTTGCAGATAAGGGGACCACCGGAGTCACCCTGTGGGTCACCAAGACAAATAAGAGATGATGAACAATAATTTTGATTTTTTTTTTTTCCAATTCCAGTCTTGAATGATATACACTAGTCTGCAGTGAAAACTGTGCAGCATTTAAGTGGTTTTATTTGCACACTGTGGTACACAGTATGCATCTGTGACTCTGTAGACACATTGTGAACACAACTCAAGTTTGATAGAGAGTAGAAGCTTCATATTTACACCACAGGTAGTCCACACGGAGCAGACACTCTGATTACATTCTGGAGTACCTTCCTGCATACATTTTGAATATTAATGAGGGAACACAAACTTCCCAGAAATTGGTGTAACTCCTTAACACTTTAAGCTAATGTCAAATTTAAAAAAGGTATGTGGCATGCAAGGAGAAACATGCTGGTATAAAGTCTTTGCTAATTAATAAGTTAAATGTCTAAACTGGGAGGAAACTGATTTCACAAATACCCCATTGCTGTAGATGATCTGATTAGACTTTGGTGTGTTGCAGCCTCACAGAACCACTAGCATGGCTAATGAGTCTTAGTGTTAATTTGTTGTGCCATGACAGCTGTTTCATAGTCACTCTTAAAAAGTTACTGAAATAGTATGTGGGCATGCTCAGTGTTAGTATGTACTACAAGACATCAGTTTGCTTTTCAGACATTAAAACACGCAACAAAGAAGCAGATAATACACATAATGTAAAATAAAATGAAAATGAATGTTAAAGGTAGTATGTACTGTACCAGACAACATTGTGCTACATCATTATGTACTGATTAAATTACGCAACACATAAAAACAAACACAAGCAAACAAACAAAAACAACATAAATCTTGTACCTGGCAGGAATCTTTGCCGCCCAGTCGAGATCCAGCACACAGCATGTTTGGCGTGATCCTACCCCAGTAGTAATAACTGCAGTAAGGCTGTATTCTCACGTCCACGGCACGTAGCACAGGGGAGAGGTAGAAGCTGTAAATCTGTGTCACACCCCAGCCGCTCACGGTGCAGACGTCATCAGTAAGCTGAGGGGTGTTTTCATCAGGCAGATCAACTGGCTGGACATTGGCATTCAGCTGTGCCGGCTCACTCAGCTGTAACACAAGTCAAAGTTACGGTATCACCTCTGTGAGACGGTGACCAAGCAAAGGTCAAGAGCTCCATGTCACGTATCTACTACTTCAGGCTGCCATTCTTCTGCTTACCTTAATGATCATGATGTCGTTGTTGAATGTCTTGTAGTTGTAGTTGTGGACATATATCTTTGAGACATTGAAGATCTGTTCAAATCCTTCTGTGGCAGTCAGGCTGTGTTCACTTAACACCACCCTCATCAAAGTGCTCCTGAGGGCCAAAAGACATAAGGTGCTTCAGAAACTTAACTGCAAAATACAATAAAAATTACAATTTCACAAAGACACATTCTGCCCTCATTAGATATTAACACAGTTGTTTATTATAACAACATCTTGGCTCCTCTCAAAACATCATCAGTTTGCATTACTGTAACTGCCTTCTTTTGTCTAGTGTCAGTACTTACGGTCTCCAGCAGTGGGCAGCAGACACCACCCACTGAGGGTGCACAAAGGTTCCTCCACAGTAGTGTTGTCCAGTCTCAGACTGCAGGGATGCCTGATATTTGATGGAGTACGGCACAACTTCCTGACCCCCAATGATCCTCGCTGCAAGTGCCTCTGTGGACAGAGACAACAGGCAGGGAGTCTTTTAGGTTATAACAATTCTGGTTTACAAAATGTTCTGTGGTGCACTAAAGAGGAAAGTTAAAAAAAAAAAAAAAGAAATTCTGTTTTCACCCTCTTTTCAGCCACTGATCATACCTCTCTACCCAGGAGTGTAAATTTTAAAGACTGAGAAACTTACCTGATACTGAGAAAGTCAAAAGCAGCAGCACAGTGGACCTTCGCAGTGACCCCATATTTTTACTTATCCACTGCAATGGAGAAATATGACTTTTAGCAGCTTCTATATACAGTAGAAGAAGAGTCAGACATGCCTTTTAGTGTATGTATGACACCTAAAGGCGATTTCTATCTGATTAATTTAATTAACTATTTATTTATTCATTTTGCTGAAAGGTAGTATCAGAGTATCAGAGCTTAAAAAATGTAATCTGTGATGATTCATCATCATACTCTACTGTCATCACTATGATTTCATTTTGAAAATACTGTACTATTTGACTTTTTAATGCAATTTTTTTTTTTTTGAATTAAAACACTATCACACCCTGAATTCTGGACAGACTCTTGTAAACTGATGATTAGATTTGAACAAAAAGGGTTAGAATCACCATGTACTTACCTGTTCAAACACAGCAATCTTCAGATTTATCTCCAACTGGTGAGGCCAGCTCTCCTGTTGCCTTTTATAGTGTAACTGTATCCTTACCTAAATCTTTTGTTTAAAATATCTTTTCGTCTTGTTCTGTACTGTGACCAGATCACAGTTCAACAATGAAACTGACCTACTACTTGACAAAGCTAAGGCGTTCTCCTGTATTATGTTATTTTTCTGAGCCTTGGTTTTCTGCTTGCACCTTGGGATATGAAGGTATTTAGGATGGGAACACCTCCACATGGTCATCATCACCAGCTCACACACAGAGGCCGTTTACGGCCTTGTCGATGGCCTTGTCGAGATTTGAATGCTTTGCATGAGGTGAAATTTTTTTTTGCGTGATTGTATGGGTAAAGAAGTCACAGTGATGTCTGAATTTTATTTGGTGAACTAAATGTGAAAAAAATTACAGCAGTACTCTTTGAGGCCTGTGGTTCAACTCATGTTTCTATACTTTTTATTTTCTAGAATAGCATTTGAACACAAGTCTCCCTGACAAATCAACACACAACTTCTTAATTGAAAGTTTAGTTAAAAAACAAGTCATTACAGGCAATAATGCACCTTGTGATTGACCATGATAGTTTTATTGTCTGTATCTAACACCACATTGCTACATGCTGACATGTTTGTTATATGCTGTATACACAGATCAAAACCAGGTTAAAGCCATTATTTCTTTACTGATTTCCCTTTAAATCTATGTGAATTACATACTGTCTGGGGACATAAACCCAAGGGACATAAACACTTCATTACTCTCAGGTTACTCTCTATAACGGTGCCTTTTGTTCTCTTCATTACAATAGGTATCAAACTATACACACATAATGGTTCCACTGCACAACACACCCTGGTTTTGTTGTACACGGTAGTGCAGTATCTCAGTGAATTATTACACTGGTAGCCACAGATACTGTATTACTATGGCTTTGAAATTCACCGTAAGAATGAATTATTCAGTGATCACCAACTAATACTACTACTCTGGTAATAAAACTAATACTGTAGTAATCAATACTGATAATAATAACAATGTGGCTATTGACACTACTACGACCACTATCCCTACTAAAAACAACATTAGAAATAGACATAAATCTAAATGGGTCAGTTGATGACATGCTGCCAAATCGTCATGGATTGGGAAAATAATGTTTTCCAACACACAATCTTTTCATTTGCATAATTACAATCGGATAAACTGGTAGGCTATTTTCCTCAGTTACTGTTAGACTGACAACAACGATTTTGCTGCCGCTCTGCTCAGTCAAAGAGACAGCGAGGATGCAAAGTTGCACTGTTCTCTTCAGGAAGGAACCCTTCAAGGTCATTATCAGGCATTTACTGACCTGTAGAATAATACATGTTTGGAATTTCTTTTTCTGAACATATGTGTAACTGAAGGAGAAATTGCATAACGTTTGATCGGGAAGTCACTGCTGAGTCACAGGAGCTGTGAGAGAAGTGATGATAGCGATGCTGGCACTGATGAGCCTTCAGGGCCACCCCACTCCAAAGACTGTAAACTAAGATTCTCCCAGGATCTACACGGCTCCTTTCCAGTTAAACATTTTGTTACAGTCATTAATTAATTATTTCTCAAGTGAGCTGAGTTTTTTTTTTTTTTTCACATCAGTAATTAAAAACAACACAGACTACTTGCAAACCACAAGTGCACTTTAAAGCATTCAGGAAATGCGCCAGCCCTGATTAAGCTTTATTTATGAAATTTGTCAAGTCATACAGATGGAATGAAATCAAATACCGCTGATAAAGATATTAAAACCCCTAAAGGATTTATATCAGATGGTAACACTTTAACCCTGCATTTAGCTTTTATATGCAAAACTTATATAGCAGATTTTAACACAATATAATGTAGTTGTAAGCAGATATAAGAGGATTTTTGTACTTATAACTTTGTTTGTCAACAACTGTAACGTCGCCCCTGAAGCAGCCATAACTGGTGTATAAGCAAATAACAAATGATTACTAGCGCAGTGTAACATGGCAGTAGTCATATCTAATAAATCATTCACATCATTCACCAGCAAGTTTAAAAATGTTCATAAATGTGGTCAAAATTAATGAAGCCTGACAAGAACATTCTTAATTCAAGGTCTTTGACTTCTTGCTCTCAGTTACATTTCAAGGGCTTAAGAAGTGTATGAGAATTGCTCAGCTGACTGGATAAGTAGTATTTGTAAATTAATATACAATTAATGAATTGAATAAACATAATTTTATATAAATAAATACTAAATGTTTATTAGTATTTATCATTGTGTTATATCATGTTGTCAATCATTCATTCTCTGTCGATATACTAAGTTAGAAATGCCTCCTAGATGGAGCTATAGTTGTTGTCAAATACATTGATAAGCATGTAAAAATGTATGTCATTGTCACTGCTTAAAACCACAACTACACTAACAAACATAGTGTGTTTAGTAGTTGTTTGTATTATATGTATAAATGCCATAGTGAATGTGAGGGGATGGAAGCTTAAACCAAGAAAAACCTCTTTTTCCAGTCAGCTGACGAGTTTACAGTGACTGAGTGTATTAAAACAGACGGGTGGTTCTGGATTAAAGCGTGGTGCTGTGTGATATACAGTTGGCTTGTCATTCCAGGGCCAGACAGATGAATGTGAGAGCTGGCAGCCATGTGTAATGATGACAGCACTTTAACTGAGGAGTGGGTCATGCAGAAAAAAGGCAGTGGTCAGCACTCAGGGGATGAGAGAGGTACCAAGAGCCCGGCTACAGCTATCAGTAGCAGGGAGGGCACCTGAGAGGGCTATTAGCCAGCTGAGGTCAGGAACTCCACAGAGGGATGGTAACAGTGATGAGACCTGCCGGAGCTGTGCTCCATTTTTAATGACACCTGGCCCGAGAATAGATGTGGAACAGCTCGACCTGGTCTGATACAAAAACTTTTTCTGCTTGTCGTCAGTCAAAGCCCTCATCATTCCTTCCTGGGGAAATCAATGAGGAGAGACTGTACAATGATGAAGAACTGCAGAGACCCTTCCTCTTTCATTTAGGACGACAGCGGCCCATTTCATGCATAATAGGAGCTTCAATCCCAAGCTGCAATATGTCAAATAACGGGCGTGGCTGAAACGGCTACAGCATCATAGTAGCTATACCATAACATGATAAAACTCTGCTGACGGACAGGGTCATGACAACACAATTGACAGTATATCCTTCACCTTTTATGTGTCAGTAAATGAAGTGGGTGGTTATATTAACAATGGACAAGTATAGGACAGCTTGAGTAGGTCATGGAAGAGGTGAGACAAGGGGCCGTGCTGTGGAGGTTTCAATTATATATCCGTCCAGGACAAGGAGGTGACCATGGAAACGGAAATAAGAACTATAAGAAACCCGAGAGTGCAGGTGCGATGCCTTCCCATTAAGATTAGACAAGTAGCACACAGGTGAAGCCTCTCTCTGCGTGTAGACTGCTGTTCCCATTGTCTCACTATGGACCTGCAATCTTTAGTGCTTTGTATACTGTTGGAAGTCCTGGCAGTAAATTGTGAGTAAGCTTCTTTATTTTGAATTTGCAGGATATATATATATATATATATATATAAAACC
>JBBMJY010000012.1:21540896-21665707 GCA_037833715.1 Toxotes lorentzi
GTTACAATGACAGGACAGTTGGGATGCATACTTTGTTGTCTAACTTCCTGAAAAACAACATACAACAGCAGTTTTGGCTTCACCAACTGAATGTGTGTTTACATGGACTGAATGTGACTGAATCTATTAGTATCCCTTCTCTCACTTTTCAAAGACATCCCTTTTAGCTGTGGCACTTTCAGTTCTGATGCTCCCCTGAGATGGTGTTTTGGCAGAAAAAGTGTGACTCAGATCCATTTTCATTCATGACTGAGCATCTTACGGCTTTAAATCATAAATCACACTAGCAGAGTAATGCAGAAAGGGGAATGTGGGCAAACGTTTGAGTTGAGATGAAAATGATGAGGATATTTTACTTATAGATTTGGCACTGCATCATTTTGTTTATGATATTTGTAAGAATCAGTTTGGCTTGCCACTGTGATGTAGGGCTATGTTGAAGTGACTGATCTTCTTGTTTACATTAAAGTTTCATTTTAAACTTAGTATAATGAATGGCATTGTTATAATTCCTGTTACACGCACATTGTTACTCAGCACAGCAAAGATATCTTTCTGAGATAAAGAGCTTTTGACATGAAAAGGTCAGTAAAAGTGTGCTTATTCATGAAAAGAATTTGAAACCTCAGGGATAACAGATGCAGGCTAAAAAAAAAAATAACAATAAGTAATTGTGGCCCACACCCCCTTTTGTGCCTGACAATTATGTCAAAAAGATAAAATATGAAAGGGGACTCTGATAAACATCTTGAACAGGTGCAGGATCTGGGACTAAACAGAACCGCTTAATTTCACAAGCGACGATGCTGTAAAATTGAGAAACTTATACTTTCCTGCTGTATTTTAGCTTGTTTCGAAAATATGTACAGATTATGGAAAAAAGTAGATTTGTTTGCATTAATGGCGGCTAAATACATTACCAGTAAACGCTGAAATACATATTTAGCAGTGTTTGCAGTAAGACCGTGCTGTCAAAAATTACTCTATAGTTCAGCCCACAACACGCAACGGGAGACCCATTCGTCAAGGTTAATTTCCAAGGTCTTACATAATGCTTTCATGCACCTGTATATGTGTGTGTTTATCTCACTGTATAGTTACCATAGTTACCATTTTGCTCTTGACACCCAAAACTTACTAATTATAGCTTGGGATCGATCTAGGGCTGCAATTAGAAGGTAGTAGTAGTCAGGATTTTGGAAGTACTGTCATGAATCTGGTGCCCCTCCAAGTCTGTAAAGTTTTTATCTTATCTCATAGTTTATTTACTAAGTTGAGGGTGAAGGTATATTGTGTCAAATCCTGTTTGACAGAAAAAAAATTCTGATGGGGAAATACTGAATCCTAAAAGTAATGAAGCCTAGCAGAGGCTAACAGATCTAACAACTTGGAATAATGTATGAACATTAATAACCTCATTATATATTTGTATGTAAAATCTTCTCTGCTGGAGAAGAAGTTTAAAATAGCATGAAATGGAAATAATCAAATAAAATACAACGGTATACTTGACGGGTAAACTTGAGAAAATGTACTTATTTACTTTTCACCTCTGCTATTTGGGATTCAAACCACTACGTATAGAGTAGAAATCCAAATCGAGACAGTCAGTATGAGATATAGATAGATGGTCAGACTCATGCTCCCTGTGAATCAGGGTACCTCAGAGATCAGACTGTTTTTCATTGGTGTTCTGAGCCAGAAGCATCTGTGCATTGAAGTCCTCTGTTGTTTTCTTTATGACTTCTTTTATTCTTGCTGATGCTGCAGCTGCAGTAATAAAATTACAGCTGTGTTAGTTCTGTGCGGCCTGCACAAAAACCCTGTGGACTAATGTGCGTTTCTCCCTCTAAATCCAATCTGAGCTAACCTTTTATTTTCCTCTGTGTGTGTGTGTGTGTGTGTGTGTGTGTGTGTGTGTGTCGCAGGTCTAGACATTGCACAGGAACGAATAGTGGGAGGATACGCGCCAGTTCCACATTCAATCAAGTACATTGTGTCGATACAGACGACAGAACGTCAGCACATCTGCGGAGGCTCCTTGATAAATAAGTACTGGATAGTCACAGCAGCACACTGTAACATTGGGTGAGGCTAATTTTCTTTGATTTCCGTCTACTGAGTGTAAAAGTTACATAACCTCAGGCAGAAACACAAACTTGATAAAGTGGTAAAATAAGCCTAGGGTCAGGGTAGACTGTACATCTTGGTGTCCTGATTCAGCTTTTGTACACAGCAATAAAAAGCCTTTTGACATTTGATGACCTAAGCTTGATGTCTCTGCGTGTACATGCGTGTCTACAGGATTTCATTTGAAGACCCAGCAATTTCGAGCCATATCAGATATTGTGTGCTGCAAGTTATCAAGACTGAGAGAAAGCACCTGAAAGTGATACAAGCACACCAGAAACAATGGAGCTTTGGTACTGGAGACTAACACAGGCATGCAACTCAGTGGCAGCACAACAAACTTCCACATAGATTACAAGCACTTTGGCTCATGAGGTAGCAATAATTTTAGACAATGTTTGGCTTTTAATCCAGTCTCCAAGGTAACAACAGTACCTCAGCAAATGGATATTGGCCTTTTATTAAATGAGATACTGGATTGTCAGGGTTGTCAAGCTCCCAAATGTCAGTGTTCCCTACTTATGTCAATACATAACAGTGTCTGTCCTCAAAGCGCTCATGGTGTTTACAGCAGGTACTGGTCCAATGACGAGGATGAGTCGCTGTTGTTTTATTATTAATTTATATTTTACCTATGGTCATATGTATAGTTTTATCCTTTTATCAGAAAGCTGTTATTAGAGAGATAAAATCTTGTGAGACATAGGAAACGACATGCATTAAACAAAAAAATTACATAAAGCTGTAATCACTACACAATCCCTACATGTGGATATTATACCGCAAGATCAGATATATTTGGCGAACAACTAATATGTTGTCTGAGAACATTTTACGGACACGGTAAGAGTCAAAGTATTTGCAACTTGTCAAAAAAGTTAACAATATAAACTCATTACGTTAATGAGGTTGCAATTACTGGTACATTTCCTACAAAAATGTATTTGCTGCTGCATATTAGTTGTGTGTGAACAAAATATGCTGGAGACAGATTTGCATACTGAGGAAATGTTGTTGATTAACATATTTGGAAAGTCACAAGATGATGATAATGTTTGTAATCAACTGCTTCTTTCAGAGAAATGTTAAGCAAATCAAATTGAATCTGAAAGGTGTTTATTGCAGTGACAAACCCACAGAGAGCTGTCACCCAACTCTGCAGTTCCCTTAGAGCGTTTTAGCATCTTGCAGCACAGTTTTGGTTGTGCGACCTGCTACTTCACAGTTTTGGTTCACTCTTACCTAAGCAGCCTTGAGTTTGTCATGCCCCACTCTGAGTCCTAGGTTGTGTTTTCTTTGTGTCATTCATGGTTTCTTGGTTTATTTTTATGATGTTCACCTTTCCTCTCCTTTCTTCCCCGCCCTGATTAGTTCCACCTGTGTTTCATTGTCTTTCCCTCACTAATGTCTGTGTTTTCCCCTCCCTTTGTGTAAATTCATCTTTGTTCCTTGAGTCAAGTGTTCCAGCACTTCTCATAGTGTCTACTGTTCCTGGTTTTGATTTATGATAGGGTTATCTTGTCTTTCCCTGATCTTTTGACTGTCTACCTGTGTACTGAACCGACTGTCTTAGCGCTGTGCATTTGAGTCCTCTCTCCTGTGGAGTTCCAGTTGTTCTAGTATCCAGCAAAAAAAAAAAAAAGCTCAGACAAACCCATTCTACACTACCTGGCCAGCATCAAAACCGCAGACAGACAAAGTTAGTACTTATCCAGTGAGCATAATGGAGTATTTAGCAGCTAAAAAGCCAGATATTTCCCTTAAGAGTTTGTGAACACAAAAGCAGAGCTAAAAGTAGAGTGAATATTTGTCAGGTGGCCAGAAACATGACTCCAAATGAATGCTTGCTTTGCTCCATAATTGCTGTATGTGTAAAAAATATAAGTGTTTGCTAATACCTTCACCGCAACAGATTTATGAGGTGAGAATGTGTCAAGCTAAGGATGCAGTTACAGCTTGTTTTGTTGGAATATACTGAGTTTCATCCTTCAGACCTTTACGGCTTCTTTATGGCAGACATTTTGACATCATGGCAGGAAAAGCAGATTAATAACCTTAATAAAGGCTGCTTCCAGTTAACTGTCTCAGTACCAAGAACCTGGTATTGTGCGTGCCGGCTCACTGTCATGGCTTAGTGTTAACACCCAGATGGAAGAGAGCCAGTATTAATGCTATTACTCAGCTGCGCTTTTCCTGCTTTGACAAATTTAATTGTCTGCAGTGAAAGTAAAGCTTAGTGGGACTTTGACCTTTTTACTTGTCATAGCAGGAGAATCACACATGCTGCTAATATCATTAACAATGACTCTGCTCTATTCAAGCGTCCCAGTAAGACATGACAGAGCGATCGTGGGCCAGCGTGCGCAACGCGGTAACTTTAATCTGCTTTTTGTCTGTGCAGGGTAAACAAAATGATGATAGTAGCAGGAGACTACTCTCTGACCATCTATGAGGGCACAGAGCAAGAAATCATGCCCCATCTTTTGGTAGCCCACCCTGAGTACAACAAGACCACCAACAACAATGACATCATGCTTATAAAAGTACAGTATGCAAACTTTTTAGATCAGTTTTAGTTGCCCTCAGTAGGTCTGTTTGCTGATCACACTGTCCACCATCTCTCCAGCTGAGGGCCCCGGTCTACCTGAACAGCTACGTTTCCATCGCTCTGCTGCCCAGGCAGGGCGCCTCCATAGCGGAGGGCCGAATGTGTCGAGTATCAGGCTGGGGATACACCAGCCCCAGTGGAGGCCAGATCCCCTCAACCCTCCGCACCGTCAAGCTGCCCATCGTCTCAACACAAAAATGCAACAACAGTGAGTCCTTCAACGGCAGCATCACAGAAAACATGCTCTGTGCGGGTTTCAGCAGTGGTGGGAAGGATGCCTGTCAGGTAAGAGGAACTTTTTACTCAGTGTGGCCACAATAGTCTGTGCCCATGTGGAAAGTTTTATAATAGTTGACTGTCTTAAATTGGAAAATGAATTTTTCCAGTGACAAAATTCTGACATATATTTTTGTTCCTATATATAGTATATCATACATGTAGTTGTTTTTCCTTTATTGTTTTGCAGCATGTAAAGCATGACTCTAGGAAGTTGCTATGATACCATGTCTTGCTTGTTGTTCATTTCCTGTTGTTTCAGGGGGACTCTGGGGGTCCGCTTGTATGTGATGGCCGGGTCTACGGCGTGGTGTCGTGGGGTAGAGGTTGTGCTGATGCTCAGTTTCCTGGAGTCTACACTGCTGTGTCCAAGTACCGCAGGTGGATAGACAGCACCATATTTAGCTACTACAGCAGGTGTGACAAGGATTAGAAGCCAGTGTTACTGAGATAAAGACCAAACAATCAGAGGAGACTCAAGGTTCTTCATTTCAACTTAGCCTGCTTTCATTAAATATGTATGTTCTTTTTATCATTTGTGCACATTTGATTATATGTTCATGCGTTAAAGGAATAGTAAAATATTTTGGGAAACATACTTCTTCACTTTTTCGCCAGGCGATAAATGAAAAGATCGACATCACTGTCGTCCCTGTATAAATATAAATATGAAGCTACAGCATGCAGATGGTTAGCTTAGCTTAGCATAAACCCCGGCAGGATGGGGAAACAGCTAACCTCACCAGCACCTCTAAAATACGCTAAGTAACACATTACATCTTGTTGTATAAAACCCAAAGCGTAAAAACATCAAGTTGTGGTTGAAATGCTGGTCTATGTCTTGGTGCTGACTCCCTAAGATAAGTGGTATCGATCTTTTCATCTCATTCTCAGCAAGAAAGACATTTCTTCCCAAAATGTCAAACTATTCATTTAAGTTTTTATCACTTGAATATTTATCATGTCTGTTGTTGATCTGTTTAAAGCATTTCAAAAACAAAACAAGTGATAGATAATCGCCCCCTGACAAAACAGGACATACTGACCACTTTATTACAACATCAAGAATGAGGTGCCATATCACTGTTTAAATTGTCCAAATTCAGAGCTTTACAAAGCCTCACAAAGAACTATCTGAAACTATCTGTTTCACTAACAAATTACCCAGGTCTCTGCAAATCGTGTGAGCAGTCAATGCTCGTTCAGAGGTGATAAACACAACTGTAAAATACCATGCAATCCAATACAGTAACCCTGTACAACTGAAACGATCAGAAAATGAATCAGCAACTGTTTTGATAAACAGAAAAATGTTGATTTAGCTACAGGGTCATTTTTCACTCCACTTTGTGGGTTTGTTATTCTGGATTGCAAAGGAAAACATCAAATAGTAAAGTTCATGCTTTTGATCAACTCCACCAATATTGAACACAGGCATAAATAATGCACCAATGGATCAATTTATCCCTTTCAGACTCATTTAATCAATTAAAAAAACATCCATGCAGAATTTGTCAATCCAAATGTCAACAATGCAATAGTTCAGAATCAATATTGTGTATGTGTGTGTGTTGTTGGGGGAAGACAGAGCAGCTGCCTTTTGATAAACCTGCCCTTATTTTTCAGAATAAAGTTGAATTAGTAGGTAAATAATTACTGCCAATTTCATGTGGTTTATTTATGGACTAGTCTTGATATAAACCTGGCACTATGCATCAAGCACCTTGAAGTGTGAGAGTTGAGTAAATGCATGGAGTTAGGTTAGAAAGGGAGGCTGAAATTGTGCGTGTGTTATAAAACAATGACATGAACTGGAGTGTTTTCTTGTTTTATACACTTTAATAAATGACTGATTATCCCATCTTGGTTTTTTTTTCCCGCCTACCCTCTCGTTGACTTCTTTATTTGCATTTACAAAGCTGATATTGCAGCTCAGAAGCTTGTTGTCGCTCTTCAGAGTGGAGACTTTAAACAACTGATTACACGAGCTGTGTACATAGATAACTCGCACAGTCCTCTTCTATAAAGGGGGGGGAACGATTAATAACTCACCACACTGATTAATTTTTAAAGACTACAGCGATCCCATTTCTTGGTCTTGTTTCCTTGTCATCAGCCTTGCTCAAACAGCTGATGAATTATGCCAAAACTGGAATACCTTCATGAAATATGCATGGGGCCAGTCTTCAGAGCAATCTGGCTCTGAGGCGTCACTGGACTCCTCCTCACGAAGCCGCTGCCTCAGCCAGCAGTGATTCCTGTAGAGGTGAATAGAGACCTGGCCAGGTGAAATCAGTACAGACTGCATCACACCTGATAGGTGTAGGCGTATCACAACAGAATGAATAGTTGATGGCCTACTTTGGAGGCATCTCTGGTTTCACTGCTGGGCCCTATTTGTCTGTGATGACGGGTGTGTCAATGCCCCATGTGATTGATGGATTTCAGGGTCTTTTATGCCTCTGATTTTACAGGCTTGGTTACATAAAGGCTGTTTCCTTTTGTTCTGGCATGAGAAGACCTCTCTGGGGACTGTTGGAGTATATCGCCTGACACGGTTGATCCCAAGCTCCCTATGTTTTTGCTGGCTCACAAAGGTAAACGTCCCTCTCTGGATTTGTGCATTTCATGTGGAAAAGTATTGATCGAGGCATACAGATTGTAACCATTCCCTGAAAAGTTACTCCCAGTGGACGTGGCTTTGTGGCAGGCAGAGATTTGTGGTAGCAGAGATGGAAAGGTGTGCACATAAAGAGACAGAATTCAGATCCCTTACTTGAATAAAAGTACCAATACAAAAATGTAAAAATAGTCCTTTACAAGAAAAAAAAATCCTGCATTTAAAAGTACGGATGTATTATAAGGAAAAGATCAAAAGTAAAAGCACTGGTTCTGCAGAAACATGCATTTTGCTAATGCAGCTTGGCTCTTGATGTAGCAGCCAGGCCTTTCCAAAGGGTCACAAGAAAAATCTGCGGGGGCATGAGATCATTGATGGGATAGGAACAAGGAAAAAATATAAATTTTCCCCAAAACTTTATTTTACTGTATTAAGTTTCTCTAAAGTCTTTGCTTTTTGTGAAATACTGGATTCTTTGACCTCTCTTGGCCTATAGATTTTTTTTTAATATTAAACCATTTGAGAAGTTTGAGGGAAATTGCTCCAGAAAGTAACTAGAGCTGTGAGATAAATGTACAACAATTCCTCCTGAGGTGTAATGGTGCAGAAAAAAAGTAAAGTACAAGTACCTCAAAATTGTTCTGTAGAGTCCTTGAGAAAATGTACTTAGTTACTTTCCCCTGCTGTGTGTAGGTATCTTCAAGTGTCCGGGCTTGTTGCTGAACAGATTTTTAGATTCAGGCAACCTTTTTGAAGATGCATGCTTTGATAACAGATAAGAAAAACATGAACGGTTTTGAGGATGTATGAACAAAAGAGGTGTCTATTAAAAACAGATGAAAATGCACATGACTCGTTTGAACCACCAGGGGGCATTTGATCATTAAAGCACGAGGAGCAGAAAAACAACAGATGAGGCGCAGGCCTGCTGGCGCTTCCTCCTCTTCGCCTCCTTTTTGATCATAATAAGCCCTTCCTCTGAAGTGTTGTATCTGTCCATGAAAACATTACATCACGCTGAAACTGAAATGACAATGAATGTACAAAAATGAAACAAAAATGAGAAGGGGGGAGGGAATAAGACAGAGAGAGGAGAAAGCATTTGTTGAGGAAGCTGAAAGAAAATGTCCCTGGTCCCTCTGTAGTTATTATAGCCGAGGTGCAGAGTCTTGGAGGCCAGACAACTGTTCGAGTTCAGTGGGATGCCAGGAAGCTCCGAGGCATGACAGAAGCTGAGATGAAAACGTGACCGGATTATTATGCAGTCCTCTCCTCCAAGCCAAAGAGCCATTCAACTTCACAAACAGTTTTTTTTTTTTGTTTTTTTCTCCTCTGACCCTGCAGAGATTCATGCACTTTATTTCTTTTTAAACATTGTCTCTCCTTAATTCTTTGACATGGCTTCAGCCAGGAGGCTTCTTCATGAATCTGGGACGACAGGCATGAGTAAAATATGCAGAAGATGGAATGACTGGCTCAGGGTCAAAGACTGAATAATGTCTCTCTTTTTTTAGGATTTACAAAGGATAATCATTACCACATTCTGCAAATTATTTTTAAAAGAAATGGACAGAGGGGATGGCGCAAAATAGCCCCTCTGTGATTCTTTATCTAATGTGCATTGTTACTGTGCAGTCAAGCATTTTTTTTAGTTTCTTTTCATGGTAAATTCATTCTTGATGGATGTATAACACACCAAAAATAGATGGTAGCTCAAAAAGGAGGACAGGTCCACAGGATAACGAGTAGGCTGAGTGACTGAATCAGCCACTTGAGTTCAGACGACTTCCACTCCACACTACAGCAACTACAGCACTCAGAGTGTCAGACTGTCTCGACGAAGCCGGAGACAAAACGAACCATTAGGTAACACAGAAATAAGTCATCGATTCTGGTTGTCGAAGACAGAACCTTCAATTTAATAGTTATCTCATGATTTGGCTGACACACTCTCAGGTTTTACAACCAGTCAGCGTTAAAATCCATTACGTCGAAATTGGGGCCATTTGTTTCCTCTGTCCATTGAGATGAGTTTGCGGCTAAATGGAGATGAATTGTTGAAGTGTTATGTCCTGACAGTTTTTGCGGTACACACCTGGGAGAGCACAGCTGAATATTAAAAAGACATTTGTGGAGTCAGGAATATGGTTCTGGATAACAAGACTGGGAAATCCATCCCCTACAGTAGCCGGGGCCACATTTACAGATGCTGCAATTCATCCCGGCTACATATAACAGGGCTTGTCAATGCCCACTTTTTGCTCTGAATAATAAAAGCAAGCAATTGTGCTGGGGTGAGTGAGCGTTGTCTTAAATCCCAACAGTGCAGGGCCTTTGTGATTTGGGAGCAGCATCGCAGGTGTATCTCATCAAGTTGCTTACCACCCAGATGTGGAAGATTATCTTACATAACGAGCAAATCGTCTCACAAATGACATCTGCTCAGCTACAAGACAAATAATTAGCTCACTTAGAGGAGGTGGTAAACAATTATAAAAAGAGTTTGAGGCTTAAGTACAATGTAAAATGTCAGCACTGTGGCAGCTTGAAATGGTTGGAGGCGCAGGAAAAAAAAGAGAATGATTAGGATTGAGAGGCCGGATGGGGATGTTAATAGCAAACAACAGAACTTCAGTGTCTATGAAAGACATTTACCAGGGAGGATGGGAGAGATGTGAAGTGTGTCATCTCTCTTTTCATCCCCGTCGGAAGTTGTGTGAGACGGCCTGAGAGGAAACTCTTTGGTTTCACAGCTGAAAACATTGCTCTGAATTTGTTTATTTGTTAATTATCAAAAGTAGGCAAGAAAATAAATGCATGTTTGGTTTTGGTCTTTAACAGGTGAAGAATGAATGGCAAGACTTTTGAAAAACAGTTTCCATCCCCCCATTTTTTGATTTTTTTTTTTTATTTTTGCTCCCTTCTATGTCCTTTTTACTGCTCCACAGATTTATCAAGTTTCCCCTCAGAGGATTAACAGAAAGTAGAGCACTTTAATCATGTTTCCTAACTTAGGGCTGCCATCAAAGGAAGGCGGTGCTTTGTTCTGTTGAGAAGATATTGCTGATAACTGTCCCCCCCTCACCCCGAAGCCTCAGATCAGAGCCCGCTGACATTATTCCTCCACCTCTTTATCAACTCACTTGTGAAAACACCGAAACTTGTGGTGGCGGAAAACAGTGGAAAATTACAAAACACATTTACTCAAGTGCTGTAATTAAGCAGAGTTTTGGGGTACTTGTACTTCACCTGAGTACTTCTATTTATGCAGCTTTATACTTCTAATGGACAACATTTTAAGGAGAAGTACTGTGCTTTTTATTCCACAACATTTATCTGATAGGTAGCCTCTCGTTGGTGTGATCTGGTTTAACTAAGTAAATGAAATGAAGAGTGAATGTTCACAACAGATAAAACAAGAAGAAGACATTTCCAAATATTTGCCAATACAAATGAAACATGCTGTAAATACAGGACACAGAAATACAGAAACAAAACAGACAATAGGACCAAATACAAAAATGAACTACAAATAAAGGTAAGTTTCCAAGGGACGCAAATAAGACACGCAAGTTGTCGAGACATGGAATGAAGAATTAAAAAATTCAAATTCAAATGAACTGTGAAACAAATGAAAAAGAAACGCTGCCTACATGTTTCTGCATGTGTAAAAATGATGCAGTAATGTAGGACCTAGTAACAGTAGTGACAGTCTGAATGAGGCCATAATTTAAGTATGCTTTGATGGCAATATCTAATTAGAATTCTAATTTTGACAGTAATATTTATAACTTTACTTTACTAAAGGATCTGACTTCTTCCTTAAACAATTTGATTAAACTAATGTGCAGTTAATATGATCACTGGTCCTGATGGCGAAAGATAATTATAAGGAAGCAACTGTGCTAATTTAAAACTTGACGAAGCAGAAGTGACACTCACGTCTCGCTTGTGTTACGTGTCACCGTCAGATGGTGGGAAAGGGAACATTTTGGGTGCAAGCGGAAGCTGTGTGAGGGAGAATAAGAGAGTTAGCAACAGAGAGGGCGATGTGAAGGGATTAAACAAAATATCAGATCCCATCAGAGCTGACAGTATTTTAAACTAGCCACGAGGCTTGGTGTGTTTGGATGTGAATCAGTCCTTCGTTTTCAATAATACACATCCACTGTCTCCTGTCTCATCAAGCAATAACATGCAGTTTTATGTAAGAACAAACCACAGGGGCAACATCACTGCTGTACATCACTGCTCTCAGCATGTACTTCACATGCCTCTAGTGTACATGGCATATTGGACAGAAGAAGACAACATCCTTTCAAGCTGAATAATAGACTACAGTTAAGCGCTCAGACAGTTGCTGGGATGTTTTGATCAGTGATTAAACCAGTGGCAATGTTGTGGAAAGTAAGAGAGAAAAGCCCTGTGTTACCAGAGAGATTTTTGTTTTGACATCTATGAAACTAGACAAAGTTTAAATTGCGTAAGGCAAAGGTAGCAAGAGGACAAAGTGGAGCAATTAATCTTCATGTGCTCTGAAGCTCTACTGTGCAAAATTGATGTTGCCTCTCAGAGGAGACCATAATCACACTTCCATCCAAATCTAGGAGGGAGACAGAGAAGAGATCTCCAAATCTGTCGTGCAAAGAGAAGCAAGGGAGGCTTTGACGCTTTGATTGGTGGGTGTGCTGTGGATTGGCTCTGAATTTCTTTTTGAAGTTGAACCTCTCAGACAGAATCTTAAATGTACTTGGCAAACAGTCTGAATCTTCAATGGATCTCCTGACAGAAAAGCTACTTTAAAAAGTTTCTTAATCTCACTGGGAAAAAAAATACATTGGATCTGGTGTCAGAGAGCACACGGTGTCACGGCTGAGTCTGAGCTGCTTTCATCACGCGATTCTCTGCAGATTACCAATCTGAGAGAGGATGTTGAGCTCACTCTCTGCAGAGCAGCGATGTCAGGAGCGATCCGGCAACCTGAAACTTTTAAAAAATTATCTCTGTCACTGAGAAAATAAGACAGGTCCAGAGCTGGACACCAAGAGGTCAGCAGTCACAGAGACTGTCGCCTTGAGACCTTATACTCTAAGTGCATACTGCTCATCAAAGAGACAGCCTCCTCCTTGTGTGTGTGCGAAAGCAAAATCTTTTAGCTCTCAGCTCTGTCCAAAAGGCCTCAGTTCAAGAGAGAACAATGATTGAACAGAACAGAGTCATTTCCGCTCCTGTGCCCCGCGGCCCCCAGATAACACTTCCAGCTGGAGATAGCAGACAGATTACATCTCATTCGTATGCAGAATGCAAGAGCCACTGTCGTTCCCCCGTCGCTGCCAGCCAGTGATTACTTGTAGAGGAGAAGGAGGGGTGGCAATCAATATGGAGAGGGAGAGACTGATGGGACATTGGAGTTAACAGGCCTGATCTAAAGAGATCGGTGTTACTGCCTGGCCAATTCCAAACAGAGACAGGTGTTATAAGGCTGAAGAGCCCAGGGGCAATGCACAGGCTCTTCTGTGATGGAGTTTCTGCGAGAGCCAGGGCAGGAAGAGAGCAATCTCTGTGCAACACAGCAAATGAAGTCATGATACTCCTTGTGAAAGCTGAGCATCAAAACAGTTGAGAGGAGTAGGCAAACAAGTGAACAGATGAGTGAGAGGTTTCCTATGAAAACATACACACCAACGTGACAATGCGTACGCAGCACAACGAAACATGCAGAAAACACAAGCAAGCACAGAAGCACACTACAAATATGGAAAATACAACCCAGAGTAAAAGTGCAGTGCAAATACAGATTTCACAACCACCTACAAAATCATGCAACAAAACCCCAAAACACAACAAAATACAAGAAAACAGGAAACACAACCACAGTAAAAGCTGCAAGATGCACAGAAGAGAATGCAACTGAGTAACAAAACAACATAAGTTTCCAGAGGACACTAAAAACTGACAAACACGTCAGTCAGGTGTTTGAGGTTCATGGAGTGAAGTCAACTGCTCGTGAGTGGAGCCGGAAAGTGAGCTTATTTTAGTTTTGATGTTCTGAACAGTGACAGAGATCCGTCTTTTGCCTCATGCACGAGTATTTTAGGTGCTTTTTAAGTGAAGAGCAGAGAGAAAATTATAAAGGACAAGGTTACATAAAGAGCATTTCATAATTTACTGATGAATTATTTGCCTTTGCGTTGTGCTCTGCTGTCTGTTTGAATTAGCAGCACTCTTGGCCACTTCATGATGATGCTTGATTACCAAATAATTCATTCACTGACTTTCCGGCAGCATGCAGCATGGGCATATTCACTGCCAAGATAGTCTTTTCTTCATTAGCATTTTTGGGTTCCCTATAGATTAATAAGTATTCAGCCTTCAGGCCAACTGTCGCCCTTCCCCTCCATTATAAATGTCCTTGCAAACTGCAGCTACAAAAGTTTCTATTCATTTCAAGAATCAGTTTGTGGCTTTGGTATGCAATTTTAAAAAGATGTACCATCTGCACTAGTTGCATGTCAGATTCAGTCTGTTGAAATGTTGAATGTAATGCAATGAGGCTCAAACCTCCTGACTGAGATAAGAACTGCCTTATTTGACAGATTACAGTGAATGATCCTGACATTTATTGTCTATTAGAGGCCACTTGTGAAAGTAAAACAGAACAAGATGTGAAGTGTATCTGTAGCAGCAGCAGCAGCAGCACGGGCAGCATGGCGAGGCATGCCTCTGGCTACACAACAGGGTTAATGGCTTCATTAGTGAAGAGCAGTAATTAGGATTAACGAGGCTTCGCTACAACAAGCCGACATCCCTGCACTTAAACCTCCATCTGTGTAAGGTTTGAGCACGTTTCACTATATTCAGTCTTTGAAGTGGACTTCACATGGTGCCTTAATAAGGACCGGTACATAAAAGATAAGTGGGATCAAGTGGGTTTTGCTCTACATATTTTAGATAATTACAATAAATTAAACTTGCTGCGTGAAGAACGTTAAAGGAGGAAGCACAGCAGGTGAAGTTATGTTATGTTGAACTGAATATACTGTTGTTAACTGGTCACTTAGTTTAACAACTCAGAGGAACAGTTCAGTATTTTGAGAAATGTTTGGAAACAGGGAAACAGCTGGCCTGGCTCTGTCCAAGGGTAAAAAAAAAAATCCACCTCCCGGGTCTTACTTGTTAAATCCATACAAAGGTGGAATGTACTGTTTATGCAACAAGTTGTGGTTTTACAGTGATACAATATTTCCTGGACATACGCTATGAATTCATGGAGAGGAGATGTAACGTGTTAATTAGTTTTGCTTTAGAGCTGCTGGCAGGATGATTTCTTTAACCTGAACTGAGCTGGCTGGCTGCCGGTTATAACTCCATAATTAGCACACAGTTCTTGCCAGACTATTGTTTTAAATATTACAATACAAACACACTAAAGAACTTCAAATCAAATAAAAACATTAGGACCAACCATATTGCCTTTACAATACAATTTTATCAGCACATTAATTAAAAATACAGTGTCAGATGACCTCTCTCATATTACCTTTGGATACATTGGTCAAAATGGCACTAGATGGGGCACCATAATTTGCTGCTAAAAAGATTATTAGTCTTAGTAGAGAGCTATTTCCTTAACATGTAGTTTATACACTTTCCTTTGGACAAACTCTGGTTCATTTCTATCTGCTGTGGATACCGTAATTCGTGCCAAGGCTTTTCCGCCAGCTGCTATAATATCATCATTAAGTGGAAAACGGTGGCCTCCTCAGGGAGCATCCACGAATCCATCAAATCCTTTCATCATACGGTGTGAAGATGCTGTGTTTACTCCAAGGTTTTTTCTCCCATGCCATGTACTTCATGAGAGCCCAGGAAGAGAAACAGCATCTGTTACTACAAACAAATGGCCTGTAAACCTATGAATCACCCAGAGTGACCACTGACAAGTTAATTTATCCAAGCCCCAAGCAACCAGCTCATGCTGGTCTCAGTCTTTTTAATTTGAAAAACTGTCTGATAGGCCAGAGCTAGTGTAGTCTTTTTAAATGCCGCACACTGCGCTGATATATGAAGTTGGTGGAATATTGCTGGTTCAGCTTAAAGTCCCCAGAGAATATGTTCGAAAGCCTTGATACACTCTTAATCTGCTGTGGTATAAATGTGCTGAAACTGAACAAAGGGTATGGATCGAGCGTAAATTAAATAAAATGCTTACTGTTTCAGAAAATATCTTTTTTTTTTTTTTTATTGAGATAGACAGTGATTTCTTTTAGTTTTCTATACAGCACCTGGACATTTACACCGCATTTGTTAATGAAAAAAGATTGTTTGTGTAGCTCAAAATGAGCTCGAATCTGTTGTCCAGAACTCCCAGATCGATGTGTTTCATTTTGTCAAATGTTTTCTGGCAGTAACAGCAGTTCATGTCCTCAACACTGAATGGAGATGGTTGGTATTCCACTCTATCAATGTTCAAAGAAACCTTCTGCCTCTCTCCCTCTGGTTTTCTAATTCTAGTTTCTCTTTGTCTGTGTGACCTCTCTCGTATTTCAGACTAACCCACAGAAATATTACCCCGCAAAACATAAAACCACAAGTCTTTTCTGGCCATGTTCCCGTTCCCCATTATAATTATACTTTATCATTTCGGTCAGAGAGACTATACATCATCACAGCAACCTAAAGTCCACTGGCTGACCGGTCGAGGGTGCACCCTGCCTCTCACCTAATTATCAGCTGGGATCAGCTCCAGTCCCCCGCGACCCTCTGAAGGGATAAATATGTAGAGCTAATGGAAAACAGAATGGTGTTTATTCCATCTACTCTATGTTTAAATACAGAGCAGCTAAATAAATGATTATTACTGCCACTGAATGAAAGAAAGAGGCTGAGGCACCAGCTCTGTGGCAGCTGAAGGATTTGAGCACTGACATGTTTTGCCCTCACCCCCCAGATTAAAAAAACAACAAAAGAGAACCGGAATAAATACGAATTCAGTCAGGTGGTAAAGGCTGATATGTGGGAGATCAGAGGTCTGAATGTCCGTCAGAGTCAATCCGATTGCATGATGCCCAAGTCGCATGACCAGTTGTGTTAGGGATGTTTCCTCCAGACACATAGGCCAAAGCGTGCACCATTGAATCTAAAAACTCACGTTATTAACTGTTGGTAAATTAAAGTCCAGTGCTGCCTGATGTGTGCTCTGCTTTCTGTTATGATGCAGAATAAAATGAAGGTGGGAGCTGCTGCAGGCTGTCGTAAAATGAGGAGCTCTCTGGAGAAATAGTTTTCAGTCACTAACAAACCGAGGATTTACATCTATTCTGTCTCTCAAAACTGCCTGTTACAGAGACAGGATCATTTGTTCTGCATGTTGCCAAACATGTTCTTATTTCCTGTGGCTACCACAAAAATCACTTTTTTGATCTTTGGTTAAGTATTTCAAATTTTCTAGTTTCTTTGTTAGCATTAGCTGACACAGAAATTGTACCTCATCTGTGCCAGTAACAGCTGTTTTGAAGCTTTGTGTTCTGATATTTTCTTGGCAACAGTTTTGATGTATCTAGGATACGATTTGTGAAAAGGCATCAGAGGGGGATAGGGTGTTTACAGGAATATTTTAATACACGTTTTAAATTTTAATTCACCAAGTAGCTGACGCGATTTTTTAGCTTTCATGCCTTCTCCTTTCCTCCTGCGGACACGGGGAATGTTATCACACAAATGCTAATTTAATATGTGCTGACAGTGAGAGTCCGTTTCTAATTTTATTGGTGTTTGTGCTATAGACTGTTCTCAGACTGTTCTCTCACACCCAGGATGTTTCTGAATAATATTCAGTGACACAGCTTACACAACAAACATGTCTTCAAGTTTATGAAGTAGCTTCTTGCTGCTCCCACTGGATGCTGAACGTCTTTGTAATAGTTGTAGTTATGTGGCATCTCGATGGTTCAGCTACCTCAGATTGAAACACAAGTTATGGGCTTATGTACAAAGAGCTTTCTGTGTGTTTGCTGATGTCAAAGCGTGTGCGTGTGTGTGTATTCGTGTGCGTGTGTGTGTGGGAGGGGAAAACTGCAAACCGCTCCTCTTTGCCCACCCTCTACATTAATGTCTCACTTGGGCTCCCTCACTCAGATTGCTCATTTTCCAGCTGCTGCTTTGTAATAGGAAGTCCGTCCTGTGAAACTGGACAATTGGTCGGAACCCGCAGAGGGTCATTTAACAACAGGCGCTCCATTTGGGTTTGTATGTCATGAAAATGAAAGAGTGAGACATTCATCATCACTCGAATTACTGGTTTTATTCAGGTGTTCTGCACCAAATGATACCCAGCCTGCACTAGATGGGAACAACAACCAAGATGATCACATAAAATACTGAGTCATAAAATACACTTCCACAGATGAAAAAAATGAAAAAAAAAAAATTCAAACGATTTGCTTTACAGAAGCAGAAGTGTCCTCTTTTGAAGGGCGCAGAATACTCAGCTCAGTCTCAGCTACAATACATTTTCTATACATGTGGCCAAAATGAAAACCTCCTCATTAAAAAACAATTCAACACATCAACTTCAAACAACCAGACCAGTCAGGAATCTTTGGCTTTTGGAAGGATTGCCATGAAATTCATGCTCCCCTCAGGAGTTCTTAAAAAAACTGGCACACAAATGGGTTTGTACTCTACGCTACTAACTTGTTTTGCCAATTTTGAACTACAACAAAGTCCTTCGATGCAAATATAAAAATGTTTTATCATGCTTTAGTTGCTACAAGCAGATATTACAAGAGTGGATATTCTAGGAAACCAACACACAGTGAAGGAGTTGCTGATGTGAACAGTATTAACGTTTTGTGACTTGCCAGATATGTTGCTTAACAATATTTCCTGATTAATTTGACAGAAAATGTAATTGGGTGGCATTGCTTCCCTTCTATATCAAAAGGCTTCTTTGTAAGTTAATAATTTATTTGATTTATTCCTTCCACTGTTTGTTTAGTTTTTCCTTTAGATAAATAAATCTTTAATGATTTTGTTCTCTGTATCAGTACAATTAAATGCTATTTTCAAAGTGCCAGTTGCCATAGTGCTGGTGTTGCATCAGGAATAAGTAAAAGACCAGACAATTTTCTGTCTTAATGACATGTCACACTGTTTAGAGGAATAATGATTATGAAAATTAGTTTAATTAGCCATCTCTTTCCCTTTATGAGTCATATAAATAAATAAATAAACGAACAAATAAATAAATAAACTATTATCAACCAGTCTACGGGATTCATTACAGAGACAAACTGCTGGTATTCAGTAGCTTCAGCTTGCCTTCATCCTGCAGCTGATTCTTCTTCACTTCACTGACTTAACAAAACCAAAGCACCACAAGGAGGATGATGTGTTCTAAACAGCAAATCAGTGCTGACATTAATATTTGAGCATCCCTTAAAATAAGGGGAGTTTTGGGGTCCATCAATGGAAGAACTATTTATTTTTAATCCATAATTAACTTGAGTCAGACTTTGCTGTGTAGCCTAATTACCAGCTGCTAAATTGAAATGTAAATTTGCTCTTTCTTTTCCTACTGAAGCAGAGCACTTCAACCGTTTGCAGTGCAAGCACAAGAGGACCGCTCTCTCAAATGAACTTCAAGGGTATAATGTCACATTCAGAGCACATACGCATGTGTTCAGGATACAAAGCATCATTACAACAATATAATACAACAAGATGCCTGTATCCATCACCTATAAGACAAGGAGATGTACAAAGGGCTGCACGAGGTTTCTGCCCAGTGAAAGAAGCGAGGCAGACTGTGTGAGATATGAACTATTTTCTGTTGTAGTTTGGTTGAAAAAAGCTGATGCAACTACATTTGAATATTTAATGCAATTAAAGGGCTGCTCTGTGCTTCTGGCCGTGTTCTTGCTCACAGTTATTAGCTGGGGATGTGGTGTGAGATAGCAGCAGAATATTCCAGTCAGTCGTTCTGTTCTGCTCTGTTCATCAAAACAACCATGAGATTCATAAATTCATAATTCTGCTTTGGGAATCTTCTGCTGTGAGGAGATATTCCCACTACTGATTCCACTTTTCCCGACCTATTTCCATTTTATGTAACACTGTGGCTGTTTAAAGTGCCTTTCCAAATCTGCTCTTATTTAGTCTGTCTTTTCCTGTCCCTCTTACCGTTGCTATTATTTTGCAGATTTTGCTATTATTGTTTCCTTCAAACCATCAGCAAGATTTAGACGCCATTCAGTCAAAATATAGAGAAAAGCAAGGAAGGCTTATCCCCAAATGCCTCCCTGCTCTTTCATTATTAGCTCTTCCATCAGGAGAGCCTCTCTGCAGAGATCTGTGATTCATGCACCTCCGTAGTGTTGTAAATATTTGGTGGTTTAATATAGAAGTCAGATCAGCTGAGTTTTCCTCAGGGAGCTGTACTGAGTTAACTCACAGAGGCTGTCTTTCATCCCCAGGTGTTAGTGTTGCTGTATGCCAATGATGGAAATCCCCCTCTCTCCCCCCGAAACAAAAGGAATAATGACAGAGTTCTGTCGTTTTAATAGTCATGAGCCACACAGTCGTGTTAATGGGAACATCTACAGAATATTACACTTTCAGCCCCATGTGGTTAATTGCATTTTGCGTTATAAATGTCAGATGTTAATAAAATGATGTAACAAATATGTGCACTAAATGCAAAATAGAGGAACAAGAGGCGGTCGTACTGTACTCATCAAAGCAAATGTATGCTATGTGTTTCATTACGCACAGTGTTCCTAAAAATCACGAGTTAGATTTCTAAACAATAAAACGCACCACTGCTCAGTTAAATACACTCATGAGTTTTGCTGCTAAGGCCTTACGTGGTCTGGTGTAACCAATAGCTTTAGCTTTGTTGGCTAATGTTAGATAATGTTTGCAAAGTTACGATAGAAATTACTGTGTAGCTTATGTTACTGAAATTATTTGCTGACTGTATTACTCTTCTCTGCTTGTTCTACTGTTAAAGCATATTCACATTACAGCAGAAAACCATTTCTAAACAGTGCCACCTTAGCTACAATGCTTTATGAAGCATAAAATACACACTCACACAATTCAGACCCTCAGTAAATATGATGCATATAGTATGTAGGGGGTGATTCTGACCAGTGAAAATGGCACAGACAAAAATAGTGCACACAGAAATCTCTCAATGGAAATAGCTGAAAGTGTCCTAACTTTGGCAGAACATTTACAGTAGGATCCAGTTGCTAAGAAGTCGAAGGAGAAATAGGATTTCAGGGCCATAAAGTACTGCAGGGGATGAAAATAATAGATTAACATGGTGAAGTGTACAAGGCTTTATTATAATATATGAAGTCCAGAAAATTCTGTCAGGTAGTTTTCAAAGTCTTATTGTTCTCACAGGATGAGAAACACTGCGATCTTACTTGGACTGAAGCTGTGTGTCTGATCTCTCTGAGGTTTAAGATGCATTTTGTGGAGGCATAATTTCAGCAAACAGCACACTTTGGGGTTTCAGAGGCAGGAAGGGTCCATAAAGCCTGACTGCGTATGAAACAATTAGAACTTTGCTTACTTATTATTTTCAAGCCTAGACAGCCCTTTGAGGACCCCATTGTGAGGAGAGAAGGAGAGGAGAATGGCAATACCTAACTGACATTTGCACAGCCAGAGGAAACTGACTGACATTGTGTAATGACAGATAATTTAATTCTGAAATCAATAACAATGATACAGCATGTTTTGCAAATATGAAGGCCTTGCATGCATGCATGCATGCTTTCTAGTTTTATGTATGAGAATCTCAGAAATGTAGTGTAGAACTTTAGTGAAGTTGAAGTATAAAGTAGTATAAAATGTAAATACTCAAGTAAAGTACAAATACTTTAAATCGTACTAAAGTACAGTACTTAGGTAAATGTACTCAGTTAAATTCCACGTCTGAATTTTGATGGACTTGGATTAAAGCTCTCACTGTTCCTCGCTGTGTGTGCGTTCTCAAAGTTTTCTCAAAGTCAGATTTTTGAATGAAAACTGTCATGATCTAAATCGTCTCCAAATTTTCTCTCTCACCATTTTCCCTGAGGACTCTTCAGCTGCTGCCCGACTTCGGTCTGGATGCGAGGCAGTCCTCTACAACAGCATTCATAAATAGCCCAAACCTAATGGCTTCAGCGAGACTTTGCCAGTGTACGGCCTCAGTGTGTGCACATAAACACTCCTAATTTTCGTTATGGAGTCACACGAGTGTCATCCACGCATCTCACGCAGAACACAGAGGCGGTGTGAACTGACTAATGTGAGGCTATTTATGGACGTCAGTGAGAGCTTCATGATTAACTGTGTCAAGTGTGGGAGGCAATGCTTTCACACACTGGGAAATTTAAACCATACCCTTCCTCTCCACTGATTCAGTCCATCTGATTTATCTAATGGCTTTGGTATCTCATCTGCAGCATGCCTCCCTGGTGCCCTTCACTGTGTTAATATAATACAGAGGAAGAGGGAGGGGGAAAAAAACATATGGTTCATATTCAAGGAGTGAAAACACATGAATTACAATGTGGCGTGAGAACACATGCAAAAATGTGAGGAAACGAAGCGTCTACAGCCAAGTTTGCGGCTCTGTAAGGGATATATTTTGACACAGTGGTGCTATGAGCTAAATGCAAACATGAGCACGCTGACATGTTGGTGGGAATGTTCATTTTGTGGGCATTTGTGTGTGAACCACATCATGGAAATTTGAAGTTTCACTTCTTGATTAAAGGATCAAATTAATTAAAGGATCACCAAAGTCACCACAGTTCATGCTGAGGTGAACATGAGCATAATTCATTCAATAGCTGACATTTCACTTACAACTACTAATGTGAACCTCATGCAAAAGTAAAATTACCAAAAATGACCAAAGTCATTAGGATTCATCTTACTGACGAAAGGTCTGAACAAAATGTTGTGCCAGTTCTTCTGGTAACTTGAGGGATATTTCTCTGGATGGGGGACATCAATATCTGTACCAAATGTCACGGCAGTCCATTCAATAGCTCAAAACCATAAAGTTAATGTCATAGTGGTGATAGAGGAAAAGTTAAGGAATCGCCAAAGCCATTAGAACTCATTCTCTGGAGACCACAGATGTCTGCAGAAGAATAAATGGCAGTCCCTCCAGTAGCTGTTTAGATATTTAACTTTGGACCGAAGTGGTGGACTGACCGACCGACACTGCCATCCACAGAGCCACACATCTAGCCTGGCTACAAGATGAAGGAATGAGGTTGCTTTGTAGTTGCTGACTTGCTTCAAGCACTCAGATGCATTTCTGCACATTTCTACTCTCCACATCTGGCTCCAGAGCGGCAGAGCTGAGAGATGAGTGTTGCCGGGGATCATTTGCCACCCTGAGACTCGGCTTAGCTGAGGGGCTTGGCAAGCCCTGCCTCTGTCAGCCCCATTGTTTAAAGCTTCAGGAGATTAGCTGAGCCACAGCTGCTGCCAGACCCTGATATGACTGCTGGCCCGCTCAACGGATGCTGGGTCTGGGTCTGGCTCTGTGGGGGCAGTGACAGGCAGGGGTGCTTATTCCAGCTGAGCAGCGGGAGCACAAGGAGGCAACTGAAAAAGGAGTGCAGTGCTGTCAGAACAGCATGGGGGATGGTGGGGGAGACACAGGCTAGGGCCCTCCGGTGACGCCCCACACCCAAAGGCAATCTCATTTTAAAAGGTTCTCATTACCCCCAAGCCACTGCAATCAGGTATGCCGTAAATCCTTCGGATCCAATTTATTCTGGAGTGGGCTGACGCAGAGCCCCCATACAAACTAATAGCTTTCCAGGACTTCCAACCTCAGATTCACACACACAGAGCTAATCCACTGATTACAATAGCTAACACGGCAGGAGTATTGCTAATCAAATGAATTTATACTAACTGGATGTTCATTATCTGGAAAGTAAATTAATTTCCCACTTTTTCACTAAAGCTCCATAAAACATCTTCTGGGCTGTTTTAAAAGGTTTACATTTTATCTTTCAACATCTATTCAAGTGATTTGCTGTAAAATTAAAATAAAATTACCCCTGAGTCTTTTGTATAGTATGTGTCCCCTTTTTCAGTGATCAGTATTATTAGTATCAGTTTTATTCCAGTCTAATACATTGCCACTTTCTGTGCCACTATTTCTATTCCCTCAACTGGCATTAGTGTTGGAACTAATTCCTTTTCTTTACATATAATAAAAGCCAATCAGTTTCTGCCTTCGTTGCCAGTTCCTTGTGGGAAAGGCCAAACATTCATCTTAGATTAGAAACTAATCTCACCAGCTATAACAGAAGACCCTAAAATTTCACAGCATATGCTCAGGGAGCTCAGCATATGGTGTGTGGAGGCTCGGAGCCATGTCGCCTGCCTAATGAGTAGGCTTTAGTTCCTAGGTTAGTAGGGACAAAGCAAAATACTGATGACAGATGTACAGGAATTCTAAAATTAAATCCAAGGGAAAAAAACAAACAAAAAAAAAAACAGTAGAATTCATAGAGAGTATATAATTTCTTATTCTTGTCTATGTGGATTTGACACTTTTCCTGAGGGCATGAATTTGTAGTTTCTGAACATGAAAAGCTCCTCCAAGCAAGCGACAAGGGTGATACAAAAAAAAAAAGAAAGAAAAGTCGTACAGCAGCTTTACTGACAGTGAGTGAAAACCTAGTGGAGATAAAAATGTTTTTCTTTTTTTGTGAGTTCACAGCCTGTAGGAACAGTAAAAAATGAATAAAATAAAACAAAAATTCATTTCAAGTCCCCCAAAATCTTTCTTGCCATTAATTATTAGTGCAAAAGCTCAAAAGTTTGGTCTCTTGATGATTTCACAGATGGAGGCTTTGGCTCTATGGTTTCCAACATTTTTAGATTCATATATATTAAAAAAGAACATTATAATAGAGTCATTATAATGGAGACTAAGACTACAGGCAAAATGTGCACATGCTAGTACATGCATTTCTCGAGTGTAGCTCACGCTGGCACACCTTACCCACCGGTGGGCTAATTTGTTGCTTCTCAGGTCATTATACAGCAGATGTAAAATACCAGACTATTCCCTCCATTTTTTCAGCAAATAGTGTACATGAATGAGTAATGAAGACTTGAGGTGGCTCGCTGTGTGCACTGCAGCATTCATTTTCTGCTGTTAAATGCCTTGTTAGTGGCACATCCCGCTACTCTCTCTATCCCTGGCAAGATTGGAGGTAATTGTTTTCGGTATGCATCGCTGAAATACTCCTAGAAAGCAATAAACAGCCAGCACACCAGTAGAGACAACAGCGTCTCAGCCTATCTCTCACTGTCAGATTTGCTGTTCTACAATTAGCAGGGTTGTTATCACAATTTTTTTCTTCTTCTTCCTGTATACATTGAGACGAAATTTTAAGGCGAGCATTTTCACTCACTGTGTGTTGCATGTGGCTGACTTCCATCCTTATTATCACTGGAAGGAGGATGTGCTAAGATTTGGGCATCAGTTTTGATTTTGATTCGACAGAGTAGCTACTGAATAACCCACATACCTTATTTCTTTTTCTTTTTTTTTTTAAACAAATGAGTACTCTCAGTTTTCAGTTGCAGATTGAGGTCACTCGGGTGTTTTTCGCATTACAACTTTTCTCATTTCCAAAAAAACTTTCTGCAAAGAAACTCTGGGGTCTTTTTTTTTGTATCTTCCCTGCCAGAATTTACCCATTTTACCTTTAGTATTGTCTTTGGTAGCCTCCTGATTTGTCCGCTAGTGGATATTTTTGTATTTTATTAAACTGTCTCAATGACTATTGGAAGGATTGGCATGAAATTTGGTATCGACATTGATGGTGCCCAGGGGATGTATCCTAATGTGAGACAGTGAGCTCTACAATGGGTCACGTGCCTTGGCCTGATGAGTCCCTGGAAGGTAAAAGAACACTGCAAAGCAAAGCCTGGTTCATGTCTACATGGGCATGAACCACAACCACAACCCTGCCCGGCCTAAATCATTTCCTGCAAGCCTCATATCTACAGATGGCATTGCATTCATATCCGCTGGGAAGCTGAGTAAAAAAGACAGTGCCAGACTGACAGAAGCAGAATCCAGAGAGAATGAAACATGGAAGAGAAAGAGAAAATGCAAAACCACGACCAGTAGCAATGTTTTTATCATTGAGTTCCCACACTTTGCATGATTATTGAAATCACTGATTGACTCAATGCTGATGTCTCATTTTTGAACATGGAATGGGACATTTCGTGCAGAGAAATTTGTGTTTGTAGTTAAATTTTGCAGAGAAGTTATCATCACACAAGGGAGATTTACAGCAGCTATAACAATGGATTGCTACTTATTTGTGAAAGAGGTTGCTCGAAGTGACAAACTCACAGATATTCAGCTAACTTTTAAACAGTACAAGACCTATTCCTGTGCTCAAAATGTCACCATGTGCACACAGACATCGAAACAAATGTAAAGGCATACGAGATGCTTTCATTTTCAGCTGCACTTCCATGTAAGTGCAGCTTGTGAACAATCCAGACACTCAAAAACTCAGAATGAGGTCAAAACAATGTTATGTAAGCGACAGTCAGTCGCTATGGTAAATAGACTGACAGTCCCCTTCATTAGTCTATTTACCATAGGGACAGCACTGATACAGCAGGGCAGAGCTACAATATATAACAGTGTGTATATACAGTAGGTTAGCACTCGCAGATCAAAGGCCAGAACCAGTCTGCCTGAGAGGAAGCATCGCCTGAGGACAAACTCTATATCTGCGGAGAACAGTGTGAGCTTGGAATTAAGCAAAAATGTGATTTAAATAAGAGGACTGATAAGAGAGAGGGCATGTGCCATGGGCTGGTCCAGGGAACGAAACTGGAGAAACCGGTCAGCTCCACTCTAGAGCAGATGCCATGGTCCATAGTCCATAAGCACAGCCAGAGGAAAAAGCCTCCCCCCCAGTTCATGTTTTTATTGAGTCACTTATTTACATTGCCCTGTGATTATTGATGATTTTTTGGGTGAGTGTATGTGTGTGCATGCGTGTGTGCACGTAGGGGGTGGGGGGGTTGTAGCATTTATGCTACAATGTATTTGTAGTGCTACGGAAATAAAGTCTGATTGACTGATTAAATGAGACTAAAAATGAATAAGCTGCATCATCTGAAGCCAAACACCTCGGATCATCTCTAACTCATTTGTCTTACGTCTCCAAAGCTGTTAAAACTGACAAGCCTATAGTCTCCATTCATGAGGGTGAGGAAACCGAGATATACATTTTACCCCTAGTGTGAGGAACAGCTCTGAATTGTCAAGAAGACACATTCATTCCCCTCATTTATCATTTTTCTAAGTAAACCTCGAGCCTGGTATTTTGAGCCGTTATGTTGATGCAGCCGACTTTACTTTTGTGAAGAGGATGAAACTTCTCGACAGAGGTCACTTTGAGGTTTTGAGGCTTCACTCAGACAGCCTTCTCACAAAATGACAGCTCCATTATAGAGAGTACATCTCAGGAACTCCACCTCAGCAGGGATTACAGCTTTTTCGTTCTTTGATCGTATTTTTACCATAATAATGCTGTCTAAAGTCAGTTAGAAATTTTCTACTGGCAAAGGAACAGTAGTGTATATATATATATATATATGTATATATATATATATACATATATATATATATAAAATATACACACAGTGTTGAGGCAAGGAGGTTTGATTCAGAACACAACACTTAGCAGGTGTTTTGATAACATGACCGAAAAGTACAAGGGTCATCTCAAATGTTGAACATTGTTAAAGGACAAATGAATGGGGGAAAGGCAGCTTGTGTCAAAGTTCGTAGGCTATTTAAGGCAGATATGCTCAGAGACTTGAATTTGTGTATTCAGACAGAAAGTGAAGTGAATTCTCGCCTGGTGTCATAAATGTGACCGTTGGACCATTGATTGTTAACTTTAAGCTCGGTAGCAGGCACTGACCGTGTGTATGGGAGTGTGCTTTCATGTGTGTGCTTCTGTGGCAGTGACATTTTCCTCAGTTTGTTTCCTTGTCCCTCTCATTTGTGTATGTATATGGATCCATTAAGACCTTGGAAATACACAAAGCTGAAACATTTCAGAACTGACTTTGTATGCAGCGCTCTGTCTGAGCACACAGTGAGAAACTGTTTCCACAAATATGTCCAAAAACTGGTTTTATCCTCCTTTGAGGATAATCGAAAAAATATGCAAAACTAATAATATACTGCGGTACCATCATTTATATTTCCTGAATTCGAATTTCAGTCCAATTTGAAGTTAGATTTCTTATCAAGCCAACAGCTGGAGCCAACAGCACATGTTCAGCCTCTACCTGTGAAAGGTGATGATGACGCTTGATGAAAGAAATTGAGCACAGCATGAGCAGGAGGCTGGAGGGTGTTCAGGGAACATTTTTCTGAGTGATCTGTGGTGATGCCTGTCTGTTTCCTAAAACACAGTGGATGATGAGTTTTAAAATTAATTAGCATTAAGTGTGTGTGTGTGTGTGTTGGGGGGTGGGGGCGAGTGGGGGATGGGGTGGGGAGTCTTTTGGGGACCACATCAGTATTCCCCTCCAGCTCTTGTCAGTGTTTTCAGAGTTGGTGTGTCATGCAGTTGTGGGGAGATAACTTACAAAGTGGATACAAGGACATTCACCTCAACTCAAAAAACCGAGGAAAACTTCGCTGTGAATAAATGAGTGTGTGTGTGTGTGTGAGCTGGGAGAGCGGCTAAATGCAGACACGGTAAATTTACATGCATGAATGTTCAAGCAGTTGTGTGTCATGCACTGCTGTTAAGAATAAATAAAACCAATATTGTACCACTTCTGGCCCGACATAAACCTTCATGTGACGTAATGTGTTGCATCTTTAATCTATCTTATCCTTCATTGGAGCACGCCTCTGATGATGATGATGATGATGTCCCCCTTAACCCCAGCTTCAAGGTTGTACCATGTAGAGATTGGCAGGTTTTATAATGACTTCCTGCTGATGCCAAATGAACATGGGCACTGTCTGAGAGAGCAAGAGGGATCTGTCATGCATGTAAATCGGCAAATGGAGTAACCCAAGTGGAACGCCAAACCTCTGGTTAGGGAAACATTAGACTGATGAAGCAGCCCAGGAAAAGACCATTTCTAAATTCTCTCATGCGTAGGTATAAATATCTGTTTTATTTTGAAAGATTTCAAATTAATTTAGCTCAGAAAAATAGGTTCCTTGGATTGGTAAACTGTACATTATGACTTCGTCAGAGACATCCCTAGTGGTGATGACAGTGTCTTTCTGTCAGTCCATCACTTTAGTCCAGACTGAAAAGTCTTTTGTTTTGAGACATGTCTCAACAACGATTGGATGGAGTGCCATTGTCGTCGATCGAGTTTGCACCCCAACTAATTGCATTTGTCACAGTTCAATTCAAAATCACTTCCTGTCTGTATTCTACTAAAGAAAACAGACCAAAATGCCAGCTGACATACATGTCACCATCAGCAGTGCACCAAAGGTCACGGTAATGCATCTTTTTAAACAGAATTTGGTCCTCAACATTTGAAGTATTCTCATATACATAACAAAACAAAGACTCATTATTTGTTCATCATTACCTTGACAATTAAACCTCTTTAGGTAGCTGCTTTCTGTTGTGCGTGCCAACAATTTATACATTTATACATTGCCTTGATCACTGAATCCTTTGCAATATACTCCTACACCCTTAATATAGCCTTCTGCAAATAATGGGCCTGTTCTGCCTTTGAAATGCATGAGAAGGCTTTATGTTATACCTGTAACCTAAACATGTGGTGTTTGCAATTGCGTAACCATAATATATATTTACATGTTTCTAATCTTTCCTTTTGCAAAACAAACTGTTTAATTTAGGGAAAGTTAAGTTTAAATCAGCCATCAGTATCCGATGCTGCTCTGCGATCATCGGTGCATAAAGTGATGTGGAAAATAAAGCCTTCGTAGCTTGATATGTCCCCTCTAATGGGCTGCAGAGGTCCAGTCTGCTTGCTTTTGTGCATCCTTGTTTATTCAGGTATTGTGGCCATGGCTCGAATCCATACATGACCTCTTCTCTCTGGCATGTGCCAACCCACTCACATGCCAGCCACGTCCACCCACTCCACTGCCCTCTTTATTCACCTGCCACTCTGCGCAGCTCATCAAAGACAGAAAAAAAAACGTTATCTTATACTCTAACACTGTCTACCTAAATGAAATGCCCCTAGCCTTGTGTGCGCGTGTGCGTGTGCCTTGGCCCAGTTTCTCTTACGGCTGTTTGTTTGTGTGTGTGTGCCTAAGTGATTGCTCTCTGGTACCTTGTTTCAACGTTCCCCGAGTAATAGGAAAGTTGGAAACAAACGGATGCTGGACTGATTGCCTCTTCGCTGTCCAACAAAATGCTTCAGGGGTAAATAGGGATTTTTTTTCTTTCTGATGGAGCTCTTTCTGATGGAGCCTTGTTTTCTTCTACTTCACAAAACTTTCTCTGAAGTGCTTCTGTTTGGTCATGATATTAGTCATGCCTTTTACTAAGACATCAAAGAGCTAAAAGAGCTGCATCAGACCCACAGGTATAATGATGAGTACACCTCCGCTGCTACTGCAAATAGTGGCAAATGTGATGATAATTGCAGCCAATTACTTTCCTGTTGCACCCTGGTGTTTTGCAAGAGCTGTATAGATGGAGCCTTCAGCAGGGAGGCTGATGACATGACTTTAATGTTATTTCTCTCTCCATCTCCGGCAAGCAGCAGTGGTTTGAAACAAAGACAAAGAAGTCATCTGTAAGGGCACATTAGGTTTATTGCAACTTAGTGGATGTTATTTATCTGAGATAACTGCATTACAAGTAGGGGAGATGCTGAAAGGAAATGCATGAGTGAAATCTAACACTAAAACTCACAGTATATTTCTCTTTTCTAATTTGTACAAAAAAAAACTAAGAGAAAAAAACAATTTGTGGTTTTATAAGATATGTTAGTGACATCTTTAGTGCAACCCAGGCAACGTTATTAATCTGACAGAGCTGCGTCACGAGTAGGAGGAGAAGGTGAAACGAGAGGAGTATGTGAGATCTCTTGCTGGAAGTTAGATGAGAAGATCGATACCTTTCTTATTTCTGCCTGTTCAATATGATGCGACAGCCAGGAGATGGTTAGTATTATAATGTTAGCATTAAGACTGGAAGCAGGGGATAACAGCAAGTCTGGCTCTATCCAGAGGTAATAAAGTCCACCTACAGGCACCTCTACAGATCACTGACGCTCACATTATATCATGTGTGTCCAATTTAAACCAATGTGCACTTAAGAGGTTCTAGGAAGGGGATCCTTTTTTCTTTTTTTTTTTACCTTTGGACAGAGCTAGTTTCCCCCTGCTTCCTGTCTCTGTGCGATGCTAAACTAGCCATCTCCTGGATGCAGTTTCATATTAAATGGAAGGTTATGAGCAGAGGTGTCGTGGTGCATATAAACAGGTATACACTGTAAATCCGCTTATACTGTAAATCCACCTCTGGATAGAGGGATTGACGGTGTACCCGTTCCATATCAGCACACATCCTCCAGAAGCATTACATGGTCCATGTAATCAGTGGCGTTTACTGTGACCAGGAGATTTGTGTTTCCCTCCTTCAATCCCTTTAAAACATCAGCAAGTCTGGTGAAAAGCTGGCATACCCACCTACCCAGATACCATTAAACCACTGGACATGACAGTGGCATCAGTCCTCCTATCTAACTACAGGTAAGAAGGTGATCAGGTACATTTCCCAAAATGTTGAACTACTCCTTTAAAATCACATATAGACATAACAAAAGCTATATCTCCTCACATTTTGCTTGTGTTTTTCTGTAAACACTGCTGATGTCGGTATATATTTACAGCGGTCAGCAAACGTTGCAGGTGTCATATGAGGTTGATGCAGCTTGTAACCAGAACCCACCATTACAATCAGTGAAGCAGCTGACGCACAAGCACAACAATCACAAAACAATTTAAGCAGACCCCACAAGGACATGAGCAGCACTGCCTCCGACTGGAGGCCATTAAAGTAACAGTTTGGGAACACAAACCTGTGCTCCCAGGTTATTGATTTCATAATTAGTCTGTGTAATGGCTCTCTAGTGACGTCAGGGGACGATGTTCCATGTTCTGTTCTGTGCCCTGTGGTAGAAAGACATCAGGTGTTGTGTGACAGCGTTATTAAGTCGCCTCACAAAGGCTTTATAAAATTTTAAAAAACTGTTTTTGTTTGCGTCACATTATCACCAAAAACCCTTAAAGAGCCTTTTTCATATTTTGCAAAGTACATTAAACAGGTTTAATAGTGGAATAGTGGTGAAAAGGGCATGGAATATCTGCTATGGCTCATTTTCAGTAAACTCAGCAGCAATAAGGAGTGCAAGGATGGGCAGTGAAGCTGACTGAAACACTACTGAAGACTGCAGGATTCAGTTGATACACCACCATAAATTTATCTGCAGCCTTTGCTTTGCTCCAAAAAAAACATGCACTGTTTCAGGGATAAAAAGGCAAAACATTATTCACTTTTCTGAACAGCATTATTAAACAGAATGCACGTATTCATTTCCCAAGGCTTGATTTTTCATTTCGGACTTCTTCCCCGACAATTTTGGCATTGCTTATTATGTTTTAATGGGATAAAACCCATTAATGTTTCATGGCAGTAACTAATCCCTGATTCTCATGAATTAGTTATCTGTATAGTTATGCTCACTGACACTCAAGTTTTGTTTTTTTGTTTTTTTCCTTTTTTTCATAAGAGTCTGGGCTGCAGCTTAGACTCAACAAGAACAGTTGTGGCCCCAGGCGATTATTTGACAACTTAGTCTAATGAGTTCTCACTCACTTTAAAACCAGAAGTGGTATCATATAATATCCAACGCAAAGTATTTCAGTTTGCAGAGAGGGCATACTCTGCCTCAGTGTGATTTTGACAGTGTTGCAGCGCAGCAAAACACAGTATCTCATTTGCAAATTGCCAGGTGTGCAACTCTTTTCTCAGTACATACCATAAGATATGCACGAGTTGGAAAATGATGCTTGTTAGCTTTGATAGTCTGATCATTTGAACTTGTAACTCGAACTCAAGCTTTCTCCTTTGACTGCAAAATGATAGGAGCATAAAATCATGTCAGGAATGGTCTGACCTCTTGGGAAGAATGACGGCATTAGTCTACTCAGAAGGTGACCCAAGATGACTCCCGGTTTTATTCAAGTGACAAAGCCTTCTAATGGCTGTGGTACTCATGACAGGAGCAAAGGAAGAAGTCAGGTGGCAGTATTACACGAGGGGTTACTCATTTGTGGCTTAAGGTGGAAGGAGTACATTAAAAAAAAAAAAAAAAAAAAAAACTAGCACATTTAACTCTCAGTATCGTCCCCACCTACACTTAGTCCAGCAGTCATGGAGCATATGATCCCTTCTCTATGGAAGTCGGGGTCTTGGGCCTCCAGAAAGTGGTCCACAGGAGCAATGACATCATCATCACTGTCAAAAGGGCGACCACTGAGCTCCTTCTTCACCTTCACAAGAGCCAGTAGTCTGAGGGGGCCAAATCAGGCCAAATCAGGCCAAGGACCTCATTAGATGAAAAGCTCTTGAGACTGTGGAAGAAGACGATTGCATGAAGGTCGATGTTGTCCATTTTCTCAGACTCTGCTGACTTTAAATTTTCAATTACCCGAAACAGTCATAACACAAAAGTTATTAGCTTCAAACTTTCTGTATAATCACTCAGAGAGCTGAACTGCACGTGCATGTAAGGCAGCTGTATAACTCAGCTCCTGAAGGCCCAGAGGCCTTACGTCATCACATCAGAAAACATTTCTATTTGTCATTCTACTATCTGTCTATTGCACAGACATGCAAAGTATTTTTTTCTGTGCGGTCAGCAGCATTAAACTCTAAAACACACACAACTACATTTTTTTATTTTACATTACTGTTCATGAGTCTCATTGATCCACAGTGTCCTTCCTTCCTCTGCATGGACTGTTCTTCATGTCTGCCATCCTCACAGAGAAGCTGCTCAACGTTGTTATTTATTTATTTTACAATTCTCACAGGAACAAAACGGACTCCCACCTGCTGCCAGCTGCTCTGGGATGCAACATTTTGTTCCTCCTCCTTGTTGTGATGGAGACGAGCGAGACTGTGGTGCTGTCACTCATCTTGCTGTGTTAGCTTCACAGACGTTGCATGAGGATGAGAAGGCATCTGAACAGCTGTGTGCAGACAGAAGCAGCTTTTTGGGTCCCCAAAGACACCCTGCTGTAAAATGGCACATCAGCTTATATGTGATATGTGACAAGCCAGTGTGTCACCAATGTTTGATTTGATTTCTTATTGTTTAAGAGCATCTCCTGCAGCTGATGATGTGACAAAACGCTACAGGCTATGGCTCTGGGCTTGAGCCCTTGTTATTCTGGAAGATGAGTGTGATAAAACCCAGCGTGCACCTTACTGCTGCCATCTGCTCCCTCTCTTCTGCTTGCCTGACAAGAGTATGTTTACATAAAAGCACCGTGTCTCTGCTAACCACTCCATGTTAAAACAACATTGGCAGTATGGCAAACAATCATGCATTTCTGTGTGAATGTCAGTGAGCAAACAAAGTAGCTTTATCAAATCGTGTACTATGTGTGTGTGTGTGTATGCAGAACAGCAGCCTGTCAAATGGCACAGGGCACAGGAATCCTTTATTGTCTATCAGCTGTTCTTTTTCAGAGGTAGTTTATTCCTGGAAAAGAAAAATATTGATCTCAAAGGTTCTAGCTGAAAGTATCCCTTCAGACCAATCCATTTCAGTAATTCAAACCAACTCAAACTGATTTTCTGATACATCAACAGAGCAGCACCTATTCTCTGTTCAAAAGCAGAATTCTTAATGAGGAATGTCATATCAAACAGCTCTTGATGACGTTATGTAAGACAATTAAAGTGAATTTATGAACAGATTTGACATCAATAATTTCACAGAGCTGTAATATATTTATTACACTGCAATAATATGTTGTAATGATAAAATGTGGAGCATAAAAAATGAATTCACTGTTGTTCAAAGAAAGAGATGCTACTGATTGTGCCTGATTGCAAAACACCACAACTCAAACATGCTGCAGTTTTAAATGTGCCATTGTGTTCACTTGCTGATTTTGTATTATTCCAGAAAAACAGCATAAAGACTCTGTCGTCACTAAAATGGCTGATGTTAGCAGTAAAATGGTTGATGGGTGGGTCAACTTCCTGGTCCCCGTTTTGGATCACTCGGCTCTGTCAGAGCGTGACAGCTGTCCTGCTGAGGCAGGTGCTTTATGTTAATTTCCCAAACAATTCAATTCTCTGATTAATTGCCTGCTTCAGAGTGAAAGCCTGGGAAGTCTGCATCAAACCACATTAACATCTAATGGGACTGACTAGCAGTTTAAAGTTGATATTTCTTGTGGCAAAACCATTTCTTGTACTGTTTTATAGCTCAGTGTAAACATGTTCTTTTTTCCTCTGAAGTGTCAGACATATTTTCACATCACAAACATGCAAATGCACACTGGAGGAATGCAGAGTAGTTGGATTCATTTAAATAATCTCTTTGATAATATCTAGAAATACCCTTCCTCCGAGATTCAAGAAGGAAAACCCAAGTGAGGGTAATTTTTATTCATCATATTTGGAAAATAAATAGCTTCATCTCATAATAATCACAATGCATCTTTAGACAGTAGCACACATATTATCAACAGGAAATTAGCTAAAGTCATATTCAAAACAGTTTCTGTTAAATTTTAAGGGTCCATCTGCATTTTTGCAAGGGCTCATGTGGAAAAATTGCATTAGCAAAACTTGGCTAAAAAGGGCACAGCAATGGCAAATTGAGTGATGTGTTTTTGTTTTTGTTGTTGTTTTGGCAAACCAGGTGACACTGCAATTGACACAAAAAAAAAAAAAAAGAAATGCGTTACATAAACTAGGCATTGCTGCGTGAACAGTTGTGTTTTGTCCCTGGTCACTCATTCATCACAGTGTTCATTTTAAAAGCAGAAGGATCAAAGATGTCACATAAAAAAAGACAAAAGCTCAGCACGGAAAGGTTACTGCTGATGTCATGCATAAATAATAAAGACTGTAACAAATGGCAGCAATGAACATGTCGACTGAATGGCTTGCTTCCTAAATTATAGCCTTATTCATTAGTCGGCTGTGATCATTAGTGAAACCGTAATAAACGTCATCTTACGACTGTGAGCTCTCAGAAAGGTCAGTCAGTGAACAGTGAGGATTGTCATGTTAGAAAAATTACACAAATTTACAAAGAGCCTCCCTGAAAAAATATTACAAGTCAATCCGAAAAATGTCCCTGCTGGCAAACACGGCGTTAATTATATTCACAAAAGTAAGAGATCGAGGAGTAGAAAACACATCCTGCTTGGTGCTGTGATCAATATGTGACCTGCATGTCAGTGATCTCAGCGTCAGCGCTCTCGTGTTTACTGAAACCACTGTCCTCGTTCGTCATTGTGCTATCGTTAGTCTGTGCATCACCAGCCCTCTTTGTAAACGGTTTCCCAAACTGCTACAGTCAAACCAGCATCTGACCCAGAATAGAAATTTCTCCCACAGAACGACCGTCTGCCTTTTCTCTACCACCTGGTAGTTGGAGAAGTTTCTGGTAAACACTTCACATTACATGGATGGGGCAGGAGGGAGCCTGAGTGGGGTACCGGTGAAGGGCAAAGAGAGGAATGTGTTACTGTAGTATTGCAGAATCGCGTTCTTTGAACTAAAGTCACACCAGAGAGGTTATAAACGTAAACGTGTTGTTGTTGCTGTCACTGACAAAGTTGATTTGGCACTGCTCCAGTCTGGCAATATCTCCAATGTCCAACTCTGATAATAACTGAGTTGGATCTGTGTTTGTTGTCAAAACCTTCTGTTTCTCCTGCTGCTCCTCGACATCCTCCTCTGATTCCTCTACCTCCTGTTTCTCGTCTTTGCTGTCCTCATCCTCCTCCTCTTCCTCCTCTGTGATGGAGCAGAGGCGGGTGGCGCTCCCAGGGTTGTTGGCAGGTGGTCTGTAGTGACACTGCCCGTTCAGCAGCCTCCTCAGTGGCATCAGGGGCACCGCTTCCTCGCCTAGCAGCTGCTGCTGGCAGTGCCGGAAATCACTCTGACGCTTCAGCCGTTTGAACTCACTGAAGGCGGAGGTGGCGTTCTGGTAGAGGCTGTGGGCGATGGCTTGGGCCTTCTCTGACTTGCTAACCAGAACTGCGTGACACCGAAGCACCACTGCCATGTTCTTGACTTGGTGTCTGTAGATCCAGGCCAGGATCTTGGGCCGACAAGGGTCAGCTGTGCAGTAGGTGATTCTGTTCAGAGAGTAAAGATGAATCGGTTTCTTTTTCCCAGATTTGTCAGCACTCATCCGGATGCCCTGGGGCCCCACTGTTAACCTCATCTTGACACTCTGCTCCCCATAGTTGCTCCTCGCCCAGATCTTGGCAACTGCCTCCTGGGTGCAGCCATCTCCCTTAGCCGTGATGGTGACCACACTCCCCAAGTAGCGCACATTGTAAACAGGCTCCTCTTTGTTCAGTTCCACCTTTTGCCGTTTGGTATGGAAGATGCTGCCCATCCAGTCAAAGGGACAGTCGGGCAGCAAATCAGGGCAGGAGCGCAGCAGAGAGGAGAGGATGGAGTGGTAGGTCAGCCCGGTCCCCAGGCTCTTAGGTTTACTCTTGGCTTCATCCTCCACCAGAACAAACTTATTCCTTCTCCAGGGCAGCATGGTGCGGGAGGAGTTGGAGCGGTTGAGCCCCTCTGCCGACGCGTTTGCTCTTGTGAGCTCAGGCAAAAAGAGTATGAAAGCCGGTGTGTACGAGGGAGAGAGGAAAAGCAGAGAGAAGCTGCTTTACGAAGCACTGAGAAGAGACTGAGAGCAGCGAGCCTCAGCCAGTCTGTTCCTCTTGCTCGCTCCTCCTTCCTCTCCTCCTCCTCCTCCTCCTCCTCCTCCTCCTCCTCTTTCTCTTCTGTTGTCTGCATCATGCAGCGCTGATCATTGCAGGAGCCTTAGCCCGGCACTCAGGCGTCCTCACCCCCCCTCCCTGCTTCGTTGTTTTGCTTCCAAATGGCTCCGCACCAAAGCATTATTTATCCTTCCAGGTTTAAACCGAGGTATCACTGTATCTATGCTTCCTGTAGAGCTGAGGAAGAGGGTACATCGCCTCGATATTCTCTCAGGGGACACGTTACTACTTGTTAATTCTGGTACGAAAGTCGGTTGAGTCCAAACAGTGTGATTAATTCTTCTTGTTTACAGTGATATTTAAATGAGTATGTCAGTAGAATGATCGTGTGTCGTTATTTGGATGAGGACAACATTGCAACCTAGTACTACTCTCAAATTGTTTGAGAGGTCGCATAATACACGCACTAACACTGGATAGCAGCTAAATGTAAGTTTGTTTTGTCCTTTAATAGTGTGAAAGGTTTGTTTTAGGAAGGAAGGGCTGCATCTTAATACTGAAGTTAGAATGTGGATGACATACACACATCCTGTCTCATGCCTAAGGTCACTTTTTGTTGTTTGGGCATAGCTCAGTCAGCCTGTCCATCACCTCTTAACTACTATTGTATAGATTGCTATGAAAGCTCCCCCATCCAAGCAACAACCTTATAATGTTTCTGACCATATACACACAAAATACATACAAAACTAACTGCACTCTCGTCAGCGTCGCCTGTATTTTAAGTGCTAATTAGCACATTGTAGCATGCTAACAGACTAAACTAACACCATGAACTTTAAAGCCCACCTGCTGAACATCAGCACGTTGGTATTGTTATTCTGAACATATTAGCATCCTGATGTTAGCATTTAGCTAAGTGCAGCATCTCAAAGCTGCTAGCTCGCCTGCAAGACTCAAAGTCTTGTTTAATGTTTAACAGAGACCAATACAGTTTCCTGACCTTAAACACAGCCATAAAAAAAATTCAACCCTGCCTTAGTTGCTATGACAGATATTGCAGTGCAAGAATGAATATTGTAATATTATGGAATACATTGCCAATTAATGCTTTGCTGACATATCACATTTTGCGACTTGGCAGATGCATTCTTTAAAAATGTATTCTATTCGGTAATTTGCAACATATTTGCTGTTGCAAATTAGCGATATACTTTATAAACATACTTTTTTACGTGATTTTCTGTGTCCAAACACCTGTGTGACTGGCAGACACGTAAACGAGGGACGATAAAAGCCAGCTGCTCTTTCAGTGCAGGACTCAGCTCAAATGAATCACAATAAGAATCATCTGTGTCTGCCACTGAGCTGTGCTGGGCAGCATGGACTGAATTGTCGTGTGGAGATGGTGGATGAAGTTCTCTGCTGAGGTTACTGTGGCAACACTGGAAAATAAATGTCTCTTTGCAACCCCTGGTGTGTGCTGTGAATTACAGAAAACCCTGAACAGAAAAACAAATTGAATTGCTTTGGAGGAATTATCTCATATGTAGATGTAATTTATTCTGATTATATAAAGCAGAAAGTAAATTTGAGCAGATTTCTTTTTTTTATGTTGCTCCTTTTATTTATTCACTTCTGTTTAAAATCCCAGTTATTCTCAGTGGCTCAGGATGCACATTGAAAAGAGCCTCTTTGTAAACCACACACATAGCCAGAGGATGGCTGGCCTAATTTACGACTGTGAAACTTAAGGTTTGGGAATAGTTTGGGCAGTGGCCATGAAGGAGACACTGCCCTGGAGAAATGATTAAGAAACTTTTGCTCTCAGTCCAGTTGGATGTTTGGTGAATAAAGAGTGGGACCATGATCTGATCCAGGATGAATCAGAATCTTCTTGAATCACCAAAGACTGATTGAGAGGCCTTATGCAAGCAGCCATGGTCCCATAAATCACCTCTGATCAAAGATAGCTCATCTCTGACCACAGAAGATTAACACATATGCTAAACTGAAAAAATCCATCATGGTTTGGCCTTTACAGAAATGGATGTGTGTATTCAGTATTGACTTATCTGCCATCTGAGATATCATCCCTTAAGAGCGTTGCTTTTACAGACATTTCCTAATGAAATTAGGAAATGTTGCGACTCTTGTGTGTTATATGTCCAGTCTCATTATCTCCAGCCTGGCAGTTTACTCTTTGCCTGACTTTAGCTCTAAAGTGGTGTGAAAGTGTGCAACAGTTTGTTTGCAAGACCTGTTGTGACTGAGGTTAAAAGCAATAAAATATAATAATAATCTGTGTGTGTGTGTGTTCAGTTTAAGTGTATACTGCTGTGATCAGTGAGGATTGAGAAAAAATGGTTTAGTGTGAATTTGCTGTCACAGACAGAGAGCATGGTGCATTTTAATGAAGCTGTCTGCGTTCAAGGAGAATGTTAGAGAGTTAAAAAATATATATCTTATGTGTGCATTTTACATCATCAACATATAAATATGCTTATTCTTGTTAGGGAATTAGCAGCTCCTCTAGCATGGTAAATAAAAAAACATTACAGTCAAAACTCTGTAACGTGACCTGCTGTTGACACCGCAGGAAAAGTCAAGGGATCACCAAAGTCAAAAGATTTATTCTCTAGGGATGATGAATAGCTATACAAAATCGCGATGCGTCTAATACTTGCTGAGATATTTCGCATGGACCAAAGTGGTTGACCAAAATGTTTGTCTGGTGACAAATCTGTCTCCAGTTCAGATCTGAGTCCAGATTTCCTGTAACTCGGACTTCATCTCTCTTTCTCCTTCCATTGAATATACAGAAGCAACCCCCGGTGCTGAATGATGTAACAGCAATCTGATTCCTTTTATTTAAGTGACACCCCTCTCTCACTTCCCAAATTCTTCTTCCTTATCCTTAGCATCTTTTTGTTGTTCTTGAAGACATCCTTTTATCCAGTGTATGCTACATATGTCTGTCTTGCAAGGCAGCCTAATTGAATTGGGCTCTCTCTTCAGCATTCTACACTTACCCAGTGCAGTGCAATCAATGAGAGGGGCCTGGCAGGGAGGGTCCCAGCTCTTTTATGGCTGATTTATGGCTGTACGTGCGGGCGGCAGCCTCAGGCAATCGGGCGCACAAGAAAGAATCAAAGAACGAGAGAGGGCAAATGATGATAGAAAAGCTGTGCTCTTCATACATCAGACTGCTGCTATAGGTAACACGTCTATACCCAATCAAACACAACGAGACAAGTCTCACAAAAATGATAAGGGAATGCCAGGAAGAGCCAAAGTCATTTCTTTGTTTACAAAAATCCTCACGGGATGGAAATCAATATCATCTCATTCCCATGCTTATGGATTACCCATAAGGCTTGGCTGAACGACATACATAATGAAGTTCAAGTGACTCATAGCGTAATGAACAGGGAGAATGACGGACATTAGATACAGGAGGGTCATTCCTTTCCTTAATCAGGAGAACGATACAGTCACAGGAGAGGGTTGAGTGGAAAGGCAATAAGTCTATGTTAATGTGAATTAGACATAGCTTCAGTCTTTAATCAGGATCCAGATTTGAAGCGTTTAAAGGAGGGAATAGTAAAACACAACGTTTATTGTTGGTTTATTTGCTTTCTTGCTGAGAGTTAGATGAGAAGATCCACCCCACTCTCACATCTGGCTATTAAATATAGAGCTACAGCCAGTGACCAGTTACCTTAGCTTACAGAAAGAGGTATAAACAGCTGAACTGGCTCTGCCTAAAGGTAACAAAATCCACATACATACACCTCTAAAGCTCACAAAATAATACAAATTAAAAATAAAATAAAAAGTGTAAAAAATTTCACTTTATGAATTAAAAGGACCATTTCTTGGCCAGGCCCATGACGTCCCGGAGTCTCCTCTGGATGTCACTGTGTTTGGCCATGTCATAGCTTGTTTTTCATTAATCAAATAATTTTTTTTAAGTTTTCTTTTTAAAGACGCAAAGGTCTTTGCTGTTTACAGTGCTCAAATTCACTGCTCCATGACGCATCATCAGTGTTTCATCATGCGATGCAGGCAAATGTGCTACACTACTGAAGTTTTGGAGGACAGAATATGAGAGGCACCACAATAAAGTCTGTACCAAATAGCTTCATTATACAGCCAGAGCTCTCGTTGAATAATCCTCAGAGGCAATCCTCTAGGCACAGAGTGCCAGCTGACTTCAATATCTCAAGGAACGGAGACTTTTCCAAATAATGTGCTTTTCAGTGGAAGAATAAGCAGATTGTATGCCGGTGTAGAGCTCAAAGCCGTGCAATACAGTGAGAGAACAGAAAAAAAAAATCTTCCAATTACAGGAGAGACTCTGAGAGACTCTGCTTTTGAAGTTTTTCACCCAAATGCCAAAAACTTTTTATTGCATCCTAGATTTTGAGTCCATTAGAGGCATCTGAATGAAGTTAAAAAAGACTTGTGATTGACGCTGTATCCTATTCATGTGCTGAACAATGGTATTTGTCAAGTCAGAATGACATAAAATTTAAAGAGGGTGCTGAAACTTTGAGAGAGTTAGAGCCAACTTACTCTGCTCCTTCAACCACAAGCAGCTAAGTATTCAAGTCTAACAGTTTAAAGGTTCCAAAGTTAGTTCTGGCTGTAATAATAATAATGATGATTTTAATAAAAGTTCTGCACTCAATTACTTGGGAATTTTATCAAGCATCTTATATGTTTTTTAACTTCGAAATCTGTGTGGCGATATTACACGAAATGTAGGTGCCTGCTGAGTGTTTGGGTGTGTAACTGGATAGACTCCACAGGGAAGGGAGTTTGTCTAGATGCTGACATGCCGACAAGGTGCCAAGTTAATCTAAACACAGCAAATTCCAGCTGTAATCCTTTCAACACTACAGCATCACGAGGACACATATGATGCTCTTCTCGCTTCTTGTACTCCCCCCATAAAGCTGTTGCCTCCATCTGCTGTCTCTATTCCTGCCTGTCTGAAATCCATTTGAATGTGTGTCAGGCTGGCATTTGAACGGAAGTTGCCATGTGACAGGCACAAAGAAAGCCAGGAGGAAGTAGGAGGTCTGCGTGGGCAGAGGGGGCACTGGAAATGCAAGGTAGACTCTGTCCACAAAACAAGGTGACTAATATCGAATTGAAGCCCCAAGGGCATTTTTCTTCTTTTGCTATGGCTGAAAACAAGGTTGCACCTTTACCCGCAAGCTGCAAATTCTCATAGGCTCATCATTCACATGTCAGGCTGATTATGTCAGAATGACTGAGCCAGAGGAGTTTTCTGTGGCAGCTCTTCCTGTTACATTATTAAACTTCTCAAGGTAAAGAAGGCCATGTAAGAGTAAATCTTACAATTATAGTTATATTTTTCTAAGTAAAATATTTTCATGTATGATCCTGTCCAGCAGCAGCAAGTGTTTGCAACAGGACGCATAAATAATGGACTGGACATCCACCTGCATGTCTCCTGACAACCACATCCAAAAAAATATACATATAACTAATATTACTTACACCTGGTAAAAAAAATAAATAAATAAAAAAATCGTATATAATACTCAATACTTTTTAATCTCATGCCGCCCCAACAGAAAGCATCCACTAAGAAGGTTATGCTGAACTGAAGATTGGTAATGAAATGGCCAGTCACTCAGAGTATTAGTCAGCAGCCTTGGACAGGAATTGGACTATCCTACCTCTATTCTTTCCCAGCATGAATGAAACTTTTTTTAAATGCTATTTTCATCCGACAGCATAAGTTCAGATGTGCGCTGCATTATTTTTTTTAACTGAGAGCAGCTCTGCTCTCTGATGTGATGCAGGCTATCACTGACTGAAACTGGCTGCTGGTTATTTGCTCCATAGTTCACTTTCCAGTAATTCGCTCACGACACTGTACACTGCCAGTGTTTTAATGGATTGCAATGGGGTGGTTGTGACAGCTGGAGGACTTAGAGAAAATAAACAACAAAAAAAAAAAACATAAAATCACTGAAGTAGCATATTGTGTCTTCATATAGGAATTTATATTGCTCTTAACTCAAACTCCAGCACACCAAAAATGTTTATCTGACATTATGGACAGATTTAGTCAGTATAAGCAGTGCATGAAGTATCCTCTACATTCAGAGTATTATTTGCCTGTTGAGAACCCAACAGCTCTGAAGAAATACACTGTACACATGATGCAATTCAGTTATTTAGCTGAAATATGGCTCTTGTCAGAAGAGGAGGAGAAATTCATTATACAAAAGGTTTACCCATTCCTCTGAACTCACTGATAAATCTACTGACTCACACTCTGCATTATGTTGTTTGATAACAGCCGATGTCTCTCTCTGGGATTTAATTTTTTTTTATTCATATGTAACTGTGTGCATCTGTGCACACTGGTGGGAACTGTAAGTGGACACAAAGTCATGGTTGAGATTAGAAACTGCAAATGATACCGGTGCAGAAAGAATAATTTGTATGCAGCCCGGGATGAGCTGCTAGCAGTCAACTCAGGGCAAGAAAGTCTACCTGGCCTCCCTCTGGCCTGGAAGTGCTCCCTCACATTTTTATCGATTGGAATCTGTATAAATTTTACTATAGCACTGACTTTATGTCCTTTGCAGAGACATAATTAAATGTGACAGGGAGGTGAGCAGGAAAACACTGATAACACCAACATCCTCGTGTCCTCTGAGACATTCGGTTATTGCTTAGACACAATAATTACACTTAATTACTGGAGTAATAAACATTTTATCAATTACTTAATTACTTTATGAATAGCATTTATCCATTAATTCTTAAACATGTCTACTTCTTTGAACACAGAGAAGTGAAGAGGTGATAGGCCTGGCTTGCACAGGTATAATAACATTAATAATACAGCAGGTGTAGGGTTGAGTGGAATCATGCTATTATTGTTGTTGGTAGTTTCACCTGTGTTTTTTCTGCCACAATAACAGAAAAAAAATTACTGTATCCTGCAAATGTACTTGTACAATTGTCCCAATTTCATACACACTCACACTATTGCCCATAAAGTTGGAATAATTTTGTTTTCAGACGTTCCTCTTTTCATGAGCATTTCTGGTTCCACAGCGACATCTTCTGGCGGAGAGGAAAATCGCACGTCAGATGTTTAACTGGTGTTTATATTTCCTGATGAGACCCGCAGCTCTTGTTAAAGCCCTGTTGACGGAGGGACGAGTGTGAACACAGGTTTGACAAACCGTCTTAACGGTGGTCTGTGCAAGCTGTTGGTGATTACAGTGCTTTGCCTCATGACAGCTGCGGTGTCTTTTAAACGCGTGGTTCAAATCACGCTATCGTTGTTAGCCGAGGCATAGCTAGCAGACTTGCTAATTTGGCTAACTAGCCGGTAAGCCCGGTCAAGTAAGTGTGTGGGTTTATGTTAATAACTGTAACTAGCTGCGTTTTAGGGTTTTAGACTCGTTTATCTAGTGTTAATGACTAACAGAGGCCAATATTAAGTCATCTTGCGTCAACTTAAGCTAATCGTGTCACTTGAAGAACTTCAGCAAGCAGGTGTTGTCAAAGTGCTATCGTAAATGTACAACAGCAACCGACTATGCGACTCACATTGTGAAGTGAAGGAGACAAATCCTGAATCTGTCCTCGTCACCTCTGTTTGGACAGCCCCTCCTCAGACCACAGGATGGACTCCAGTGGGAAACCCTCGACTGCACAGATCGTGGTTTTAGCCACCAGCTCAGCCCTGACTGCTCTCTTCTACACCGTTTACAGGAGCAGGGCCACCACAGTTGCCAGATTAAAGGTCAGCAACATTTCTGCTCACTCGGTCACAAGGCCGTGAATTTATTGCTCTGTTGTGTTCCAGTTGATTATAAACGTGTTTCCACAGGAAGCCAAGAAAGTGTCCATTGACCAGGATTTGAAAAACATCCTGTCTGAAACCCCTGGAAGATGCATCCCATATGCCGTCATAGAAGGTGTGTTTAGTCTCTTTGAAAGTTTAAATAAACTAACTGTATTGTGGATTGCATTTTTATTCAGGCACTACCTGCAGTATCTGCTGTACAACTTGTTAACATGCACAATTAAAGCAGTAGTTTTACACTGTGTCTTTTATTCATTGCACACTGCAGGCGTAGTGAGGAATGTGAAGGAAACTCTGAGCAGTCAGTTTGTTGAGAACTGCAAAGGCGTCATTGAAAGACTGACACTGAAGGAGGAAAAGATGGTGTGGAATCGCACCACTCACCTATGGTAAGTCATTTATTTATTTGTTTTTGGTTGCATTCAGAGCACGTTTCATGATGATGGAGAACCCGTATGCATACAACCATCCTCATCTAGCTCTTTCTCCAAAAGAAAAGAATTGTCATTCACTTGGCACTCGTTACTTCATGCACTTTCAGCTTCAAGGTGCAACATGGTACTGAGTATTGAGGCACTGTTTCTTTAAGACTCCTCCTCGATCCACTGTGGCTTGGATTTTACCTCATTTGTATGTTGTTTTGGACATGAGCTTCAGCCAAATGAATAAATGTTAATAAATGTAAATTAGCTGCTCAGCTGCATTAAGCACCATATAAACCTCCAAATATCTTCCTTTTAATGATAAAAAGAGTGCATTTAAAAACATCATTTTTGAATGGCTAAATGTGCTTTTAGTTGGACAGACAAGTGACATACACAGTTACCAGATCAACAGAAAATGAATCAGCAGTTATTTAAATAATCATTTAGTTATTTTGTTCAAAGTGCCAAAAATGTGCTTGTTATTTAAATTTATAATTTATTCATTTACATCATTGCAAACTGATTATCAAGATGTTACCTTAGATTCTGGGAAACTGCGATGGGAATTTTTTGACAACTAACTGATTAACTGAGAAAGTAATCCAATTAATCAATACTGAAAATAATCATTTGTTGCAGCCCTAAACAACACTTAAATAACTGGGATATTTCTGAACAGGAACAGCACAGAGAAAGTCATCCACCAGCGCACCAACACAGTTCCCTTTGCCCTCTGTTCTCATGATGAAGATATCGCTGCCACAGTCCGGGTTATACGTCCATTAGACGCTGCAGAGTTGGACCTGGAGACCACCTACGAGAACTTCCACCCCACAATCCAGTCCCTGTCCAGTGTTATTGGCCACTTCATCAGCGGGGAGCGCCCCAAGGGCATCCATGAAACCGAGGAGATGCTGCGGTTGGGAGACACCGTCACAGGGGTGGGAGAGCTGGTCCTGGATAATAACTTGATCAAGCTCCAACCTCCCAAGCAGGGCTTCCATTATTTCCTCACCCGGCTGGACTACGAGTCTCTCCTGAAGAAGCAGGGGAATAGCGTCAGGCTGTGGAGGATTCTGTCAGTTGTCTTCGGCATCGCCGCCTGTTCCACGCTCATCTTCATCCTGTGGAAGCGATACAAGCAGTGCAGACAGAGCAAGAAGGAGAGGAGCATGCTCGAGGAGTTCAAGGAGCAGCAGAAGAAACGTATGTGTGAACTTAACATAGAGGAAAGCAGCGTGTCGCCCACCAGCTGTACCGTCTGTCTGAGCCGGGAGCGCTCCTGTGTGTTTCTAGAGTGTGGTCATGTGTGTGCCTGTGCTCAGTGCTACGACGCCCTGCCAGAGCCAAAGAAATGCCCCATCTGCAGGGCAACTATAAACAGGGTGGTGCCTCTTTACAACAGCTAATGTGGGCATTAGTAAATGCAGAGCTATGTGGAAAAGACTTACATTACATCGGAAGTCTGCACAGCATCGTCTCCGGCTTGAAAAGGCTTATATCTGTACTTTTTGTTGCTCTTTTGTTTTTTTGCTTTTCCTCATCCTGTTAGATAAATAACGGGTGTCTCTGTGCTGAATCATCATGCAATCACATTTCCCCTCAAATGTTCAATTTGGAAACTGTAATTCATCTTGATAGTGAAAATGGAATCCCCTCTTTCATCTTGATAAAGAGAATTAAATTGCTTCTTTCATCTTGAGATGCTATGAGACTTTTTCTTATTTAGACAGGCACAACACAAATCTTGGCTCTGTTTCCCGATCAATCTCAATTTCAAGATCAGTCTTAGAAGTTAAGCACTTTCTAAGACTGTTTTGAAATGTTTGTGTTTCCCAAAGCAGCACTTCAGAGCAAGGGCACAAGAAGTTAAGAGCTTCTGAATGCACTTTAAAGTAACTTGGCATATTTAACTCTCTGTAAGCCATGCTCTTAATTAAATATACTGCAGTCACAAAGTGTAAATGCCATACAACAACACCACACCTAAATGTGTGTGAAGATATTAAACCTTGTTTCAGCAGCCACATTATGTGGTCATGGTTTAGCAGTAGTTTATTACACTTATTTGTCAGGGGCCATGGACAGAAGGGACGCAATGTATGAGATTTAGCTTCCACTGTAGCTGCTTTCCACCTGCAGTCTGTGTGCAGACACACACAGGGCAAAAGAGCAGACTTAAATATGAACAAAAGCAAATAAATATGTCATACAAAAAAAAACTGTGTCACAAGATAAATCTGAGGGGCCATTAGAAAAGTTCAGATATATAAATTTAGTTTCTTTTTTTATATTTGCAGTTTTTTGAGAAATAGTGGATCATCAACAGTCATGTACATGAAATCGTCTCAGAAGTTGAGAAAGGAAATCGTGCTTTGGTGGAACTGCTAACAACATTATGAATATGACACGGAGCTCCACCCAGACACTGTCTTTTTCTTTGGAACAGCTGATTTAATGCATCGCAATCAATTTTATATGCTCTTTGTGTTATATTTAATATAAAATCTTAGATGGAAATAGTAACTTCAGCTGTAAGATAAATGCAGTGGAGTAGAAGTTTATAGTAACACTGTGAAACAGGCCAAATCTTGTTCTTAGCCTCTACATTCGATTTGGAAGTGTGAGCAGATCTTTCTTTTAATGGCTCGTGTTGGGATTTAGCTCTGGTAAGGCCTTGAGGTTCATTTAAGGTTTTATTTTGTGCAGCGATGTGCAAAAGAAAGGCTGCAGCTCACACTAAGAATTTCTGTGTATGAGTTTGAAGAGTGAGGTGAGGTGAGGTGGCAGGGGGATAATTGTACACGCCTCTGTCAGGTTGTTTCCTTGTTCTGGAGAGAGGGAGCAAGCTGACCCCGTCCTACGCTTTTGCGATTTTCCACCGTGCGCCTGCTAATAAAGACGTGCAGCAGGTGCTCAGGCTCTACAGGTGTTCAGCCACAGTACAAATTGCAACACATGTAAAACTTAAAGAGTGCTGCACTGTGGCGACCTCTGAAGCACCACAGCTACTGATTGTTGGAAACTAAGAAAAAGAAAAGGGAAAAGAAGAAGAAGCTGTTAGACGAAGGTGGAGATTTCTGCCAGGAGAGGGGGATGTCTGCCTTAGAGGAGCATCAGGGATTCAGAATTTGGAATCACAGAGCATGAATAGACATAAAAATGCAATGCCACATTCTCCTTCAGAGCAAGCAGTTGTTTTAACTCCTGCTGCATTTGTTCATTCTGAACTGCCTGTGCTGTGAAAAATTAAGAACAAAATATGTTTTAATTGTCATGAATCTCGGGGTAAGTGATTAGTGCTTTGACCCTGTATGAGATACTGAATGTGACTTTGTAAAATGGAATAATTAGTGTTCGAAGTGCCTGTATTACTATCACCCAGCCTATTTTTTTTTACTCTATGGGCGAGGTACAAAACCTTTATTTTTTTAAGTTTTTAGAAAATAGATGATTTTGTCAGACAATTGAAAAGCAAAGCATGACGACAGACCGGAGGCAGGAGAAAACGCTTCAGCACGATTTAATTTTAGGCCAGCAGGGAGGCGTATCTATTTTATATCTACTTAAGGCATTTTGGGCTGAGAAGAATGCCTTTTGTACTTTCAAGTGATTCTGATTCTGTATTATTCAAAAAAAAAAAGTACCATCCAACATTATGCCATGAAACCTCAGATGTATTATTTAACATTACACTGGGACCTTGGTATTATCATTACATTAGTATTCAGTGGCTGGCTCGCAGATATCTATTTTCCAGGAGTGAGCTGATGCTGGTCTGTCTCTGAAGGAACCTGATCTAAATGTCAGATATACAATGTAAACAAGCAGGAGTAGTATAATGCACTCCTCCCTGCTTCTTACTTTACAACCAGTATAACTGACTCAGAGCTATTTATTAGTATTCAGTATTCTGCTCCTTTTCTTTGTGTTATGTTTTATATGCTTTCACCAGTTTGGCCCAGACTGACACATCCCAACAAGTATTGGACAGATTGCCGTGAAAGTTTGTGCAGAGATTCGTGGCTCTCAGTTAATGAAGTCCACTGACCTTGGTGATCCCCTGACTTTTCCTCTAACATCACCAGCTGGCTGGCATTTTTAGTTCAGACCAAAATATATTGAGAACGTTTGGATGGATAGTCAGGAACTTTGTTACATACATCCATGTTTCCCTCAGGATGAATTATAATAACTTTGGATACCACTTTTTCATTTATTTTTAAATGTATTTAACATTTATTTAACCAGGAGCTTTTAGAGATACATTATATCTTTTAGTAGTTTATCTCTGTAGTATCAGCATTTACCGTGCAGTCTGACCTTTTTTTTGTGGCTAGAAATTGAGCAATGATATCTCAAGATCTCACTTGTGAAAACATCACTGTGCAACCACTAGTCACACATTAACAAACCACTCTTTCTCATTGTGCCACAAACATGAAAGCAGCAGGTCTGGTCCAACACCATGGAAACCCTTCAATCCAGCCCTGCAGTGCTTTTAGAAGCAGGAGCTGTCACTGTACTGACAGCGAGAGAACCATCAAAGACATTCCCTCTATTATTCTCCACTTAAGAGTTTTGAATTTCAATGCCACATGAGGACTGTGCAAGAACGGCATGATAAGAGCTACACACGGGCTTAATAACAGAGGTGAGCTGTTTACCGTACAGCATTTACTCCAGGATGATGAATTCCATTTGCAATTTAAAAGAGATCACATTTTCCTGCACATGCATCAGTCGCCCTTGATTCAAATCCCCAGAATTCACACAGTGGTCTGTGATGACCCTCAGAACAACTAACAAGTCACATTTGTTTTTCTCAAACAAAGATGATGGTCTCAGATCATCTGAGGCACCCAGACAGTGAGATTAATCAGGCAAACACCCCCCTAGACAAGATACAGGTCTGACCAGCACATGGGATTACTGTGTAATCTGCTGCGACAGCCATGGAAACTGGTGGCTAAATCTTCAAATTAATGTATAATTGTAAATGTGTATGTGAAGAATCTACACAGTGTGGTCAAAATAAACTCATTTAAATGCGTAAGACACCCTTCTCCAGCACTGTAATTGAGTTAATTGCAATAATAATGGCATCAGAGGCAGTTTATACAGATCAAAGTCTTAATCCTGACTGATTCGTTCCTATTGTATTCCATTTTAAACTGCACTCAAAGCTCATAGAAGTTCTTTTACACCACAGGATAACTGGAATTGATACCATTCTCTATAAAGGCTGCCTTATTAAAGAGTGGTAACCTTGAATCACTTTAGTTACTCTCTTCTTTTATCTATGAAGTGGTGTTAGCTGTCAGGGCGGAGGATTGATTTTTCTGATTTATCCAGTCATGGAGATTAGAGATTTTGGGAAGGTTTTCACACGACGTCCTATTATTATCATCATCACGTATTACCACTTTTTAGTTTTAAAGATGAAGCTGATACTACTGAAATAATAACACACTTTTGACACACGTGACGGGACCTTGATATGTTCTTAGCATCAGGCAATAGGTGTGAGTTTTTCTTGAAGTCATACATACACTAGCGGAAGAAGCATTCAAATCATTTTCTTCTGTAAAAGCAGCAGTACCACAATGTAAAATAAAAGTATTAGCACTTAATATACAGAATGAACTATTTTAATGTTATATTAGACAGTGTATAATATAATCAGTACTGAGGCATTAATAATGGTTTAATGTTGTAGATGGTCAACATGGATTAAATTAAGATATTTTACATCCTGTTGGTTCATTTAATCTTTAACAGTGTATCAGATTTTAGAAGCTGATTTTATGTTTTGAATGCAAAATGTAAATCTATGACTTAACTCTACCTGCCCGTGGAATAAAAAGTACTGTATTATCCTTTGAAATGAAGTAAAAGTACCATGAATTTAAAATACTCCAGTAAAGTACCGCAAAAATGTACTCACATACAATGCTTGAATAGATGGATTTAATGACATTCCATCACTGTATACATGTCAAGTGCAAGCTTTGCTAATGGTTGATAATTAATATGATTTATTTCTTGGACTAATCGGTGTCAGTGTGGCTGAAACTCTTTAGTTTTTAATTGTCCTGATTGCAATTACTTTGTAGTCATATGCAATCAGTACAGTGCCATCAATAAATCAGTCAGTCACTGTTTGACTATTACAGGTAACCATTCAGGCCCACTTCCTCAATGCTGAGACATAAACAAAGGCCACATGCTCAGTGTCTGCAAGACTCTGTGCAGCTGAAGTGTCCCTGAGTGAAACTCTTGAGTCCCAGCCAGCCCTCAGGCATACAATAGATGTTTTTTTAGCATCAGGGTTATTGCTCTCTGAGCATCTGAGCATCAGGCAAGGTACTTTGGCTAGAGTGTTTTTTTTTTTTTTAGTCAAACACTGTCAGTTTACAGAGGACAGAAGAAAAGCTGATTATTATCTTATTATTTACAGCTGGATTAATAAAGCACAATAAAAAGTCAAGTTAAGAGGATTCATGCAAAGAGTCAGTTCTCTTTATTAAAAATTCATTGTCTCTTAGTTTTGAGCCAGCCTAAACTAGTTACAGGATTATTTGTCTAAAAAAGTCTTAAAAAGCAGTGAATTCAATTCTGAAGATATTCAAAAGTCTTTAATTTAATTTACAAAGCTCTTCTATATTTTTTCATATAGAAGACACCCTTCCTTTCAGACCCACCCATCTGAAAGAGCCACAAAATGACTACAAACAACGTGTCTCATTGTGGCCATTTTGAGTCTCTTTGTGATGGTTTATTTTTCTGTGGTCTACACCAGCCTGCGTATACCCAGCCATGTGGCTGATACAGACTCAGTATTAATATTTAAGTGCCTCATGTGAAACTACCTGCGATAAAGCAAACATAAGTCAATAAAAAAATGAGTAAGTAAGTTAGTATGTAAATGAATGAATAGATGAATAAATTAAACATGTTGTGGGACACTTTGGACCAAAGCAAAATAAACATTGTTAAGATCATTTTCCTCGCAGCACTCCAGATAGACCAGTTTGGAAAAAACATGTTTAACCCATGGTTTCCATGGGAACTGCTAATCATACTCTTAACTCCTGCACCCCCAAAGTCGAGACAAGATTCATTCATTGTGTGATTCACACCTGTGTATTAGCCTTCTGCCAAACAGTGCAATTACTTATGTTTGTTCTGTGCGCTATTTATGTGCACATTAAACAGCTCTGATATAGTGGCCTGGATTAAATCACGCTCCGGCCTCTGTTCTGCAGCCAGTGGAGTTTTAGAAGCTGTAATGTAAGAAAAAAAATAATGATCACTAAAGATACACTGTCAACCAGAGCTGTGTGGGAAAAAAAACCCACGACAGTTGTGCGAGTGGAGCTAAATGAAAGCTTTGATGTTTTTCAATAAAAATCTATATTAAAATACTGCTTGCGTCAGTGGAACATCATTAAAAGCTTAATATTCTAAAACTAACCACTCTGCTGCACCTTCTCACTCATTTTATTATATGTAGTACATGTACTGTAGAGAACATATTTTTCTTGCCTTATTGTCAGTAACTTAGTAACAGAACATGGTTCGAAGTTAATTTTCTTTGTGTAAAGTATGTGGAAATTGCTAGGGGGGCTTTGTTTGCTGTTTTCACATATAATGTCATGACACGCCTGAATAAAACTGTGTGTTTTTGTAGGTGTGTGTGTGTGCTCCTCAGACCACTGTGCACCACCGTCAGAAACTGTTTGAGCATTGTTTGATCTCTGAAGCATGGGTGAAGGTGGTTATTAGCCCCGCAGTAATGAGCTATCATTTTTCTAACACCACAGTCTGTTTTCTGTCTTGTCATCCTAAGTACTAGCACCCTCTTTGATTTCAAGGAGCAGCAGCAGGAGGAGTATGGCGGCTTTTGTTTTTAATGAGGCATGCGCTATGTCACGCAGGGAAGACATACAACCGCTACAGCTGATGGTGCCTTGACATCACATAAACTGCTGAGCAAGATGGAATTATACAGCATGTCTTTTACTATGGAGTCTCCTGGGATAGACCACGTTCACTGTGAATTAAAAGCAGTAGATTCCATGTGTAAAGTGTGGAGCAAAAAACCGGTAGCGACCAGAACGACATCAGCAACATAGAAATAAGGTAGAGCCCAAGCCACAGTGGAATGAGGGGAAGCTTTTAAGATTGAAGTGACACGAGTTTGAAATTCCACTTTACACAAGAGCCACAAGGTGTATTGCAAAGAGAAGGGGTCCAAGCATTGATCCATGAGGCACCCCTTGTTGTTAGTAGTGGGCCAATAATAGCTACAGAACCTGTACCGTTGGTTGTAGAGCCATTTTATTACATGCACCTGCAGAGCTGGTCATAGCATCAACAGTTATAAAGACATTACAGAAGCTTTCAACAGCCTCAAACAGGCAACAATCATTTATAAAGGCACACACATCAATTTGAAAGATACTGCACTATACAACTGACCCAGTACATAAAAAAATACAACTTATTACAATTACAGCTGCACTTACTACTGCAATTACAGCACAAAAATATTACTATATGACATCTACTGTATTTCTCGTTTCAAATACTGCACTACGGGCTCCAATGTGGCAATTCAGTCATTAAACATCATGACATAAACACCTGTGTCCATGCAGAAGCACTTACGCAACTGAGCCTGAGTGAAAAAATGAATAAATACCTGAGTAAAGCAACACTGGGATGGAATAAGAAAGAGAAAAATCAATACTGAAAAATACCCACATAGGCCACCAGAATCAAGAAAAGATTAAGAACAAAAAAAGGTACCCGCTGTATATTTAAGACATTATCATTATCCACACTGATGAAACTGCAGCGAACAGATGTACGTTTTCTGCCGACTTTAAACCTTGGTGAGGCACTTGCGGTAGATGAGCTGTGACAATGACCGAACTACCTTTCCTCTCTGATTCCCAGAGCAGGACTGCTCATCGCTGCCCATATTAGGATTCGGTTGCACCAGCTGTTTGTAAATCCATTATTAATTAAAATAAAATAATTCACATGATTTATTGAATTGGGTTGCACCATTTTGAGGAAACTTGAGAAACGTGTTAGCTGGCCAAGAATTAATTAATAAAGACTTTAGTAATGTGTAAATTGGTTGCTCAGAAGCATCTTTAGTGCCACCCATCAAAAGCAATCAGATACGTAAACAGTAAGTCAAGAGATTAAGGGGTCGAGAGACATATTAAACTTAACTGCCAATCTGTTGAAACGCAGATATGATTTTGTTGTATGTATACATGCATATATAGATAAATACATATGTACATGAGTACAATTGCATACAATTTAGAGTGACTAGGAAGTATCTGTTTGCGCACAACTGGACGTTAGTTATTGAAGTTTTTCAACATAGTCAGCAGTTGTGACACACAGCTGATGGAGAAGGTTAAGGTAACTTAAAAACCCTTCAAGCCTGATTGTTTATCTTTTCTAAGGACTGAACATGTAATAGCCTTTAGCCTTTAGCCAGCTAGCTTTGGTAACTGGTTCATTTAGCTACACAACAGCTGGCAGTTATAGAGCGTAAATATTTTTGCAACAACTAATTTCTGTGTGAAAAATAAACAGTTTGTTTGATGTAACCCTTTTTAAATATGTGAGGCATGAATACCCACTTATATAGTAAACACTTAGCTTATAACATAATTTTGAACTTGCAAACATATGGTGCAACTGACTCCATGTCAGTGTTACTCTCTCTGAATGTATTAACGAATGAATGACCAAAACCTATACACTTAAAGTTAGGGTTGGTTATAAGTGAAAAAATATAAACTGTATGTATCATTAAATAATAAAACAATAAATAACATGCCAGTGGGATATGCATTCATAGATTCCCATGTACGCCACATATTTTTTTTAAAAACCAAATCTTAACATGTATTTGATATTTTCTTTAGCTTTTTGCATATTTTTCTGTCTCTGCTATAATCAAATAGCAAAATGGCAAATATTAATAACACAGTAATGGTAACAGGCATTAGAAAAGACTGGCAGTACCACTAGCAAGTACCCAGATGTTTTCATGTAACATTTTTTTTCCAGAATACAATCAGATTCAGAAAATGCTGTAAAGATGTAAAAACAGTATGCGTCAATCAACGGAACAGTTTTCTTCCATAACATAACATCAATATGATGACAGTAAGAGCTTTTCTCAGATGTTGATGGGCAGTGGTCCAGCATGCTACTAATTGAACACTGACATTCTTCTCCATAAAACTCAAATCTGTGGCATAACTCTGATTAGATCCCGCGCTATCGGGGATCCAGCTACAGTATGTGGCACCCGCGAGGTAACAGCTTGCACATAGTACCTCAGAGGAGCCTGTGATATGTTTGGAGGAACAGCACACAAACAGAAGAAGAAGATACACACTGTTCACAACTGCCACGGCAAAATCAGACTCCAGAGGACATACTGCTGAAAGGAGAATAGTACAACCTCAGTTAGCATAGTATCATATGGGATTGAGTACTCTGAGTTGTCTGTGTTAGCCTCAGACACTGTTAGGGTTGTAGCAGAGCATGTTCAGTTGCAGGTTTTCATCCCAGTGTCTGAGGATGATGAAGAGCTGATTGGCAGCAGCCTTGACGGAGGCTAAATCTCGGCCTTCTGGGATATCCTGTGCACTCAACCACATGCTGGCCTTGGCGGCTACCAGTTCCCACTCTATGAAATAACTGGCAGAGCTGTGCTCCAGCCAGGCGAGGGCCACAGCTGTGGCCCACACCATGCTCTCTGGATTCAGCATCCTCTTAATCACACCGCCAGGTAATGGTGTTTCCAAGCCCCCTGAACCAGAGCTCCGTCCACTGTCCACTTGGGAGTGTGGGGAGAGTGGGGGCTCAGCAAGGGTGGATGGACTTCCTAACAAAGAGGAAGCAGCATCCGTCCAGGTGCTCCTGGACAGATGAGAGGGGCTGTGGATACCTTCAGTTTGCTCTGAAGGCTGCTGATATGCTTCTGGCTCACACAGTGATCTGCGCCCGTCATCGCCACTCTCAGCTCGGCGGGTGCTGGAGTGAGACAAGTGGCCCAGGCTGGTGCGGTGGCTGGTGAAGGGGGACGTCCACTTTAGCTTATCCATGGGCACGTTAATGGCATCACACAGAGCTGTGTCCAAGGGAAATGCACCACTAGCCAACTGCAATAAGAGCTGTGCAGAAGGAAATCGTTTACAGTTTGACATAAAATACAGCTTATGTTGTTTTGTTTTTTTTCAACCTTCAATCAGCAGTGTAGCACTTGTAGAGGATGCTAAAGGGTCCCTCTGTGATGGTTGTTAACTGAAGGGAAAAATCATTTTGAAGGTAGCTATTGTGATCATGTTCAACAGATGTTTTCTCTCCACTGGACTGGGAAAGTGCTGTGTAATTAGAGTCTCCTTTAAGGTCTTGGTGGTCTCAAGGAGGGGCAGGGTATGGTCTTATAAAATTACAGTAAGTGTGGACACTGCTTCAGGCTCCCACAAGCAAAGGTTTGAATTATCACTGGCAGGAAAAATTGAGGCAATGCTCAGTAAACAGTGTTTGTCGTTTGCTTTTACATTAATTTTGAAAAAAACAAAAAAAAACAAAAACAAAACTGGTGGTTCTCCTTTTAGCTGGCTGAGATTATATTAGTTCTTCCAATTTCAGCCTTGGATGAAATTAACAAAGAAATGAATAGTGTATGTAATGATCTTTAAAATCCAAGCAAAATACTATTTATAGTCACACTGTAAACCAGCTATAACAGGAATTTTTGTTTTTATACTTTAAATTTGCAAAGAAAGTGGTATGATATGCGAGCAAATTTCCTGGACTGGGTAGCAATAGGATATGGCATGTTTACATGCTGCACATCTCTGGCTGCACAATTGCTACTGCTTATTGGTCTCTTGCATTTAAACTGGCTCTACAGATTGTGACACATTCGTCTCTTCAAACAGTTCAAATTAGTGTCCATCAAAAAACATGCAGGTTGACAGAGCATTTACACGTATATAGATCTGCTACCTACCAGAGGAATGTAGTCTTTGTTCTCGTTGTCGCTTTCCCCGATTGAATCGCCAGACTTGCTGTGAGATCGACACATGAATCCTTTGGCAGCTCGAGTCAGTAGCCGAGTCCTGCTGAGGGCCAACCTAATAGAGGAACAGGAGACGTGGATGTAAATCACAGTGTACAGTATGTGTAGCACACACTATTCGATTTCATCTAATGCATTTATCATGATAGGAAAGCAGTCGTTTCTCTTGAGTATTTTTGGTTCATCTGAAGATTTGCACATCATAGAAGTCCAATAAATTGTGTGCAGTGAGGATTTTTAGCCTCTCATTCATCATTATTTGGTCATGGCTTATTATGAAATGGCCTGATATTGTTCTGATACAGTAACATTAAGACAGCTTTCTCTAAAAGTCAAAATCATTTAAAAGAAATGGATAAAGATGAAGACGTTAACGTGCAATGATTCTCTGCCTCTTCAGACAGTTAAAAGGAATTACTATGTAATGCTGAAGTTGTTGTGTTTACTCATGCAGCGGTACCACGCCACAGCACATTTATGCTGCCAGCCAATCTCCAATCACCCACCTGGCAGAAAAAAGGCTCTCCACCGATTTCTGTGATTGGTCAGAGGTCACAGACGGACTCCTTTGGGAGACTAAGACACGGAGAGGCAGAGTTAGACAAGAGAGGGAAAGAAGCAGTGGCATTTTCTGTCACTTTCCTACTTTGTTCTCAACATGAGTCTCACATAATAAAGAGCAAAAGCACACCCACTGAGCTGTAACAGTGATAGCAGAGGACATATATTCCATCGGCTGTCTCTCCTCTGCAGGTGAAACACTTCTCTGTGTGTATGTATTGGTGCCTTCACTATGTGCTCACTGTTTTTTTGTAAAAGGTCCAGACAGCGTTTGTCAATACAAGCCGCAAAATTGTGTCGACTTCTGTCATCACTTACGAGAAGCGGGACTAAAATGTCAATAATCTCATGTTTCACATTTGGAGCAAAACAGCAACGTTGCCTAGACAATGACAAGAGGCTACCAGACAGTTCATGTTGGCTGATGTGCTGCACTTACCCTCTGTGAAGCTACATCTCTCCCAGCCAGAGGAGGAGGGAGTGCTACATGGAGAGACAATATCCTCCCCACCTAAAACAATGATAAAAAGACACTGGAAATTAACTGTCAGTTGTATTATTCTATTTTTTTAAATTTTTTTTATAAAATAGCCACTCTCTTTTCTCATAACCTAAATGGACAGAATTATCAGCCAATACTGATGCAGCTCATCTGCATCTGTGCCACTGTGAACCTTCTTTTTTAACTGTCAGTGTCAAGCAGATGTTCAAGCAGTGTGCTAGTCTTAGTGCCTGCTGTTGCTATGCCACCACTGAAAACCAATTTAAAATGCTGTGCCCTTTTCTTGAAGTTGGGAGTATTTTTAATGTACAGCCGCACACAGCTTTCTGACGGTGTTCAATATTCTCACTATATTCTCACAGTGTTGGTGATGCAACCTTGTTATTTCCAATAAAGACAGGTTTGAATAAATATAAATATATAAACGTCTTGAAAAAATCTCATATCTTATCCCCAAAGAATTATTCTCCTTCTTCTGTATACTCACAACTTTCATTCTCCTAGCTTCTTTCTCTGTGGTTCACATCTTATTCATGTCTACTCTATAGATATATATATAAAATTAAAGCTCCATTTGCTGTTTTACTATTTGGGATAGATTGAAAATGCAGCCTACTGTTGGCCAACAGGACGTCTTCAAGTTCCTCCGACATGCCACCAGACTGAGAGCGACCCAGTCCAATGGAGTAACCTCTGTTCTTCCTGCTCCCTGAACGAGAGCTGGAGTGTGAACCCCTCTTCAGACCTTCACCTGAAAAGAAAAAAAACCAAAAAAAAACAATGTTTAATCTGACTTGTATCTATTTAACAATTTGAAATTGTTTCATGAAGAATATAATCTAGGATCTACGCCTTAGATTGATGCCAAATGACTGTTTAGTCTAGCCACATCCGTGACGCAAACCTTATGGGAAAAAGTCAAGACATTATTCAACAGCGGGTTGCATCTTCAGCGGTATATTTATGATGTCACAGATGAGTCCCCTCTGCTCCAAACGATAAAATATTGGCCCGGGGCAAAACCAATGTTTAAATCTAATATTTCCACAGGCTCCACTGCTCTGCTCAGCTCTTCCTCTTCCTCTTCTTCTTCTTGACAGGAATGTATGTTTATCACAGCCAACTTTGTCTGCTGAAATATTGGATTTTAACACACCAGGAAAACATTTTATCTTTCAAGGCAAACACAAGACATCTGTGAGATCACGAGTGTACCTTTTAAGATATAACCTGCAGTTGGATAACAGCTAAAAACATAATGTTTCAACTTTTCCCCTAAAGGTTTGCTCAGGAAATGCTTTGTGACCGAATCATAGATGGACATAGAGAGTGCTGAGGTTTCAAATGGGCCTAAATTGAGTCTTACTATGTAGACATAGGTCAGTGTTACAACACCAAAAGCTATGAATAAGAGAGCCAAGTCAATGTCGATACCTTGTTGACAAACAAGGTATAATGGGTTTATGATTAGAACTAATAATTCTTTTCATTATATGTGTAATATTATTTATGATTAATTGTTTGATAAATGAAATGTGAAAACATACATGTATGTTACATGAGAGCCCAAGGTAACACTCTCAGATGCATTGTTTGGTCTCAGCTGTAAACATAAGCTTAGATGGAATTTTTTTTCTTTTCAGCAGAGCCAGGCAAGCTGTTTCCCCCTGTCTCTATGCTAAGCTAAGGTAACCACCTGCTGTCTTTCATGAGATTGGTATCCCTCTACTCATCTAACACCCAGCAAGAGAGCAAATAAGCATATTTCCTAAAATGTCAAACTATTCCTTTAATGAGAGGGTAATTTTATCAACACAACAGCATGCTACAAGAAAACAACTTACTGTCTGGTTTATAACTGCTAAACTACAAATAAAAGAAGTTCAAATAAAAGAGGTTTTTCAAGGTTATGTTTGATGACACTTTAACGTACATACATGTGGAGAGGACTGAACAATGGGTTGCATAAGGACTGACATTAAATCTATGTGACTTACCGGGGTTTATGTATTCAATACATGTAGGCAAATACTCATTAGTGTCCAGGTCGATGGGAACAAACGCTGTGTATTTGCTCAGTATATTGCAGGCTTTGCTGGTGTGAATAGCATACAGCTGGTACTTCCTGCCAGAGCCTGCAATCATATAAAATGACTGTAAAACATTCCATAGGATTGCATAATATTACATAACACTATACTGTATTACATAATATTTAATCACAATAGTTATGTTAAATAAGTACTTGAAGTACTTGAGAGATATAACAGCCACATATCAAATTGAAATTGTCAGTAGGCCTGCTCCTGCTCTGGCTTTATAATATTAATATCTTCAGATTTACTTTACTTAACATCCCCAGACCTTCCCATAAACACCTGAATCCACACAGTGCTCACCGTGCTCAATCTCACACTCTTTATCCGCCATGTGCTCAAAGTCGTGTATGATGGAGCGTCCAGCCAGGTGGTGGAAGGTCTCGTTCCACAGCTCCTCGTGAACCTTCTCCTCACGTTCCCGTCCGTTCAGGAACGGCTTGATATCGAAGACCACCTCCCACTTCATTGGTTTCCCACACAAAAGTCCGGACACCACAGCTTTGCAGTCACCTCTGTACTGGTTGGCAGCACCCAGGTCTGAAATTTGGGTTTCCTGTGGGGTTTCTGCTTGACATAGCTGGTGTCCATAACCATCTGAAATATCATAGGAGCAAGATTTGATTTCTGAATTTGCTTTTATCAGTTTTGCTGTTCAGATCTCCCTGAGGCTTCTTACCTGCTACTTCTCACTTGGGACTGGACTTGTGTTAAATTAGTTCATCACCTGTGGTTCCACAGCTCTGTGTGTTCAGCCTGCTTAAACGGACCTCGAATAAATGCTAGTCATCTCCTGGACAATTTCTTGTTTAGTCCCCAAATACAGGAAAACATTTCCTGTCCCTCCTCAGGACAGAATTAGACATCAGACAGAATGAATCCATTGTGGTGGTCTTGGCTTGAATTCAAGGGCTGCTAATTTTACTGCCTCAATTACCCTATTGTTACCTCCAAAGCCGATTCTGATTAAAATTTGGAATTAGGATTTCATGTTCCATCATTTTAAAGGAGTTGTTCAACATTCTGGGAAATATTCACTTTCTTCCTGACAGTTAGATGAGAATATCAAGATCACTCTTGTGTCTGTCAATTAAATGTGCTATAGCCAGCAGCAAGTTAGCTTAGCATAAAGACTGGAAACGGAGGGAAACACCTTGGCTGGCTCTGTAAAGCCAGCACCTCTAAAGATTAGTAATTATGATGTTAATTCTGGCTTGTTTAATCTGTATAAAAATTTAAATCACAACACTTTGCCAGTCTGTTTCCCCATCAAAATGTGTTTCTTCTTACCTAAACTTGAGCCTAAACTTAGCCCTTGACCCATCCGATCATTTTCTGCAATAATTAACATCTACCCAACTGTAACCTCACACCCGCAATCTCTGTAATATTGATCTTTCACGGTAGTGGAAGGCAGATTTCATTACCTTCAGACCATAGACCGTGGCTGTTCCCCCGTTTCAAGTCTTTATGCTAGGCTAAGCTAACCAGCTGCTAGCTGTAGCTTCTTACCTGATGCTTCTCACTGTTACTTTATGACTAGGAAAAGAATAATGTAATAAAAACAATAATTGTCATAGAGAATAAAAATAGCTGTCTTCCAATGAGGGACATAGACGCGAGATTAATGATAAAAAAAAGTGAAGGAGTTTATTTCCCAAAATGTTGAACTAGTCTTTCAAAGGGACAATAAAAATCCATGTGACAAGTCACAAATGCAAAATGTTTCTTTGATTTTTCATATGCCAAAGCAAATGTGATCAGTTCCAGTTAATGTAATAAAGCATTGTGCATCCATGCCATGCATAATTATGTGCTACCATGCTTTTATTATCAAATCCCTCCAAAACTATGGACTCCGTGGGCTAAATACTTTCAGGCAAAAATCATCACTACCTTAAAACATATGATAGTTTTTCCAGTTGTTTATCACCCCAAACTTGTCACATTCTGGTATCATATAGGCAATTTGATGTTTACACAAAGATATTTCAGATAACCATCTCTCCCAGCTGTGTGTGTGCTATATTTGGGTTTCTGTCAGAAGTTTACTCTCCTAAAGGCAAAGCTCAAGTTCTTATGACTTTTACTCCCTTAATTACAAGAAAGCTTAATCTCCTCCTCTGGAAGCAACAGTCTTCGCCTAGCCTTGCAAAATGGATTAGAGACACTATTTGTTTCCTAAAATTAGAAACAGTTAAATACACTCAAAAGGACAATCAACAACCTATGAGAATCTGGAATACCTTTCTACAATACTGTGAGAACCCATTTACACCTGTTAGTGTGTACGACCAAGAAGATAGTTTATATCTGTATGTGTTTTTCTAGGTTGGGATGTTTATCTATCATTATTATCACCATTACATTGTGTTGAAGTCGTTTTTGTTGCACTATGGATTACACTGGCTATTATATGGTCATACAACTTTGGGGACCTTTTTGGCTACATGTGCATGAACATGAATAGACTCACTTATTTAGATATTTAGGGGACAGCTGATGGGCTGGTTGGTGAGCTGGTTGTGGGAAGGATGGGATTATATAATAACTAAATGGTTTATTGTACCACTGTTGTATGAACCTTTTCTATGTTTTAGCTCTGGTATGCAAACAAAAAATAGTGTTAATGAAAAATAAAACATATGGGAAATTTAAAATGTAGTATTGCTTTAAGATATAAATATATTCAATGAATTCTTTGTATTTTTCATTACTGCAGTGCTTGTGGTCTCACCTGTATCTCCGACGCTGCCAACAGATGGGCTGTCAGTGGAGGATCTGGATCCATCTTCCCCAGCGGTGTTGCAAGATGCTGGCAGCACACCACTGCTGCTGGGCAGAGGGTTGTCCTGAGGCTGGGGATGGCAATGGAGCTCTGAGTCGGCTTCCTGCTGCAGAAGAGGCTCCTGCTGAGGGACTGGCTTGTGGCAGCTGGCAGGACGCCCTCTGGAAGACACAGCACACAGGCTCGCCAGCTGTGGCTGAAAGCAAAAGAAAGATTTTTCAATTTAAAAAATCCTGGTCCCGATCACAGATTTTAATAAGGTACAGAACCTCATCTACTGATTGCAATTCTGGTCATTTAAATGTGTTCACTCAAGCTTGCATTTCATGGTTCTTACATATAGACAGAACAGGACGAACACTACTGAAAGTGCATAATTGTCAGGTGCACTCAAGTCAATGAAGATTCCCAAACTCTTATTGTCTGATTAAACTCATGCAAATCCTCTACATTGCAAAGGTATGCAACTAATTAGCAGTTTTAATATCTTAATTTTTATTTCTTTTATTTGTGTGAAAATAAAGTTACTATTTACTCATTATAATTATATTTAGACTGATTAAGAATGGCAAGAGGGCAATGGATCCTCAGCTGCATGTACAAAGAGAAGATATAATTTCTTCACAGCCCGGAGAATTCCATTTAGTTATACTAAGATATACGCTGAGAAATATCAAAAACTTAATTACAATTCATAACTTTTGCCCTTCATTACCGAGGAGAGCACATTAGTCTCTTCTTGATGATACACCAGTCCAGACGAGGGTCAGGTGTGTGTTTAATTTGTTAACACAGCCTGAATACAAATATCATTTTTCCAGATACAAAATAAGGTTCCTCTGCCTTTATAACCATAAAAGACTGTGACTCATTTAATGTGTGTATGTGTGCAGCATTATTATGATTATTATTATTATTATTATTAGAGACATCACAGTTTGGAAGCATTGGCTTTAGATCAATGAGCTGCAACAAAATTACAGACTGAAAACGAAATAACTGCTGACCCATTTCATAAACTAGACCAGAGCGGATCATATATCAGTAATCATGTGGATGTTACTCTTCACCGTGTGAGGTGGGACCACACCTGGTAGTCGTTCTTCCACTGCGCCTCATGCTCGGGGTTCATCTGGTTGATCAGCTCCTGGACCTTGGCCCTCCTCAGTGGATTCTTGGCCAAGACAGAACTGGGGTCACTGGGAGTGTAGACCTTCTTCGCCGGGTTGAACTCTATTATCTGGTTGGTACTGTACGCTCGCCGTCTTGGTGATGTCTTATCCAACCCTGATGTATTGTTCAAATATAAAAATAATCAACACGCACTATATATATGAGGACACTATCATACCAATAACTGTTGGTTTTGCCACTCTGGCCTGCTGGCTGCTAATTCTACATGGATAACTCAATAGTAATTCAAAAGATGCTCAGTTCAACAGCTGAGTCTAATGGAAATGTTGTTGGTTTTTCTTCTCAAAAAGTTTTGTTTGTTTTGACCTGGTGATGGGGCTAGATAAAAAATTAAGAAATCAAAAAAGTCATGTCAGTTCAGGATAAATGTCATGGCGATTAATCCAATAGCTGTCAAGACATTTCACTAAAAGCCATAAATGTCAACATCATGTAGTGCTAGAAGTAAAGTTCTGAGGATCACCAAAGTCAGTATGGTATGATATGTCTTGGGGCCGTGAATGTCTGGACAAACTTTCATGGACCCAAAAAACAAGTGGTGACCAAAATTGCGTCCTAATAGAATTTATTAGGTAATAAGTGCACACACACCCCATGAACGACAGCCGACTGCTGAAATACTGTAACCTAACCTAACATACAGGCAAAAGCAGGTTAAGCATTCTCATGTAAGCCCAATACTAATATTAAATGATTTTTTTACCTATCGTTAGACCCCCGCTAACCTAATGTACCTTTAAACTGGGCTGTATCTGCTTAAGCTAACCTACACCGACTGTTGTCATGGCCTGACTACCATTATCGTCACAAACCCCCAGTGGCACTAATAATAAGAACAGAAAAAGCCCCTCATTTAGGAAGTATGAACTTGTAGGTTCTTACCCATGGTGTCTTGTTCTGTGCTGGCAGGGCTGCCGTCTATCACAGAGTCCTGGTAGGAGTCATACAGAGGGCCAGAGGGTGCCTCCCTGTAGGAGCCCTGGCTGTCGACACTTGTCTTCACCGGGTCCTCCTCTTGAGAGTGGTAAAACACAGAGCTGGCTGACTCAGTGGAGCGCATCATGCTGTACCGCCTCCTCTTATCCTGTTAAGATTTTGAGTAGGTAACACATAGAGGCCTCAATGAAAACCCATTAACAAGGTTTGATTAAAAAAAAAAGGCTTCTGCATAGTTGGGCTTAGCCCTTTTATCTCCCTTATGATTTAGTTCAAACACATTTCAGAGGTAAAAGGTAAGGGATTTCTGTGAAGTCTCAGATCAAACTAAACATCAAAAAAACCACATGGTGTAATCTGAGGTTCCTTTGTTGAAATATTCACAACAGTCACCCTGAATGCAGTCATTTGTTACTTTATATCAGTGGTCTTCCACTTACAGATTTGGGGTTGGCGTGGTAGCGGGTGGTGTCACAAACTACACTGTAGCCAACCAGACTGTCCCCTGGAAACAGTAAGGTGTTTCCCACGGGGGACAGTAGCACTTCCTTGGTCTCGGGGAAGAGCCATTCAATGGAAATGTCGCTGAGTACTGGACACATGGTTTTCTTCAGGGACTTTATCATCTGCGGAGTGAAAATAAACAGACTAAAATAGACTTTCAGATATAATACACAGTTTCTGCTTGACCAGTACATAAAGCGAGTAGCGTCTCAGAGATATGATTTCCTAATTGGTATCAGCAGCAGACACTCAGTGCTTTGAAACCACTGCATAATGGATCCTCAGTGGCCCTCAGAATAGCTGGCTATCATTAGGAGTGATACAGAAGGCTGGAAATGGGTACCTTGGGTTGCAGCCTCTCTCCCTCGGCCAGGAACTCTGCTGCTCCTTTAGAAACTGTTGCCAGTCCCTGCACCAGTCTCCTGCAAGCGTTCTGTCCTATGCCGAATGTAAAACATCTGCACAAACACATTAAACACTGCAGTTGCTGTTTTTTACCATTTTTATTGCATTTTTCACAGAAGGATGAGCTGTCTAATTTCATTGCACCAGCTCCCCTTGCATTTTTAATGGGAGCAAAGAGGTCAGATTAAAACGGAAACGTCACCTTCTATATAGTTAAAAACCTAACATGGATTTTGCAAAACAGAGATTCGTCATTGTTTGATCTTGTCCCCGACTGGCTGCGCTGATTTGTAAGCATAGTGTGATAATGACCCAGGAAGTGTCGATGAATTGGGCAAGCTCCGTGTACCTAATGCAATCGTCTGGGGGCAGTCATCCATTAAAAGGGGGAAGACAAAAGTCAATTATTTCCAGCGTGACTCAGGACAGGGATTCACAGTGTGAGACTTAGATGCAAGCAGCAAAATGAAGTGATTTCCCTGTGTACTGCAGATCTGTTGTGCCACCAGCATTCACTCTCAGCTGACAGCTGCTGTTTGGACCCTGCAGGGAGTATTCCTACGTCCTCCTTCTAGATGTAGTTTTAAAACTGTTTTAAAACCGTGTTTTAAAACTACAATACTCTTGTGTTGTTTTAATCTAAAATTGAACCTACACAAATGTCAGCTTTCTGGCAGATTCTTTGTCGTGATATATAATGTTTGACACGGACACAGCATACTTCCGGATTTCATTTTGAGAGGATTACAGCTCCATAACAAGGTGTTGCATTTAAGCCCCTGGCAATCCCTGGATGGGATTTTTATGTTATCTGTGAGCTCTGCTTTTGCTGTTTGCATAATGAGCATAAACAAAAGATGAATTTATTATCATTTGCTTTGGCACAATGTACAGTAGCTTCTCTGCCAGTACTGTTACTGCTACAGTGGTTTCTAATAAGGTTGCACTTGATCCATTTTTATCTCAGACACATATTCATGTCAGTGTGTGACTGATATATGTGCAGATATGAATCACATTTAGCACCGAATTGGTCACTTTGTAATGTGTTTAGAGACCATAACAGCACTGGCAACACTAGATATTGATCTTTATCCCTTATTCTAACATACAGCATTGTGCCTGTGTGCGATAACAGTCATACTTGCCTGATGTAGCGTGCATGCCTGCGGACCAGCTCGATAATTTTGCCTGTGTTGCTGACGGCCCCGTCGGTGAGCAGGAAGAGCAGGCGTGGGTGTCCGCTGAACATCGGCTGCCTCAGGATCCAGTTGAGCGGTAACAAGATGTTGGTCCCCCCCATGTCGGCTCTAATCTTCCTGACATACTCACAAGCCAGGGCCAGGGCGTCCTGGATCATCACAGTGAGGAGGAGGACATATAAACTGATACTTCTTGATTAACAGCATTTTGGGGTTGGTCAAAAAAAATTCAAATATTCTGTATTTCAATCACTGATACGTTTGATGATCTAAAATACAGTGCCTCTTTATACAGTCTCCATTGTTGTAGAACAAATATTAAAAATATTAAACCACTACATAAAGTTGGGGGATTCTCAAGAGAAAGATAAACAAGAATGGTCAAAATCAAAGCAGCAGAAGCCAAGATATTCTGATTTAGTCTCACGTATACAGTAGTGGAATGTAACAACTACTGTACTTAAGTTTATTTTTAGAAGCACTGGTACTTTACTTGAGTGTTATTATTTTATACTTTGTCTACTCCAACACCTTCCAGAGGGTGTTTTACTCCTCTACATTTACAGTATCTGATATTTGTTACTAGTTACTTTTCAGATTAATATTTCACATAAAAGAAATTACATAACTTTATAAAAACACAATGCACTGTTAAAAAGTAGTTTCCCATCCTCTCGGGTTTGTGATTGAAGACTTTAGAACTTTAGAAACCAGCTTTCAAAGCCACAGAGGACATTATACAAACGTTTTCAAGTTGTAAAACTTGTGACACTGAATATGTGTATAAATGGCAGAGCTTCTTTACCTCTTCATAGTTCTGGCTGGTTGTGAACAGTGATTTGAATGTAGAACCAAAGCCTATGATGTTGAAAAGGCAGCCAGGCACAAGGCTCTTGAGAATCACCACCATGGCATCCTGAGAAAGAGTCCGAGAGCAGATTAAGTACGTGTCCAGAAAACAGAACAGAACAAAGGTTGTGAAGTTAAAAGGCAAAACTCTTTATGCTCATTTGGTGCTTAATGTCCTGTTGGAGTATAACACAGCTACATGTGCTGATGTGTGGTTGAATGGAAACATGGTGCTGTACACAGCTGACATCACTAGACAGCAGATTTTCTCGAGGAGTGAGTGGAGGGTGGTGTCACAAGGGATCATTCATCCATCGCTGCCTCTTCTTCAGCAGAGGGGCAGTTTCTAGAAGAATACCACTTATTTCAACCTTTCAGGTGAAGAGCACGAACATTATGTCAGCCAGACAATCTATAATAGAATGCTTATTCAGGCACGTTAACAAAGAAAAAAAATCAATATGGAATGCTCCACTTTTTAGAGATATTGTTGAAGGCATTCAGTGGGATTTCTTGAAAGATCAATGGCACATCATCATCAGACCCTGGCCTTAAGCCCAGTCTCTGTAATATAAGACACATCCAGTCTGAGTCTGAATTGCATCTCTGCTGTTTGCAGATGATGTGCTTCCGTTGGCTTCATCAGACCGTGACTTTCAGCATGCACTGCAGCAGTTTGAAGCCGAGTGTGAAGCGGCTGGGATGAGAGTGACCACCTCCAAGTCTGAGGCCATGGTTCTCTGGGGGAAATCGGTGGATTGCTCCCTTCTGGTGGGGACGGAGTTTCTGCTCCAAGTGAAGGAGTAAGTACCTCCGGGTCTTGTTCAGGAGTAACGTGGAAGGGGAGACTGACAGGTGGATTGGTGCAGTGGCAGCAGTAAAGCGGGCATTGTACTGGACAGTTGAGGTAAAGATGGACCTGAGCCTGAAGGCAAGGCTTTTACAAGAGGATCTATGTGCCGGCCCACACCTATGGTCATGAGCTTTGGCTAGTGACTGAAAAACCCCAAGTAAGTGGCAAAAAATGGAATGATGGATGGATATTTAAAAAAAAAACAATTGATGATTGGTGAATAATTTGTCTCATCAATATAGCCCTGGCTATGTGCAAAGTAAGCAATTATACTAATGGCATATCATGTTCATCATGTGTTTTGGTTGCATTAACTTTCCATTTAATTTTATAAAATACATGTATTTTTTATGTTTGGTGCTGACTATAACATGCTGCAACAAATTCAGTGTAATCTGCATTTCATTAAAATAAACATCTTTAAACTGGTGATGCTGTGTGATATGTTACAATTTATATGTAAATCAGTGTATGCCTCAATGCATGTTTGCATCTGAATCTATACAAGAAATGTACCACCACGCTGAGATTAAAACACCTTCACACGGTTGATGTTAACCCCGCTCATGCTGCCGCTGCGGTCAATGAGGAAGATAAACTCGCCATGAACCTTCCTCAGGTCTGAGCTGATGGACTTGAGGTCAGGACAAAAGTTCAACATAACCACAGGGTTGTGGAGGATGTCCTTGTGGAGTCGCCTGTGAATGATATCCACCTATAAAGACAGAGGAACCAAGAGGAAAAGCATGAATTATAGGGAATGTGACACCATAAGATAACTGGACTTGCTTTAATTTAATGCTTAACAAAGCCGAAAAAAAAAGAGATACAAAAGACACAAGTGATCAGGTTGATAGACAGAGCACATCAATTATTGTCGATGCGGGAAATTCCAGGCAGAGTGTGGCGAGCCTTTGGAGTGTTTCCATAGAAACCCATTTTTATGGCTAAGTGCTCTCTCTCCTTCTCCTGTTTAGGTCTGCTGGTCACTTAACAACCTCATCACAGCTGAGATGTGAATGGAAACACATGATTCTGATAAGTAAAGAAACAAAGCTTTTCAAGTAGCTTTGGGCAGGTTGTAATAATTTGGGTTACTTTTTGTCATTATCTGAAATTGAAATTATTAATTTTGATGAACTGGCAATTCAGTTTATTATTCTACTTAACTAATATAGATAATAGTCAAATTATGATGAAAAAAAAAATCCCAGGTATTTAAACATTAAAGTGCAGTTAAACTAGCTTAACTGAGTAGCAGTTACTACCATCTAAGCTTTTGACTAGCTGATTTAATGCAATATGTGGTGGTTAGCTACCTTTAAATCACATATTTAAATCTAATAAATTGTAAATTTCTTTCTTATACTTATTTCAATGTAAATACTACAATGTATGTTATATGGTATGTAGTATATAATTGACAGAAAAATACATTAAAAAACTATTTTAAAAAACTACAACTGTGACAAATTCTACCTCTGCGGAGGTCATAGTGTCAGACAGGAGCTGATTCAACCCAGCAGTCATTTTGAAACCACAGTGTGTAGCATCATTGCACTGGATTGTATTATATTGCAAGATATAACAAAATAATGTGACAGCATCTCTTCAGCCTCACAAAATTTGTTTGTGTTGCAGGGAACTGCTCATGATACTGTGCTATTGTGTAGTCTTTACCACTCTCCTCAGAATGATTTTGGTAAAATGTTATTGTCATCAGGTAAATGGTGCTGATGTCGCTGACACACTCACTTTCCTCTCGTTGCTGGAGTCCTTCTTGGTGGCCTTGATGAAATCGCTCCGGCCGTGAAGATACTCATCATACTCCTCCTGTGTCATGTCTCCGTTCTCGATGAGCACATGTGGCAGATGAGGCTCTAAAATGACACAGTTGGTCAGGACAAAGACATTACTAAATACATTACAGACAGATTGTAAAGCAGATGGACAATGCCTGAAATTGACACCAGGTAGCAGCACAGGGTGGGGGGGGCAATGTGTGGTAATCTGTAGTGCAGAATTATCCCCACATTGATGCGCAAATTAAGAGGTGATTGCATATAAAGATGCTGTATCACAGCTGGGTCTAAAGAAAACAAAATGAGCTCAGAGGGTTGAGTAAATCCTGGGGATGTGGACTGTTATTTGTCCTCAGTACAAGTCATCTGCAGGTCTTGAAAAGGCTTAAAAAGCACTGATTTCATCTTTATCAAAAGATTAGATTAAAAAGTCTTTCATTTACAAACATCAGTTATAAAATGTCTTTGTATGGCATTTAACAAAAACAGGCTGGAAAATTTCTGATACCACTGCTGTGGACCTATGACCTTATGTAAAATTCATGCAGATCTTAAACTAATTAGTTTTTTTTTTCCATGGGTTAAAGCACCCATCCATCCATTTTCTGATGCTTATCCAGGTCCAGGCCATGTACGGCTGGGAAGTAAAGACAAAAATGTCAATAAATTCATGCACTTGGCTTTATCATCCCCACTGGTTTTCATTGACGTTTTTCTTCCTTTGGCCAGTATCACCATGAAAGCAGGTATTAAATTACATTCTATATGGTATTAAAATGTTTTTAAAAGTCTCAAATTTCACTTACAAAGATCCTAAATATGTTTTACAGCCTGAAATATGCAGCAACATTAGTTGTAAAATGTTTTTGCATGTGATTTTAGCTAAAATGGAAAAAAGACCAAAAAAGCTAAAAATGAAAATTCATGCGGACCTAAATTAATTAATTGATCCATCCATTTTCTGCTGCTTATCCAGGTCCAGACTGAGTTGAATGGCTAATTAAGGATTACTGGGGATTGTTGTTATACTGCAGGTAAGTACTAACAAAAATATGATAAAAACATCAATAAATTCGTGCACTAGGCAAATAATTCTTGGCATTATCAGCTCTATTGGTTTTCATGGATATCTTTCTTACTTGGTACAGTACAACCACGCAACAAGTAAAACTGCACTTTATGTATTATCAAATGAAAATAAACTTCTACCTTATGTTTTTTATTTTGTTTATTACAACAGACATGTATGTCTGTAATGCAGCTCAGCTTTGTCTATCTCTCTACTCAAGTTGAGCATTCATGTTGTGACCGAAACAGCAGCACTGGTCTGAAATGAATTAAATTGCCCAGCACTGGCCGCAGGTCTGTTTGTGAACAAAGCCTTCATAAGAGGCCTATTGGATCAGCGAGGCCAGGGCTCATTCCTGCCTCTGGGAGACAACTGGCCCACACATACTGTAAGTCAAGACAGCAGCGAGGGAGAGACGAGAGCACAGAAAAAACAAAACAAAGTCCCGACACTGCACACCCACACAATGGCGTCTGACTCCGCTGGCATGTCATACATTAATAACAAGAGGACCATTTTTTTTCCTGATGAGGTGCTCATACACACAAAGTGAAGCAGTGAATCACCTCACCACTGATCTGATTATAAGCTCGACAAAAAAGAAAAAGGCTGCAAGAGAAGCTTGACAGTGCTGGAATAAACAATTTCAAAATATTGTACTTGAGAGGGGAGGAAAGACTTATTGCAGGGCCATGCTGTGAGTGAGTATTGAAGCTGTACACCTACCGCTGGGGTAAATGATGATTTTGACAGGACAGTCATAAGTGTATTTGTCGGCCAGAGTGATAACAACACTTGTGGCAGAGCGGGCCAGAGGATCTGCATCAGCTCGAATGGCATGAGATGGGCTCTCTACACCTACACAGAGCAGAAACCAAAGCAGATCAAATAACCACTGGCTTCACCCCCAGTAATAATAACTAATAAGAAACCAGCAGGTCCCACAGAAGTAACTCAAAATTACACTATAAGAGCTCAAATGTCCAAAAGATTCAAAAAGCAAGACTGCTGTTGTACTAATGCCTTTAGGTGCTGTTGCAGTTTGAACAAACATGAGGAATAAACAATCCATAATTATATATTATTATGTAAAGATTTCCATGAAGCTCTAATCACCAAGTTGTCAAGTTTATAGTAAAGGAATAGTGCAATATTTTGGAAGATCCTTTTTGTGCTGAGAGTTAGATGAGAAGATCAATACCACTTTCACTTTCCACAGTCTGTAGGATAAATTGGAAGCTACAGCCATGACACAGTTAGCTTAGCCTAGCTTAGCATAAAGACTGAAGAAAAGGAAAAACAGCTAGCCAGGCTCTGTCAGAAAGTAACAAAATCTCCCCACCAGCATCTCTAAAGCTCAGTGGCTGTGGGTTTATGGGGGTTTAATCTGTAAAATAAAACATTATTAGGGAGCTTTAGAGGTGTAACTAAGCCAAGCTAGCAACTGTCCCCTGTGTGTAGCTTCATACTTAACGGTCAAAGAGTGAAAATGGTACCTTCTCATCTAACTCTCATCTAAGAAAATTAATACGCATATTTTCCAGAATGCCAAACACTCCTTCTGTGCAACATTAGTAGCGTTGCCAACTTATGTATGCAAAACCCAGTTCAATACCGAATGCGCTGTACACACAAATGAACAGTGCTCGAGCAGTGTTTTGTTTTGTTTTCTTTTCTTTTGCATCTCACTGCAGGATGAATCACAATTACAGCTTCTTACTGCAGATGTAAGAGCTGTCAAGGAGCACTGAAACGCAACGCTTGATTACAGGATAGCTCAAGTGATAGGGCCTGTTATACCATTATACACACTAGCAAAATCAGTGTTTCACACTTGATAAGTGGATTTGCCCTGGGAGTAATGGTTAGGTTTCTGACCTGCAAGGAGATAAGGAGCACGTATCTCCAGCTGAAAGTTAAACTTGTAGTCCATGGAGTTGATGGTCTCCTCCTCCAGCAGTGAAGTCAACCACAGCTGAGGGGAGTTGGGAGTTTGATCGTGAGGACTTGAGGCACAGGTATGCCTGTCCCGCCTAAAAGTGGCAAAGCATGACTACATTAAAATGGAGTCATCTTGAATGAACATATAAAATGTTAGTATAGTCAGTTTCCAACTATCAAAAATCCAATTGGCAGTACCAAATTACACTTTAAAATACACCAAATTTAATAAAATTCAAAGTACACCAAATCTTTTTTTTTCTTACATTCTGGAGAAGTTTGGGGACAGTCCCTGCTCCTCATTAATGGTCCTCTGTACTCGAGGTGTACACACTGGCGGGGATGATACACTGATGCCCCCGCTGGGTAGGGTGGAGAGCTCAGAAGAGGTACTGACCAGAATATGGACCGTCTCCATAGGAGGGATGATCCCAAGGTTAACCACCAACACTGTCCTCTCCAAATCCTCATCCAACACTATGTATCCTGTAACACCAGAGTAGTTGAGTAAACAACCACATTTTTAAACTTTACCACAACCGTTGTGACTCTCCAAGCTAATGTAAAGCTGTCCAGGAACAATCTTGGATGCCAGATTCCTTCCTTGGTTCTTTATTTTAATCTCTAAAACAGATGTCACTCAGTACAGAACGGTGGAATGACTCTGATTTAGGCAGAAATCACAGCTAGGCTTCAGCCTCAGTTATACGTCTGGTTTCCTAACCTCTTTTGGGTCATTTCTAATGCTAGGCTAAAGATTATAGCATGCTTGAGAAGGCATGAATTTTCCTTAGCATACCCATGTAACAAAAGTTAAAGTGTAAAAAAACTTAAAGTGGTGCTCCATCAATTTAGTACTGCACTTCCATAAAGTTGGGAGGAATTGTGAGAAACAGTCTAAGTCAAAGCAGCAGAGGGAGAGATATCCTGACTTTTAGTCCTAAAATGCTGGGTCCTACATTTACCATAATGCAACTCTATAATGTCTTTCCTGAGACCAGCATGGTCTGGTTAATAAGCAAGAAGAGTAGCAGTGAGAGTGAACCATAAGTGTAAAGTTACAGGCTATAAAACCAAAACAATGAGTTGAAAGCCACTTAAATGCTCCATAGAGCTGAGGGGGAATTGCAGAGCAAGATGATGATTCTCTGTGGGTTCATCACTATGAGGGACCCCTTTCACTTTATACTAAGTCATTTAATCCATTACTGATACAAAACTATTGATTAGAGCATCTTTAATCTTACCGCTGCCACTCTGGAGGGCTCCATTAGATGTGTTGCAGCAATCAAGATAACAGTCCTCAATTTTTGCTTTGTCTTTGATTTGCAGCGTTATAATTTGACTGGATATCATAGCCTCGAACCCTACTACGATGGAATTTTCCTGTAGTGGATAAATGAAGATCCCTAAAGGGCATTACGAGAGGGGGAAAAAATAGAAATAAGTACATGAACCAGAGGCAGCAAACAAGCGAGTAAATATATTCAGTCAATAATAATGAATTTTACAACAGTGTGTTTGTTGATAGTGGGAAGGCTCCACATAAATGAAGTAAACTAATAAGTGTCCTGTAGTACACACTTACCTTCAATTGCATGATCCTCAATATTTTCATAGGTCATAGAGGCTGTCAGAGCCAGAGTATAACCCCTGACACAGGAAGTGATATCAGAGACACTGAGGGGCAGGGCGCTCCGATTCTCCTTGTTAATGAGTCCAGGCATGGTGTTGGATTTAGGATTCTGGTTTGTTGTCATGTGGAAAAAAGAAACGAAAAACCTCTCATCAGATAGTGATGTCAGAAACAAAACCTGTCACCAGCAGAATATGGGAACCCAAAGTGTTCAATATTAAAGACAATAAAAATACATTAGGAAATAAACATATTAATTAATTATATAAGAAATCTTATTGAACCTACTGAAATTCTTAAAATTACTGTGAAGTAATTTGAAGTCAAGTCAAATGTTATCTCATTTTAAAATATACATTTTCAAGTTTTACCAGATATCATTTCTTGTTTCAGTATTGAAATACACAAAATTCTGTTTTTATTTCATAATGACATTTTTTATTTGATAATGTTCTCACGGTTGTGGTGTTTTCACCACTCTCTCACATTTCAGCGAGAACAAGAACAAGAAAAACACCCCTTATTTTGTTCACATATCCTACTGCAATCAAGCAATGACGGTAGAAAAGTCCAAATTGGAAAACCTCCCTTCGTTCTGACTTCAGTGTTTGCATATTTTTCCAAGATGGTTACTCCTACGGCTAGCTTTGCAGTTACACCACTAAATTAGCTGTATGTGCAGTATTACGTATGTGGAGCAGTTCATTACCAAGTGAAACCAGATAAAGAGCTGTATCTTGTACAAGCTTTTTAGCTGAATACTAGCTGAACTGATTGTTTTGGACTTCATTCACAGCCATTTGCAGTTTGTTGACATGTCTGTAGTGCTTTTCACCAAGTGGAAAATATCGTCAGTGTCGGAAATACATCATATCTCAAACACAGAATTATAAGTTGGAGGCTGACATGAACCATTTTTCCCCACTCAGCTGCTCGTAATCACAGTTTCACCTTTAAAATGTAAATGTGCATTAGGTCCCGTTAGCTAGAACATGATCAATGCCATTCTGAATCAACCAACTAGCTTCTGATGTAAACAAAAAGAGTACACACACAAACAGATCTCTTCTTACTTATGTCACTTGACAAGGCTGCTCATGCTGCATACCAACCTGGCTAACTAGCTAATCTGGCTTTCATCATTTTTGTTACCCAGTAATAACATCAAACACATGGCAGCGTCTCATTACAGACTCCAAAACTAGATGAAAGCATCTATCTAGGTGTAAGTTCATTGCAGCCTGTTTTGTGAGTATTCCAGCCTCAATAATCTTTACCAAGGAGCCTTAGGGAGTGTGACAGAGGCAGAGTGCATTTGAATGATCTGAGCAGTGAAACAAATTTAGGGTGGTTTCATCATTACAACACACCAAAAATGTAATAGGAAAGGAAAAACAGCATTCAGTACCATGTGAAGGGATAATATAAACTTTAGATGCAGCATTGCTAATTATGTAAGTTGTACAATAAAATTATCTGTTTCTTCGGGACTATGCTTCATTGTTAATGTCGTCTTCTCCACCAGCAATCTTGGATATGTGCTCTCATGGGTCTGTGTCTGCTGCACGACCATAGCCCCAGCACAGGCTTGATAGGAAGCGTTATGACGAAAGCAATTTCCATAGAGACAGCTCTGCTTGCTTGCCTGCAGACTGACCAGTAACATCTCTAAAGTGTGCCTTTATTTGCGGTACATTGACTGATTGCAATTAAAACACCAGGCGATCTCTGTCCATTGCACAATCACAAATTAATATTCACTCAAAATTCAGACTGATCTCCACACACACACAACTTTCACACTCATAGTCTGGTTGCATAGGAAGTCCTTCAGAATCGATATCAAATTTGATCAGCCTTTCTAATAGCCAAACTGAGGTTTTAGGCACCACATGGTTATTTATGGCAAGGAAAAGGTCATACAGATGCAGCTATTTTGCAGACTATTTTTTTTTGTCTGTCTCAATAGTGCCATCATGTGTCCGGTCAGCCACAGCTTTAGAAGCAAACAGATATACATAAATTAGTCCCTTCATGAAAACAATTTTCTCTTACATGTGAATAATGAAAGACTTAACAAAAGAAAAATTCATGCATGGCTGGACTGCAAAATATCACTTTGCTGTCAGTGAAAAGATGACAACATGAGTGATACAGAGCAATACAGACACTTAACATCAATAAAAAATGACAAATTAATGTGAAATTACAGATCTAACGCATGTGTAGAAGGAGTTTTGCATTCAAATTCGAAATATTTTACCATTATTTTAATGAGCTCGGCAGGTGTTTTTCTTTCTTTCTTTTTAAGCATCCTTTTCTTTACAGTCTTTCAGCTTATAATAATTAGTGTTAAAAGTGGCAGTCCCAGGGTGCTTCTTTCCTGGTTGGCTCAGTCACATGAATCACCCTGCCTCCCTCCGGGGTTTGCTAAAAGACCAGCAAACCATCAACTCTAAACATTTTCTATCAGCGTTACCACACTCCTCTGCTCTCATTAGTGTCAAGACAGAGAGCAGATGATGTGGTAACCACCTGTTGAAACACACTGTATATCTGTTTACAGCACGTATCGAGATGAATCACTGGTAGTTTTAATCATCATCCAGCTGGCTGACCTTTTCTTGATATAAAGCAAATGACAGGGATGTTTAATATATGCATCATCAGAGAGAGACACACTACAGCATTAAAATGCATCTGATGTGATCACAGTATTAGCCTCATTATCTTACCTTTCATTTGTGTCAACTGGATTTGCAGCGAGGATCTCTCTCTGTCAGAAGTCCACTTATCATGAAAGATATCCTCCTCCTCTCCGACCTCTCTCAGCTCTCCCTTTTTGTTCTCTCTCTGTGGCATAGAGGGAATAGGAGTGCTGCCACAGGTGGCAGAAACTACAGATGCAGCGGCCACATCGTTAGTTAGACGTACAACGCGAAGAAGGGGAAGGTAGGGAGCTACTGCAGCACTTCAATCAAGCACAGCAACATGTGGTTATCTCCTCCTCCTCCTCTTCCTCCTCCTCCCTGTGGATGCTGGATTTGGAGGACTTTGAGAGAGAGAAAGAGAGAGAGAGAGAGAGAGAGAGAGTGAGGGGGGACTAAGACAGAGGGTCCAGTCCTTCCAATAAATATCCCCCTTCCCATCCTCTGCGCATTCAAAGCATCAGCACCACCCACTCACTCCAGCCCTCCCTGATATCGATGACAACAGGAAGCATCCAGGTATCCTTTTTAATAGCAAGGGATCAGTGTAAATGACATGTACTGTAATACCAGGAGGGTGAAAAAAAAGGCTAGAAAGAACAGATTGGTGGGTGAGAGAGCACTACATGTCTCCTTCGTATCACCTATAATGTCTCTCTCTTCCTCTCTCTGGTGTGATTGGAAAGCCCTTAATGTTTTAAATCCAATGTGGGCGTTTGGCTGCCTCTGTGTTTTGTGATCACTCAGTTTGATCCATCTGTTTTCTTGCGGGGTTACCATGACAATTAATATTCGTTTATAAAGTCATTTTGGTGTGGTCGTGAAAATGTAGATGATGTTTGTCTGTGTTTGTGTGGTGTGTGTGTGTGTGTCTGTGTGTGTGTGTGTGTGTGTGTGTGTGTGTGTGTGTGTGTGTGTGTGGGTTGGCTGAAACTCAGCATCCGCCTCCAAATTGAATTTACCTGCAGCCAATAAAACTTGGTCTGTACAAACCCCCCACACCCCTCCCCAACCTCACACCCACCTCTCTCACTGTTTTACTATCTGTTTCTCAACCTCTCAGACACTGTCACACACCAATACACACATGCACACTCTCTTTCTCACAAGAACCACACATTAGGAGGGTTACAGCCAAATTCTGCACAAGTTCAAATTGCAAATCCTCACATTTGATAAGGGTGATCACTGATTGATATGTAGGATGTGTGTGGTATTTCTGCATGAAAAATTACTTCTATCAATGACTGACTCATCAATTAGTCCACTAATTGCCTCAGCTCTACTTTGAACAATGAATCTGTGTCCCCATCATGCACAAAGTAATCAAGCATTTTTGGTAATTGCAGAACAGGACGTTCTGATGAACATTTTGCACTGCTAAAATATTTCTTCCTGTGTTCCTGTTTCAAGTGTTGCATTAGAGCTGAAACATTTTGTCAGTTAGTTTTGTCAATTTGTCAATGGACAGAAAATGAATCGGCAACTTTTATTTCCAAATTGATTAATCGACTTATTTAACATTCCCTGGTTTCAGGTTTGCAGTTTTGTGAATTTGCTGCATTTCTTTGTCTTAGGTGATGGTAAAATTGAATATTCATAGGTTTTGAAATCTTGGCAAAACAAACTATATGAAGCTCAGAGAAATTATGTTTAACAATTTTCTCTATTTACTGACTTTATAGACCAAATGGTTTGAAGAAGAAGAAAAAGCAGATTAATTGCTAATGAAAATAGCTGCTTTTGTTTCTCTAACCTCAAGTAGAATTTGCCTTTAACTACTGTACTACAGAAAAAAGAATAATGGATTACTTAAAAAAAAAAAAAAAAAAAAAAAGCAATGATAATAAAATGCCACTACTTTTTATTTGAGTGCTTTTCTGGACTTTACAGGACAAAATGAAAATAGACCTACAAATAAACTTTAACATGCAGTTGTTCTTGAAAATACTTCAGCTCATTTTTTATGAAATAAAAGATGTATGTAATACAAAGCAAATTTAAAGAAAAATACACTATGTGCAATATTACTGCAATTATTTTTTATTGGATTTATATTAAAAATAGATTAGTGTTATTGTCGTTAATTGGTGAAAGCTCTTACCATGTTGTAGTTCAGAGCTGATCATCTGTGATGGGTGTGTCAGCAGGTTCACTCCACAAACACACTACGGTGCCTTCAGGTAGTCCCCACAAACTTCGTAAACGTTAAGTCTGTTGCATTCAAGAGTCTTGTTTTGTTTTGTTTTGATTCTTCTGCAAACTGCGCAACAGTTGCGTAAAGGTGACCAACTAATTAGAAAAATATCTGACAACTACCATCATACAAAGAGAGAAAAAACATAAACCCAATAACAACTTTCAAGTAGTCAACAGGGGATAAAATTAGCTTTCTCATACAACTTTCACCTCATGATAGGCCACTGAATTGTAGTCAACATTAGTTGATGCTGTGAAATTACAAGCAGGTTTCCATTTGTAATCAATTTATCTGTTTGAATCGCTGCGTGTGTTGGCTCGGGTCTTAAAGTTTCGATCTTTCCGACGCGTGTGAAGGCGGCATCAGTGGTGCGGTCCAGCGGGTTGCGGTTGGTTCAGCTCCGGACATCTGCTCGTCGTCACTTCACTTTCACGCTGACATCAAACTTTTGATGGAAAGTGTTGTTTGTGTCGAAGAAAAAACACAGTTTATGTGTGAAAATGTCCAAAGACTCGTGGGCGTTGGCTGTCGATGTTCAAGAGGCCACAACTCCATCAATACAGGTAAGTTTTACAGGTGACCAACAGTCCCAAAAGCAACATCAAACACCGGCTAACTAACTGGCTCATCGTCCGTTAGCGGGCTAGCTTAATCTGCCGCCTCGCTGCTTTGCTTACACATGCAGTTTGTTGCATAATTTTGTTTTTTTTTTTTTTAGCTAACAATGTGATAAACTGTATTTTGTCCAACTAGAATGACTTTTCAAAGAACGCGGATCGAGTGCGTGGTCCACTTAACATGAGAGGAGACATAAACGGTAACTTCACTGCTCGTTTTCTCTTATTAAATCTCCGCTAACTGCTTTTATCGCTGACTAATGGTCGCGTTTGGCGGGTTTCGGGGGCCCTTTCTCCACCTGCGCAGGCAACATTGTGCCGGAGAAGACTGAAAATGGAGACTGGAGAAGAGACGTGGACAAGGTGGACCTGGCTGAGCAGTCCCTGTTGAATAAACTGATCCGCCGGTCTCTGGTGCGGAACAGAAATCAGGTGGAGGTCCTGCAGAGGGACCCCACCTCACCTCTGTACTCCGTGAAGACGTTTGAGGAGCTTAGATTGTGAGTCTGCAAGGAAAACCTGTGATAGTGATCACATACTCTCACCTGCCAGTTCAATAGGTACACCTAGCTAAAACTAATGTCTAATTTGTGTTAAAAATAAATAAATAAATAACACAAACCAAGCATTCTGAAGGTAGGGTTTAACTGCAGAATTGTTGTATTAGACTGCATTAGTTTTAGCTAGATGTACCTAATAAACTGCCAGCAGTGTACACTGGTGTATGCAAAAGTTTGGGCAAGTTAAGCATTCTGATGATTTTTTTTTTTAAATGAATAGAAGTAAATGCAATTCTTCCAGCAAACCAGAATGAAAAGATTAGAGTTCCAGGTAGCATGTTAACCACAAGGAAATTACAGGATATGGTCTGTAATATACATTTAGCAGGATAAAGCAAAATGATAAAAGCCTACTCAAAGGTATGCAGGGGACACACAAACGTTTAACACATATTATCATTCAAAGTGGGTGAAAACGTCCTAAATGAAGACTAGAAAGACTCTTAGAAGTTACAAAAAGTTTTTGCAAGCTGTGATATTTAAATTGTGATATATCCTCAGTATTGATTTAATAGGATGCCCACTTTCAACCTCCTCAAGCACTATTCCTGTGATTTTGACTTGATGTTCAATAGGAAGCCTGAGCTGTTGAAGGGTGTGTACAGCATGGGTTTCAACAGACCATCCAGAATCCAGGAGAACGCTTTGCCCATGATGCTGGCACAACCGTGAGTTCATTTTCACTCTTTTGAAGTAGTGCTGAGACAAGTAATCAATTCAATAACTTAATGGACTGTGCAATTTTTGCATGAAAAATTGTTTAATTGATAAATCAATTAAAATCAAAATAGCTGCAGATTAATTTTTTTGTCAATCAGCTTGTTTCGCAGCTCTAAAATGGAAATTTGTAACAGCAGTAGTTATAAAAATATTTTTTACAATTCTGTGATTTAGTGATTTCTTGAAGCGTCTTTTCTTTTGTTTGCAGACCTCAGAATCTGATCGCTCAGTCACAGTCTGGCACAGGTAAAACTGCTGCTTTTTCTCTGGCCATGCTCAGCCATGTAAACCCAGCCAATAAGTGGACTCAGGTAAGCATAAGATGTCATCTGCAGAGCCAGCCAGTGTCCGCATTCAGCGTAAGTCCCTGAAATGTACTCGCCTAAAAAACTGTTTGGATCTTTCAGTGTCTGTGCATCTCGCCAACGTATGAGCTCGCTCTGCAGATTGGCCAAGTCATCGAGCAAATGGGGAAATTTTGTCCAGATGTGAAACTGGCATACGCCATTCGAGGCAACAGAAGTGAGAACGTGACCATAATTCTAAATACCTCTTGACGCAATCAGTGGAAAAATGGCATTTCAAGTCATTAGGTAGCCAGTGTTGCTTTTTAATCACTACATGAGTTTCTGTGTTCTGTTCAGTGGAGCGAGGCATCAAGCTGCAGGAGCAGATTGTCATTGGAACACCAGGCACAGTCCTCGACTGGTGCACCAAGTACAAGCTCATTGACCCCAAGAAGATCACTATGTTTGTGTTGGACGAGGCAGATGTGATGATCGCCACACAGGGTCATCGGGACCAGAGCATTCGAATCCATAGGTAGGCTCTTTGTTTCTCTACAGGTGCCGGCTGATATTAATAAAAGAGTTTTCTGTCATGTTATTCAGCAAACTTCTCTTGTCTCATTATTTTCCCCTTTCTCGTTACCAACACAGACTGCTGACAAAGGACTGCCAGATGCTCCTTTTCTCTGCAACTTTTGAGGACTCTGTGTGGAGGTTTGCCGAGCAGGTGGTTCCAGACCCAAATATCATCAGGCTGAAGCGTGAAGAGGAGACACTGGACACCATCAAGCAGTTCTATGTGGTCTGCAACGAGAAGGAGGACAAGTTCACAGCACTCTGCAATCTGTACGGAAGCCTTACCATTGCACAGGCCATGATCTTCTGCCATGTAAGTCTGCTGTTTTAATCTTCCAGAGAGCACAGTTCATTACGATTCAGAATGAAAAATTCTCCTTCACTTTCGGACCCCATTTATGCCTGTGGATTCGTTATCTACGCCTTTGAAGTTCTCATATTAATTCGTGTTCTCGCTTTCTAAATTTTGTCTGCCGTGTGATCAGCTTTCAATATGTAAAATTCCCCTTTGATCACATGGGTCACATGTTTTGCGCACGCTCACAATTGATTAATCTGATTTTTTTTTTTCAATTAGTTGATTAATTGCTCATATTGTGTACAAAATGTAACAAAATAGTGAAAACTGGCCACTATGAGTCAAAAATAATGTCTTGTTTTGTCCGATCCAACCAAAAATATTCAGTTTAAAAGGATATATACCATCAGCAAGATGCATATTCACACATTTGAGAAGCAGAAACCAGTGAATTTTTGGCAAAATCGCAAGGCATTAACTTGCCTTTTTCCTTATCCAGATACAAATAGCATGTTAACGCCAAATGAGTTCTTTAATTTTGCGTAATTGACAGATGTTCTGCACGGTCATACCTCATGCATACTTCAGTCTGTATTGTTAGTACATACTTTAGCTTTCTTTGCTCCCAGACTCGTAAGATGGCCGCTTGGCTGACTGCGCACCTGACCAAAGAGGGCCACCAGGTGGCGCTGCTGAGCGGGGAAATGACCGTGGAGCAAAGAGCCTCTGTCATCGAACGCTTCAGGAACGGCAAGGAGAAGGTGCTTGTGACCACTAATGTGTGCTCCAGAGGTGAGGGAGATGAAGACTGACAAGAGCCAGATTTTAAAACTGAAACTTCATTTTTATGTTGGGAGGTAAATATAAATATCTTTGTGGCCACATGGCAGGTATTGATGTCGAGCAGGTGTCGCTTGTGGTCAACTTTGACCTCCCCGTGGACATGGACGGGAACGCAGACAATGAGACGTACCTTCACCGGATTGGCCGCACAGGACGCTTCGGCAGAAGAGGATTTGCTGTCAACATGGTTGACAGCAAACAGAGCATGGATATTATCAACCAAATTGAGATGCATTTCAGTATGTTCCCATTTCTTTGAGCTTGATCACATCAAAGAGCAAATACAAGGATCCTAACTTGTTTTATATCTTCTGTCTTTTCCACAGACAGGAGAATCACAAAACTTGACACTGGCAATCTTGAAGAAATGGAGCTCCTGTTGAGCTGAACGCTCTGCTACGTGCACTACCCAATACTGAAGCAGTTAGACGTGTTACCTCAAATGTGACTTGAGTTCTTTCAAGGGTTTATTGTGTGCATTTCATTGTTTACAGGAGAGAGAAGCATGTTAATGCTGATTATGCAAAACTAGTGTGCCAAAGTTTTCTCTTAGATTTCATTTGATATGTCCGACTTTGATTGATCACTGAAGTCACCTTAAGCCTTTAAGCTATGTCTCCCAGAGACTGTAAACTAACCACTGGATGTTAAAATAGCATTTAAGAAGGATGGAGATAATACTGTAGTTGATGGTTTGCTGTGCTGTTTGATTATTTGAAGTGAATTATTAATGCAGAATCAGTGGGACATAAGAATGTCTCATCTGTAGATGTTTGCGTGGCCTTGCGTGACTTGAAGCATTTTAAGGTTTAAAATGCCTGTTTCAGTCTAGTGGTTGCTGATTAATCCCCTGAACTTAATTTGGTTGTTATAGCAGTTTTTGTGTTGATGGCAAAAAAAAAAAAAGAGAAAATACTGTCACATGTAAAACCTGTTCAGATAGTTTATTGCTGTTGAAATGGACAGGTTTTAGCACCTTATCAAGTAAGACCATTATATTGGATGTATCTAAAAGAATTAATCACTAGCTTAAAATGAAAATATATTTCTTCAAATAATATACAGTATGTTCAAAAGATAAGAGACCTGTAAACTCCTGATTCTCTGTACACTTTACTGTGATTTTTTTTTGTTTGTTTTAATAAATTTTCCAGAGTGAGGAAGAGTCGTCATGAGTTTGTCTAAAGACATTTACACAGGTTTATAAAAATACAAAAAGAGTACCTGCTCAGAGTGAGGGTCATTTCAAACTGGCCTTTTTGACTCATCATAGGGAGAAAAAAACACAGGTGCTACTAGTATTAACAGTGGCTTTGTTCTGAAATTCATCTATTTGTTTTATTCACTCACACATGAAAAATGCATATTGTTTTTAAATTTAGTGCATGTTAAACAATCTTATTTTTGAACTGCACAATGCTTCTTGTCTAAACTAATGACTCAACACAAGTTTGCAAAATTAAAAAGCAACAGTCCAGATTAAATATAAACTATGAATTTGTTTACACACTTAGAAAGCAGGGTAGTAACTGTAATATAAAACTAAAGTGTGATTATTCCTCATATATTAATCTAGTGCCTGCGCATCCTACTGAAAGAGTTTGGCATATAAGAACATCAGTCATAAAGCAAAGATATGGAAAATGGCAACAAATAAACTCTAAGAAAACCCTGTGGATATTACAAAGAATCTGACTGCTTTGGTATTGATTGTCAGTACTACTGCAACCATCACACAGTGAAACCAGATTCTCTTCTCTAAATCAATATCTGAAAGCACATCCAAGGCCTTAATTTGGTATTTTCCAGCTATTATGGTCAAACTATACTGTCGAAACAAAACACATGTATTTCAAACATCCCCATAGGCTGTTGTGCTTAGATACAGGCAAACAGGAAACTTTTGAAATTGCTTGAAGTATTCTGTGCAATACAACAGCAAAACAAGTTACCAAAATTAACTAGAATGCACTTTACTGAAGTAGATTTAGTCAGTTACAAGCTTGTGTATATTTACAAATCACCTACAGATAAGATGTAAGACATAAAAGTAATCTGCTTTGAAAAATAATTTGAGTCCTATATGATTTATCCACAAAATATTAACTAATAAAAATTATTAAACACTTCTACTAATGGAGCCACCTGAAGTCCCAAAAAACATTTTCTTTAAATCATGTGCGCAACATATTATCATGATATCACAAAATCCAAACACATTTATAATCATTCACTGAGAAATCCAAAATTTATGAATAAGCTAATTTTTGTTACTACTGGAAACAAGATGTCTGCTGTTTTAAAGAAAAGTCCGATCTTGGTGCACGTGTGACAGAAGTTTTAAGTTTCCCCAGCTCATGTCAGACCGTGACTGACTCCACAAATCATGCTAGAATTTAAACGTCTTAAATTTAAGATTGAAGGTGAGCGCAGACAAACACGATCAGATGTCAAACATCCAAATAACGATAAGTAAAGCACATTTCTGAGTGGAGGGTGATATTAAATACCACCAAAGAGCCACATTTCAACTGCAAAACAAAACTTTAAAAGTCATGTTCCACCTCACTGCCATTATTCTGAGAAATGCACAACACTGATCTGTTCAAGATACCACACTGGGCCAGAGTCATATCCATGTCTGCGAAGCTCCTACGAGGCACCTCCATAGTCTCAATGGAGGCCTCTCCATACGTGGCTCCATACCTGGCCTCTGCACTGGCTCTCACCATCAGCAGAGTGTCTGTGGGCTCAAAGTGCTGCTCAAACCTCCTGCCACACGGTGCTCGGATAGCCAAGAGCAAACTGCCACTGGCACCTGCGTCTTTGGTTGTTACTGGTCCTGGGTGTAGTGGCTTAGGCCAGATCCTGAGGGGCCCATCAGCCCTCCTGTCACCTTCAGAGCTGCTGGTCTGTGCTGTGGGGAGATCTGGCTCCTCATGCCTCTGGGTTTGCTGCAGGATTGAATCATCAGACAGGGTGAGCTTGGACATGTTTCTGATCAGGGTTCTCCCTGGACTCACCTCTGACCGCCTCCTCTCTATGGATGGCAGGACCTTGTACTTGTTTAAGGTCTGCAGCGGAGCAGCAGGAGCGTGTTGCAGCAGGTGCAGAACTTCATCCTGGCCCAGGTGTCTGGTCTGCCTCATGGTGGGCTGGGACTTGGAGCGGAGGTTTCTGTCCGGCCTGCTGTGCACGGGAGTCTCTGGGGACACAGGTGTCCTCTGGATGCTGTCTGCGTTGTTTAAAGCAGGTCTGCTTCGTCCTTTGGAGGACTTTGGTCTTGTTAAATGCATTGATAACCACCTGTTTAGGGTCTCTCTTGCGTTAGAGTTCACGATGGCCTGTGCGTGAAGATTTCCAGGTCTTTCCTGTTTTCAGTCCTTCGCAAAAAAGAGCAAAGAAAGTCACAGCTGAGTTAATGTTGGTCTCCATTGTCCCTGAGGACAAGCTGGTAAGACAGTTTTAGAAGCTGTCACACAACCTTCAAGTATAGAAGTTTATTACTGTACCTACATTACGGGTTAAAATACCGTTTGTGCGCATTACTTTCCAGTCGCTTTCCACCCACTTTCCCAGTTTCCGTCCCCCTCTACAGCGTCACTGGTTGCCATGAAAGTGTGGTTGCCATGACGACGACCTGTAGTCAGAGACAGGGAGCCCCCTGGTGTTGGAAACACGCAACTGCAGCTAAATTTTTCAGATTTATTTATTTTTCCCAGTGAGTTCACTTTCTCAGTAAATGTCACAGAAATCTATCAAGAAATGCTGCAGTGTGCTTCATAGGCTTTTTTGTGTTTGCACGTAAAATGCACAGAATAAAACTAAAGTAATTCCAGTAATTCAATACAGAACTATACATTCTTGTATAGGATGGATCTGTCTGGATTCAGCCTCACCTGCCACACAGGTGAGGCTTTCATAGAGGTCAACAAGGAATGAAAAGTACTTTTACTTAAGGACAAAGTACAGAAGCATTAGCGTTTTTATTTATCCATGACTTCATATAAAGTGCAGTAAAAAGAAAAAACCTATATCAAATCAGAATTTGGTGAGACCACCCTTTGCTTCTAAAACAGCACTAACTGAAAATTCAAAATGAACTTATCTCATCTGCTTTAGACAACAAGTTACAAAATTCTTCCCAAGTAAAAGGCCATCGGACAGAATGTGCAGATCAGTAATCAACTGTCAAGTAATTAAAATAATAAATTATCTAACATCGAACAGATTTACAACCATCAACCAAATAGATTTTTTTTATTAAGCTACATAGATGTTGAATTCATAGTAAGATATGTATAATAAACAGTATAAACAATAACACCTTTCACTTCAAAAGAATAACCCATTAAATCCTGTACATCACCTATAAACATTGTATATTTTGTCTTTCACATCTTACAGTGGAAATGACGGTGGACTTCAGGAGATTTCTGACTAATTAATGTCTCTAATTTCATACATCTGAGAACCAGGAAAGCAGAAACCTGCTGTTTCTGCTCGGAAAAAAAAAAACTTCTCCCCAAATAAGAAGTATCACCTTTTTGGGGGGATAAATAATGAAAGCTTTTAGAAGGGAGCAAAGACTTCTGAGTCCCATTGTAGTTCCCTCAACCTATTTCAATAACAAACACATTAATATATTAATACAAGCAAAATGTGAATTTAAAAGATAATTCAGTGACACATCAGAGTAAAGAAAAACATCCAATAGTATAATTAACAGTAGTTTCATATTAAAACCTGGTAATGGAGTCAGTGCAGACGAGTGTCTGTGAAATTGTGATCAATTATTTGTGCCCAACGCCGTACAGATAATACACAACCGCTGAATCACCAAACAGTAGCAGCACCTTGCTCAACAGCCCATCAGCAGGGACACATGGACATTCAATCATGTAATGTATAAAGAGGCAAACAGCAGCCCTTCTTGCTGTCTATGGTAAGTCAAGCAGGTTCTGTTGAGCGTAAAGTTCCTCTGTGATCTGGTACACCTCAGAGATGAGAGGTAGGGCTTCTCCCAGCATGGACACGACCTGCTCTTGGGGGCCTACATTCATCACTTCAAAGAAAGCAGGACGCCCAGGCAGCACACAGAACGCCATGCCTGCAGCCTTACGGATCACCCAAGGGTGGTACTGGGCAAGGGACTCGTTGTAGGCCTCTGCACACATGACAGATGTCTTGCTGTCCTCAGTGCTGGTGCGGAGGCGCTCCAGGAAAAGCTCCAGCCACCTCAGTGCACGGTGGAGCCTCAGCAGGGTACGGCAGCCTGACTCTGGATGGCTGCCTCTCTTGGTCAGGTCCACGAGTTCATTCTCCAGCTCATATTTTACCATCGACTGGACAGTGACGTACTGAAACCCGCTCTCGCCATTCAGGTAGTTAACCAGGATCTGGATCTTGTTGACAGCATCCTTAGAAATGAAGCCAAAGACGCTCCCTAAGCAGTTCAGAAACCTATTAAAGTGATACACAAAAACAATCTGTTAACACCTCTATGACATTTAGCAGTCTGTTACAGCTGAGTCAAGGATGCATTGCCAGCTGGGAAAAGCGGGCTAGTGACTGCTAGTCACTAATCTGTTTTTGATTTTGCACCATTGAAGAATAATCCCAACTCCCTCCTCCGTCTCGTGGCCCAGATCCCGAAGAGGGACCTTGTGCCAACGGCTGTTGTGTTTTAGCAAATTTCTTTAGTTTACTGTTTTAAGGAGGTTCATCCAGCGTGAGCTGTGTGTAGTATGTGCAGTACAGTCCTGTTGTAAATGCATATAAAATACAAGCAGTTCTCAGAGGACAGGCTGAGAATCTAACCACATAAATCCAACACACGCCAAAAGAACTGACCCTAACCCACTTACTTTACAAGCCCACGCCACCCGGAGACGTAGTGCTGAAGGTACACTTCTTTATTTTCCGACAGACACAGCTTGAAAGTGTCGAGAACCTCCTGTAAGCAGAATCTCTGGTCTTCTGATGACACAGAATCAGCCATGGTTGTCTATGAGGAAATGCTGTCGAACCGGCAATAAATGAATGAGCAGAGTGTCTAACGGCTACCAACAAACCGGAAATCGCTACAGATATAACTTCTGGTGTAAACAATCAAAGACCGAGCACACTACCTGATAAAAGACTTAAAAATGAAAGGAAAACTCAGCATTTCTCTTGATCTACGTTAAACGACAGGTCACTCCTGCTCTGATCCGTCTCTACTGCGCAGACTCGAGCAGGAAAACACCGGAAATCGACACACTTTGCCTTCAAAGTAAAAGCGTTGGCGTTGGGAGTTGCAGCTTACCACGGTATAGTGTCTACTGTGAGATAAATTTAACCTTAGGACATCCCCACGGTCTGCACCCGTTCTATTGCACTCGAAAAGCTTGAAAAGATAAAAGTTTATGGAGAAATGTGCTTCACTAAAGTGAAAAATGTATGTGGAAACGCTGTAATGATAAAATGTCAAAGCACTGAAAGCATTAGAAGTGCAAGAAGCTTAAGCAGTTCATCAGCTGAGATATAACTAGTGAAAGTATTATTATTCTTGATTATTAACTAATCAAGAAAATAACTAATGACGATAATAATTAGTTGCAGCCATGCTTGAAATCAGTATCTAATTTCACAGTTTGGTCCCTCTTCCCTGCTCTCTAACTGTTCAGTGAGTTTTGTCATTGTTTCCTAAGAGGGTTTTATTTTGAATGTACTAACCGGAAGTTTTATTATTGATGGCGGGTAGCTTGACAGAGCAAACGGCACACATGAACACATCAAGTTAGACAACATTTCTTTATAGACAAAGAGTTATTCATCTGAAGCAGTCGGGCCGGTGGGGTTATGTCCTTAAAGTGGTTGCCCTGACGAGAAAACATGCCTGAAATAAAAGTAACGCCACTGGGTGAGTATACACTTACAGTGGCCAGCTAGCATCTGCTAAGCTAGTTCCGTCAAGATTTTTTACTTTAGTAAGATAACTTTAACGTTAAGTATCGGCTTTTTAAAAAGTATTAATTGTGGTATTTTCTACTATGCTGGTCCTGAAACAGCAAGTTTCGTCCCTTGCTGTTTAGCAGCTGTTTGTTAGCTGGTGTCGCTAAATGAGTGGCGGTTACTGTGTGTAGCTTTAAAGCTTTCTTAAAACTTCACTTTCCCTCTCCAAGGTGCTGGACAGGATGTGGGCCGCAGCTGCATCCTTGTGTCCATTGGAGGCAAAAACATCATGTTGGACTGTGGCATGCACATGGGATACAACGATGACGTAAGTAAAGCAGCTTATTTACAAAAGCAACATAACCACCGGATAAGATAAACAGTACGTCGAGATCTCTTTTCATAAAGAACCCACATACATTCACTGAGCACTTCATTGGATAGTTCCTCCCTTTGCTTGCAACACAGCCTCAGTTTTTTGTGGCACTGATTCTACTCGATGTTGTGAACATTCATTTGAGATTCTGGTCCGTGTTGACATGACTGCATCACATAGTTTCTGCAGATTTGTCCGCTGCACATTCATGCTGCACAGCCTCCCGTTCTACCGCATCCCAGAGGCGTTCTGTTGGTCTTAACTCTGGTGACCAGGGAGGCCACTGAAGTACACTGACCACCCTGCCATGTTTATGAAACCATGACTTGTGCTTTGTGACATGGTGCATTATCATGCTGGAAGTAGCCATTAGAAGATGGTAAATTATGGCCATAAAGGGATGCACATGGTCAGCAACAATACTCAGATAAACTGTGGCATTCAAACCATAATTGATTGGTAGAAATGTACTAGTGTGACAAGAAAACATCCCCTATATTATTACATCACCATACAAATAAATAGGTGTACAAGTGTTCTCAGTAAAGTGCTTGGTGAGTGTGTTAGACAGTTGTCACAAAAAAAAAGACAATCAAAACAAAGCACAAAAATTTGACACAAGAATATAAAATGAAATGGCACATGACAGACAAACTGCAAAAAATAGAAGCATGACAGGTTTAAAACACAAAAAGTTAATAGTTTTTTTCATGTGCATCTGTGCTTTAAGACCTTACGGACTTAAGAGAATGTTGTAACTTGCAAATTACTGATAATATATGTAATATTACTCATTTTTCAAATTGTACAATCATCCACTCCTCTCTCATCTTTCTGGTTCCTACAGTAAATAGTTTTTACACCGGTTGGTCAGTCAGACTGACTAACCCTCACTTTGAAATTATAGTTTAAGTTTAGGTAGTCACGTAATAGTCAGTTTACAGAAAATGTCAGCAACTGTTTTGATGATTATTGAATCACGATTCACTTTTTTAGACCAAAAAAATCCACTCATCTCCTGTTGTAGCTTTTTTTAAATGTTAGGAGTTGTTGCATTATGCCAGTGTTAAATTGAATATCTTTGGAATTATCTTGGGCTCTGGAAAATTATAACTAATAAATAATCATTCAATAATCATCAAATAATCATTAATTGTGTCCCTACTTGAAATCAGTATTGCTACAAAAGCGGATTTTATTTTTATTGCACTGCACTCAAAACCTTTAATTGAAAACTTTTGATATTTGATATTGTGTGTCTCACATGTTTTTGACCTTGTGAAGATGGTAATTTCCTGTTTGATCCCAACTGAATGCAAGTCTATTGTTATTCCAGAGACGTTTCCCTGACTTTTCTTACGTAACCCAGAATGGACGTCTGACAGATTTTCTGGACTGTGTGATCATCAGGTTTGTTGACTGAATAGCAACAGTGTAATTGTAATGTCTCATTTCTGTTTTATTCATATCTATAACATTAAACAATCCTGAGGTTTTACTTGGCTGCACTCGTTCCTTTCTCAGCCATTTCCACTTGGACCACTGTGGCGCTCTGCCCTACATGAGTGAGATGGTGGGCTACGATGGACCCATCTACATGACCCATCCCACCAAGGCTATCTGTCCCATCTTACTGGAAGACTTCCGGAAGATCACGGTTGACAAAAAGGGAGAGACCAACTTCTTCACCTCACAGATGATCAAGGACTGCATGAAGAAAGTGGTACCTTTGAACCTCCACCAAACGGTCCAGGTGCAGTGCTGATATCATTTTTGATGTGCCCTCATATCTATCAGTTAATCATTTCTGCACCAGCTGCTCGTCTCTTTTGATGGTAAATCAAGCTGTTTCTGTTGTGCTGCTGGCAGGTGGATGATGAGCTGGAGATCAAGGCGTACTATGCAGGCCACGTCCTGGGAGCTGCCATGGTGCACATCAAAGTGGGATCAGAGTCTGTGGTCTATACTGTGAGTATAAACAAGTCTGCACTGTTCTAGTGTCAGTGAATGTGACAATCACAATCTCAGAATACTGTCTGTTCATTTTTAGGGAGACTACAACATGACGCCTGACAGGCATTTAGGGTAAGTGTCATTTACTGTATTTATCGATTAGCTGCTGGAGTTTATGTTCGTGACACACCTCACAGTCTATTCATCTGCATGTTATATATTTGTAGTGCTGCATGGATCGATAAGTGCCGGCCAGATATCCTCATCTCAGAGTCTACGTATGCCACCACCATCCGTGACTCGAAGAGATGCAGAGAGAGGGACTTTTTAAAGAAGGTCCACGAAACCATAGAAAGAGGAGGAAAGGTGAAACTTAGTTAGTTGAATGCTGTATTTTGGGCTGGAAATTCTTTGTTTCTTTTTTAAATATAAGGTCATGGAAATGAAAAAGTAAAGATTTTTCTTTTCTTCTTATCTTTTCAGGTTCTCATCCCCGTTTTTGCCCTTGGAAGAGCACAAGAACTCTGCATCCTGTTGGAAACATTTTGGTAGGTTTGCTCTTCAATTTTAAAATAAATGCCGGAATCAAAATTCACAGAATCCTTTAATGTTTTCTTGAATGTCCAGTATAGATTTGTGAATGTGAACAAGCCTCTGTCAAAGCTAGAAGTAGCAGACAATGATGTGTGGAGATAATCACAGTCTGCTGCTGGGCTGAATGATATTAGATGACCATTTTTCTGCTTCGTAATTGTTGGCATTCCAATTAAATAAAAAGTCCTTTCAATCGGCTGTAATTGCACATGATTACAATACACAAAGGTCATAAATTGTATAGAAAAAAATAGCTGTTCTCTAATAGCTATTCATTTTTTTAAGCTTGATATAATAACAGTGTTAACTTTTTCATTGGACAGACACTCTAATTACCTCCTCTCATCGCACAGGGAGAGGATGAACCTAAAGGCCCCGATCTACTTCTCCACTGGGCTGACGGAGAAAGCTAATCATTACTACAAACTTTTCATAACATGGACCAACCAGAAAATTCGTAAAACCTTTGTACAGAGAAACATGTTTGAGTTTAAGCACATCAAGGCTTTTGATCGCTCCTACGCTGATAATCCTGGACCTATGGTAAGTTTGGTTTCTCCTCCAAAATGTGCAAATATGTAAAAGGTTTCTCGTAAAAAAAAATCTTATTGCAGTGAACTCCAACAAAATGTACACTTTCAGGTGGTGTTTGCCACACCAGGTATGCTCCATGCTGGTCAGTCTTTGCAAATCTTCAAGAAATGGGCCGGCAATGAGAAGAACATGGTGAGTCTTATAAGGAAATGTAATTTGTTTTTAAAAAATAACAAGATGCCATCTACAACTAATTCTTCTTTTCTTAGGTAATCATGCCTGGGTATTGTGTACAAGGAACAATCGGGCATAAGATCTTAAATGGGCAGAGGAAGCTGGAGATGGAAGGGAGAGCAACGGTAAGATTTTTTATAAATACAGTTTTTGTTTTCCGCTGCATCCGTGTGAGTCATACGATCATACTGTATTTTATGGCTTAGATTATTTCTTATTATTTCATATTTTGTGCCTGAAACTCATCACCTCCATCATGTCATCCCCTTTTTTTCTCATCTTCTTTGTGATTTCTAACTGTTACTGCTGAGAAGCTTATAAAAGGATAGTTCAGCATTTTGGGAAATATGCCTATTTGCTTCTGCCACGGAAGAGAGAATTTAAATAGATTTGTAACCCCTGACGGTCTCCTCCCTGTTGTTGTGTCCTTGTGTGTCTGTGTTGGAGAGCAGAGAGTTCATGAAATTGTCAATGTGATCGGTGTGAACAACAAGACAGACTTTTATTCTTTGTGTTACAGCTGGATGTGAAGCTACAGGTGGAGTACATGTCCTTCAGTGCCCATGCAGATGCTAAAGGCATCATGCAGCTCATTCGTATGGCAGAGCCTCGCAACATGCTGCTGGTACATGGGGAGGCCGCGAAAATGGAGTTCCTCAAGGGCAAGATTGAACAGGAGTTCAGTAAGTGTGACTCCATCTGTCGCTTTGGACAGACCTGCAAACTCGATCTGTGCTGTATGATCATATAAGGTCGTATATGTAGGCTCACAGTACAGAGAGAGGGGATTTTCAGTCGTGTTAATGTTGATGTTTTTAAATGGCAGGTATAGACTGTTATATGCCGGCCAATGGAGAGACGGCAACTGTGACAACAAACCCCAGTGTGCCTGTGGACATCTCACTCAACCTGCTCAAGAGGGAGATGGCTCTCGGAGGTATGTAGTGATGATGAAATGAAACCATGGGAGTTTTTTTGAGTTCAGTTTATGGCCAAAGGAGAATAATGGTGTAGGTATATTGTGCCCATGCAGTTTCAGTTTTGAAACTGTTTTGACTTGACATTTTGACTTGTTGATTAAATTGAACTGTTTGTTCACAATGCTTTACAGGGCCACTAATCCTGTCCCATGATATCATGACCCATATGGGTTGTTATAATGACAAACGACATGTAAAGATATAACAGTAAAAGACAGTTGTGGATCACTACTTACTAATTTACTTACTAATTTAATTTTATGTTTATCATTGAGGGTGTTAAATCATACATTTATGTAATAAGCCCTTCTTGTGTTGAAGGGCCTCTGCCTGATCCAAAAAAGCCTCGCACCATGCACGGCACCCTGATCATGAAAGAAAACGTGAGATATAAACTTTTACCTTTTTGATATTTTAAATATTTTATATTTTTTGGGCTGCAGTATAGCGGTATTTCCTTGAGTCATCATGATTGACACATGCTGATTCTTCCTCCGAGCACAGAGTCTGAAGCTGGTGTCGTCGGAGCAGGCCCTGAAGGAGCTGGGCCTCAACGAACATCAGTTACGCTTCACCTGCCGCGTGCAGCTCCAGGACCCGCACAGCGACCCCGACACACTCCACAGGATCTACACACACCTCAAAAGGTGAGGGTATCACCGTAGGAGGAAGAGGGTCGCTGCGCCTCTTGCATCTAAAAACTCATCTGCGATTCATCTTCACCATCCACTTTATCTGCCTTCTTCCTGTAAACCACATTTTTTGTTTGCACTTATATTCAGGAAAAAAGCTATTTTCTCCCAGGTCTAGTCTCTTGTTTCCTCGTTTGTCTTTAAGTGTGTGTGACGGAGAGCAGTGTGTGTGATATACTTGAGCAAATACAGTATGTGGAGCTTTTCTCCTTTATTGTTAGATGATTTTGATGTGAGTTCAAATCAGTATCAGATTCCTGAGAAACTTTTCACACCTACTGTATTTTGTGGCATGTAACCTTTGCTTTTGCTTTTCTATGCTTCAGCGTGTTGAAAGGTTACACCATCCAGCACCTCCCAGACGGCACCGTCATGGTGGAGTCCATTGTCATCAAAGTCTCCTCCTCTGCTGAGGACACCAACACCAAGGTCCTGCTGCTTTCCTGGAGCTATCAGGTAAAACATTTGCATTGTCTATGCTTCAGTGAGTCAACTTTACTGAACTTCACTAAATGGTCTTTCAAATGCCTTCAAAATCAAAGCTGTGTAGACTTCAGTTTACTTCAGACATTTACTGTCTCACTGTCTCAGGGGTTATTTTTTTAAATTTATTTTTGGTTCAAGGCAGCATAAAAATATAAACAAAAAAAAAAGACAATACATTTCTGCAGTGTCACCCAATCGTGGTGGAAAGCACGCCATAACAATGATCACACATCTCAAATATTATAGTTCTAGTATAATTTGAAATGAATAAACAAATAAATAACATATGAAGTGACATATTTCCTCCTGTAATTCAGTTGAAATAATGACTGTTAAGCAGATGATATCCAGCCAAGGGGACTTGATTGTATTCCAAATAGGACCCTTGCCTACTAAGCTCATGTTTCTACCCGAACATGATCTTTTGGCAACTCTAAAAGTATTTGGACACCTCTGGAATTTTCCTAAATTTCAGCTCAGATAGGAGTTATTTCCTAGAAAATATAAAAAAAATAAAATAAAATAAAACCACTGAATTTAAAAAAATCTTTAGCACATTTAAAAAAATAATTATTGTTAAAGATACATATAGAAAGACATAAACACACTCTTGCCTCCCTGTTATCAGATATACATGAGTGACTAAAAAGTAAAGAAATGCTTCTAAACAGACCTGAATAAGAATACTAAACAAAAGTGAATCTTTAAATAAAACATGCAGGAGAGAAGGAGGGCTGCATCTTAGCCATAATGAGTGCTAGGACAGTGACTGAGGTTGAAGATAATATTTTCTGTTCTAGATCCTCTCAGCTAAAGCACACAAGTGTGTCGTTTTTGGGTGGAATGCATTCTGACCACACCGTCAGTTAAACAGTTTGTTGCTGAGTTGAGGTATGAAAGTAGGGGCTATGAAAGTGAGCACAAAATGAAAACAGAAGGTGGGGAAAGTTGCCGATAGAACTCAGTCGCTGTGTAACAGAGGGAGAGTGGTTTCTGTGGCCTCATGTGTTCTGTGCAGAGTGTAAAGGGCAAGAAAAAAAGGATAGGATGCGTATTTCTGCCTCTTTATCTTATCTGTTCTCACTTGCGTTCTCTCAGAAGCGTCTTACAGATTTTATTGCCACTTATCTTTAACCCAAGATCATACCCAAGATATGCAGTGTTTTTTGTTGGGAAGATCTGTTATATTATCACTTGTTCTTGTTCCTGATATAATCAGGGACCCCACAGGAACTAAAGTAATCACTTGTGGCAACAGTTTTAAATGTGTGTAGAGTAGCCACCTTTTAATGTGTTATTCTATGAAAAAGTTATTACATGTAAAACATTATCTTGTATTTATGGTTGTAAAAACAGAGGGTTTTACAAAATGCATAGACCCTTTTCATGGCAAGAAGAGCACAGGTGTTATAACATATTGTGTGGAAGTGTGAAAAATACACATATAAAGAAATAGTAAATATAATAGAAAAACATTAAAATGTACACAGTGTTTTACAAAGGAAAATTTGCAGAAATGCCAAACATTCTTTGGTTCCAGCTTCTCAGATGTGATCATTTTCTTCTTGTCATTGTAAAATTAATATTTTAACAAGCATTTGTCTTTATTTTCACCATGTGTAATTGATTAATTCAGAAAATAATCTAAATATTAATTGATAATAAAAAAATAGTATCAGCTCTAATTCATTGTAATATGTGATTGTCTGTGGTATTACTTTAATATCAGGGGTTGTTATGGGTCACAGTATGATTTATAGAATAAGATAAACACACAATCATTCACGTGTTACAGTGAAAATATGCTGCACCCTAACCCTAACCCTAACCCTAACCCCTAACCCTAACCCTTTTTTTTTTTTTACTTTTTATTCTGGTTTTCTTTGTCAGGACGAAGACTTGGGGAGCTTCCTTTCAACACTGCTGAAAAAAGGCCTTCCATCTGGACTGTGCTGAAATTTGTTCTTTTCCCAAAACATAAAAACATTTGGAGGGAACTCACACTTCAAAGAATTCATGCGCTGCCATTCTTGGGATTCTGGATTTCTGGAGGCTACAAACTCCCTACCAGTGTTGAGAATTTCAAATTCTTACCACCAAACATCGACAGCCACAAGGTTGTGTTTGCTCCCTGTTCCTGTTGGGATAGTGAACCTTAAATGTATTATAATTTTCTGCAAATGTACCCAGGATTCTGTCCTGATTGGTCTGTTATTTTATGTGGACATGGCAGACTCTTTCATAGACTCATGTATAGACTGGACTACCCAAGATAAAGAAAAATAAGAAACCATCTTCTGATTTGTTTTTTATTTTGATGTACAAAGATGGTTTGAATAAATTGTTTCATAGAAAGGCCTCATTTTTGCAGTACTCCAGTTACACATACAGTGACAAAGAAACAGTAAGGATTTACTTCTACCCACTTAGTTCACGGCAATGGTATAAACACCCCTGCTCCTCCTGATTTGTCCAAACAGCCATGTCATCTTTAATCGCTCCCATTTGCAGTGGCTGGTGGTAACGTAGTAAAGCACTGGGTCCAGGCATGTGTTGAGGGTGACGAGGGCCATGGTGACTCGTCTGGCGTTGTAGATGGCGTTGGCAGAGGAGCAGCTCTTGATGACGTCTATGCGTCGAAGGAGGTGCAGCAGGTACACCACATGGTTGGGCAGGAAGCAGAGCAGCGTGATAGCCAGAATGGTGTAAATGACCCTCACGGCTCTTTGGGCTGTTTTAGTCCTTATCATGGAAATGCGCCGTGCAGCCAGCGGGTAACACACCAGGATGATCATGGAGGGTAGCAGAGAGCAGAAGATCAGGCTCAGCATGCTGTACCCCACCAAACGTGTGTTCCACTCGTTCTTGGCAAAATTCTCAAAACAGCTGTTGCTTCCAGATTTATCTGCATTGGTTTCCAGAGGTCCCATGAGGATGAAGACCAGCATAGCTACTCCGGCGACACACCAAAGCACCGCACTCACAACCAAAGAGCACCAAGGGCTGCGCAGCCTCAGATAGGAGTGTGGATGTACAGTGGCCATGTAGCGATCCACACATATACAAGTCATGAAACAGATGCTCATGTAGATGTTGGCGAAGAACAGAACCCCCGTGATACGGCAGGTGACATCCCCGAACACCCAGTTGTTTTTGTTAAGGTGGTAGTGGATCCTGAAGGGTAGAGTGCAGAGTATGACAATGTCTGCCAGGGCCAGGTTACTGATGTACACACTGAAGGCTGTGCGAGGAGTGATCTTGAAGGCAAAGACGAAGAGGGCAACCAGATTTCCAGGTAGACCTATGACTAAAGCCAGAATGTAGACTGCTGGGAAAAGGTAGTACTGGTACTCTACTGAGGGGATGCTGCAGCCATCATCCGTTACATTTACCATGGCGTTTTTGGGTTGTTGTTTTTTCTTGTGAATGTAGTTAAATGAAAGACAGAGAATCGGCCTACACAATTCTCATACACGCTGCTGCATCACAGGCTGTCCTCTGCAACACAAACATGTTTCCATTCAGAGTTTTTCCACTTTGAGTCCTTCCACTTAACAAAAGATTTGAATCCTGTTTACTGGATGAGATGTTTACTGTTTGGACGTTTTCAGCACATTTTAAATTTTAAGTTAAATGTTTTCTGAAATAATATGTTCATCTTTATATTGTAAAACCTTAAGAAAAACTAAATCTAGTCTACATAGAATAATAAAATTCAGGGGAACTTTGACAAAAAAAAAATCACTTACTAGTTTGCGTAGGGACTGCCTGATCTCCAGATGCCGAAAGCTACACGACTTGTTGAAAAGATGAAGTTGTGTTTTGTAGTTACACTTCCTTTGTGCAGCTGCTCTCTGTGAAACTCTCCAGACTACAGTGAGTGTATACCATGCTGCTCTTTGCTCCAGCATCTTAATTTCCTGTCAGCATGCTTTGGGTGGAGAGTTAAACAGGAAACTACAGCATTGCACAAAATTACGCACATACATAGCCACCCACTGCAGTGTAAAAATGAACTGAATTGTGTTGCTGTATGTTGACAGGTGTTTCTATTATTTTGTCCACCCCACTGAAATCATTGAGGGTTGGCTAAATAACAGAACAACATTCCCAACATGTCCAACAGGCTGCTTAATCTTTAAGAGGAATATATTTATTTAATTTCTGTGTGGGTTTAGGGCTGATCTGGTGGTTTGATATAACTACAGAAATAAACCAGACACAGAGGTCAAAGGTGATTCACATTTTCTCTTTATTACTAGGCCTTAAATGTCTGAGGTTTTGCTTCACAAGTTTACTCAGTTTTTGAAATCATGGGCATGCAGAAGAGGGTTTAAAACATGGTCCTTAAAGATTTCCATGCAAGATATGGATTTTGCAAACAAATCTTGTGGTTCAATGTGTGTGAACAAGATAACTTGCCCACAAAACACAAAATCTTGTACACACACGACAGGAAATGTATCATTTTCAGTTCTGTATGTATACCTTGTGATGATGGTGTGTGTTAAAAGTGTTATGTCATGTTAACCCTGGGCCCCTGTGAACTCCCCATTCTTTCCACTCTCTGTCATCGTGTACAGTATTCCTTTGCAGGGATATTTCATGGGTCCAGGTTTGCTGTGTGGTAATTTAAACATAAATTTATTTAGGAATATGCATTATGTAAGCACAGTTTCAGCTGAAGTAATGCAAGTCTTAGTACTAGAGACTCTTGTCAGTTCTAGACACTCTCATCAAGACATTACCTCAAAATCAGGAAATAAAGCAGGGCAGCTATCCAATTTTATTCCAAATAAAAAAATCCAAATAAACTTAAATTACCAGTTGCACAAACCAGTTGCCACACACAAATACAACGTTTGCAACGTTTTGTTAATTAATTGATAATGATGATGATGATGATGATGATGATGATGATATGGCTTGTCTCCTGGATACTACTCCTGCAAATAAAGAAAGAGAGAAATCTTAGAATAATTAAGATTTTGACGCCCTTATTCTGAAAGTTTTAGACCGGAAGTTTTTGTGTTTACATCGGAGTGACGGCTGTTTCTTTTTTTGTTTGTTTGTCTGTTTTTAGCTAAATTGCGAATTGTAGTTCTGTAATGTAATGTCTGCTGAAATACTAGCCGGAGTAAAAGCCAAAAAACGTTTAACGTTGGATGACTGTATTGTCTCAATTCAATGGCGTACTAAACACGCTTCATTGTATTGTTAGCCACCGACCAAGCTAGCTAACAAGCAGTTGTTTTAGCTTCTAGGAAACTGCGGTACAACAAACCAAAGAAACGTAAAGTTATGATTTATTATAGTTTATTTTTAAAAAAGGTTTCATTCTTAGCTTAGAGACCCGTTACTCGCCCTGCTTTAACTTTGTCTAAATGATATTTGGCACATTTTGTCGCCGTTGTTGACACTTCTTTTGACACTTTGTTGTCCGGTACGATCTAAAACATGGATGAGTCCATAACAGATAAATGTTACATCTGCCTGAGTCACTTTGAACAGCAGACTGTGGCCTCTCTGGAGAACTGCCAGCATGTCTTTTGCCTTGAATGTATCCTCCAGTGGTCCCAGGTAAACACACCTCTCACCTGTGTAACTACTATTATCAATTTGTCAGTTTTAACCACAGATAGTTGTGTGAGAAAAATACTTATTTTAGTTTTGTTGAAACTAAAATATTTAGTTTCTCTGTCGTGAACCTCAGACAGCCAACACTTGCCCGGTGGATCGGATCAGCTTTGCCTTCATCCACCAGAGACGGTGTCCTGGAGGGGACGTTCAAAAGAAGGTGATTATTCGCAGCATGTGATGGAAGCTTTCTGCAAAGTATTTGGGAATATGTGAACAGTGCTGGTAGCTGAACTGGCTGTGCTGCTGCAGATCAAAGTGAGGACACAGAGAAAGGATGCTGATGATGAAGAGGAGGCGAGCAGTGCTGTCATCTGTGAGCAGTGTGGACGGAGCGACCGCGGGCACCGGCTGCTAGTGTGCATACACTGTGACTCAGGGTATGGCATTACAGTATTAATGCGTTCATCGAGTTACACATTTTTGTGTAGCGTTCATTGGCTCAGCAGATTTTTAATGTGATGAGATTCAACCGTCAGATGCTCCCACTCTGGTCTTTGATGATCAGTACATCCCAGTGGGTAGTAGTGTCATGTTATCTACATTTGTACAAGTTAAGGTTATTTCATCACGAAACAGTGGTTGTACTGTATGTTTCCAGGTATCATATGGACTGCTTGACACCATCGTTAAACACGGGCCCTGACGGTGACTGGATCTGTCCTGAGTGTGCAGTCTGTCCTCATCATACAGGTAAAGCTGAGTAATTAGCTACAGTTACATGCAAAAGTTTTGGCACTCCTGGGCAAATTACATCATTTGTTGACTTTAGAAGTGAGAAGTAGTAAATACAACCCATGCATTAAACAGAAAAATTTGTATACAAATGTGCGGTTAATTTTTATTTTTTACTTCCTGTCAGAGAAGTTTAGACCTTGAATATTACAAAATGTTTTGTATTTCTTTTTGTGAAATGGCCCCTGTACAGACAACTCCTTGGCAGAGGAGGAAATCAGCGATGGAGAACTAACGGACCTCCTAGCTGAAGTTGATGAAGCTGCAGCTACCAGCAGTCGCCTTAGGTCCTCAACCATAAATCGTCCCAGCAGGTCCACTGAGCGACGATGGAGTGCGAGGGTCCAGAGCAGAACCATCAGCAGTCCTAACCCTCGCCCACAAACCTCCTGGGTCAGTTAAACATTACATAGAGTATTGTTTATTTATCAGAAGAAATTATAATGTAGTGATTTTTTTTGCCAATCCCACCTGAGAAAAACTCTTACTTTTACTTAAATACTACTCATAAAAATATAATCTTTAGCATATATCAGATCAAAGCATTAGGCAGTAAACATGTTAAAGGGAAACTGAAAGGAGGTGAAGTATACATGGAATCAAAGATGCACAAAATATACACAACATAAAGACAGCAATTCCACTGATGGAGGGGGAGAGAGAGAGAGAGGGATGGATGGAGCAGGCGGAGGTGGGAATGGTGTTGATAAGGATGTTAACACTGAAGTAAATTCAATCAAAAGCACAAGTAAATGTCTTAACAAAGCAAAAAGAAGTTTTGTTGCTGCCTGTACTGATTTTAAGTCTTGCATGCAAGACTTACCTATCACTGTACGGGCAGTGCTGTGGAACCTACCACATTTCCTGCTTTGCTGAATGCTTTTCTGACAGGTGCACTGTTAAATGTGGTGCACAAACAAAGGTCAATCCTCTGTAGACATGTCTGTGTGATCTTGGGCTGCATGTAGGTGAGACAGGGTAGCGGCTGGTGTTTGTGGTTACTGTCTGAAAAAAAGTGTCTTGGCGCTGTGTGGGTTCAACTGTGTGGGTTACTGCTTCCTATGCATGTGTAAATGTGAGGCCGTTGTAACTTCTGATATACTGTAACTGGCCTTGACGCAAGGGTCAAAGGATCAGATAGCCCCAGATTTGTTGTTTTCATTGCTTTTCAGAGGCTTATATCATCTTCCTCTGTTTGACGCTATGAATGATCATGACTGTGTTTCCTTCTTGTTTTTCAGCATGTACCTAAATACCTGTTACGAGCATCAAGGCCTGCAGTCACACCAGATGAAGTGACTGCCGTTCAACACAGTGATACCAGAAATGCTTCAGTCAGTAAGTTTATCATCTGTCACTTCACTTCCTACTAACTTCAAGAGTTTGTGCATTCTTTGATATTTAACATGACCTGCTTTTGTGTGTTTCACAGAGTTAAACACACAGAAAAGGAAAAGGATTTTAATTTGAGCTCCTGATACCAGTAAGCTGGGAAGACGGTCATCACACCTCGCAGTAGCTCAAAGTGCTCTGGTCCGAAGGGACCACAGGGTGGCAGCATTGCGTTAGCAGTCCGGTACAACCATAAACCTCATGTGAAGGAACTGAACCTGAACCTGAACCTGCAGGTGCTTTTTCGTTTTCTATGCTGTGTAAAAGCTGTGGGTGAATGTTTTAGTTTTTACTTTCTATAAAAGATAAGTCCGGCATTGTTTTATGCTTTGTTTATTGTCAATAAAATTTTTAAGTGGACCAAAACCAACAACATGTGGTAGGGTGTATTGACCCAAACTTGATTATCTACCTTTTGTCTTAATCTAAAGTCTGTGTAAAATCAGTGCGGGTGTCCTGTGAGTGGGTAGACATTACAGGTAGGTGGACTTTGGTGTGTGAGGCAACCGAGGTGTCAGACAATCAAAGGCTCAGGCTTCTAACAGGAAGCAGCTCCTCTGATTGTCTGCAGGATTCCCTCATCCCACCTCTCTGTGCAGCGCCGAGCCATCGCCTAGCAACACCAGCCTCAGCGAGGCTTCTCAGGGTGTCGCGCAGCCGAAACAGAAGAGGAGGCTGTCTCAGGCACACACACAAAGATCTGTGGTTTCTCGTCGTTTAATATTAAATCTGTCCTCTGATGTCCGAAGGTATTGTACTGTACGTTGCAACAAAAAAATGAAATCATTCCACCATGATATTGCTAAATTTATGCAACTGAGACCAGGACATGTGCTCAAACATCACCTTACTCCTGCACAGTGATCCCTGAAATTATAGCAAAGTTATTGTAGGTTATGTGTATCCAGTGTCTGTTGATTTGTGTGTGTGTGTGTGGTTATCAGTGTGTGTTGTGATTCAGTGGGCGGGGACGTAACAAGCCTGCAGCTCATCTTGCCCTACTTTTCCCCCAAAACAACGTGCACAGAAAAACAAATGTTCACCTTCATTGGCCAGACATGCTTGCTGAGCAGAAGTGTTGGATTGAACAAAATGTCCTGGTTGAGAATATGTAAGTGTGCACGATGAGGCACAGTTCAGTTTCTTGTTTATTGGTTTATTGTTACCTTAGGACCAGAGAGCAGTTACTTGATACCAGGTTGATTAATATTAATAATTAAATGGAATAAACCTAATGGCTGATTGGCTGTCTAACTTGTGTTTGGACAGTATTAAGAATTTCTTCCACCAGTTTTAATGATAATATGACGGATACCAAATATAATTGTTGATTCAGGAACCTTCATATTAAATGTATCTGGGGCTTTTTAAATCTCATTTTGTAATTTCAAATTTCAAGGTATGACGTTTGTAATTTTTTTTTAAATTTTTGGTCGTGCTAGCAGCTAGAAGCTCAGGGAGTTGCCATGTCAGTCCAGCCACCACTTTGGTGTAGACTGAAAGATCTTAACTGTCAGATGGATTGCCATGAAAGTTTGAACATTCATGGTCCTTAAAGGTTCAATTCAGTTCAATTCAATTTTATTTATATAGCACCTTCCACAATCAAAATGGTCTCAAAGCGCTTTACAGGTGTTTTCTGTTGTTGATAAATAGGCTAGATTTGGATGAACAGGCTATATTCTTTTGCTGATACAGCTTTTACCATATCATTCTTTTAAAAAGAGGTCAGCTACTTTGCTGCTGTAATGACGTATGTTTACTGTCAGCAGTCAAAACCATGTGACCCTGCATGACCCTGGTCCCTGTCGTCCTTATACCTTGTCCTGAACATTTAGATTGCTTTCTGAATATTTCATATTAGCTGACACGGTGAAACATGCTTCCTGAAAAGTACTTTCCTTTGTTTCTGTTCCAGCTGTTGCAGCTCTGACCCGGCGCTCACCCTCTCCGCTCTTTATGGGATCTTGTCACTGTGTCCCTCACAGGAATCACTGACAGGAACAGTGGCCTTTTGAAGAGCCCTCCAGTGGATAAGGAGCTGGGCCTGCAGTGCTGAAGGGCTTTGGGCTGCAAAGCCTGTGACTCCTTAAGCAATTAGGCTTACCCTAACACGATTAACGCACAATGGAGCCAAGGTGAAAACTTCCAATGACTCACGGCTCCAGAGAGTCTGTTTATTAGTACAGTATGTTCTTAGAGACTGACATGCTAAATGACAATGAGGTGACCGTGATGTGAGTCAAGGCCATGTTCTATTCATGACTACAGAATCCCAGGACTCCCATGCATGTAAAGGTGTAGTGTATTTTCTTCACCTAAGGGAAAAACTGTTTAAAACTAGATTAGACTTTAAAGACAAGTTTCTTGGGAAGAGCTAGATTAGAATATCAACACCACTCTGCATTGTTTAAAATGAAGCTTTAGGCAGGAGAAGGAAGAGTGAACAGGGGAAACGGGAAACAGGCTGGCTCTCTCCAAAACCCAAAAAATAAATCCTGCCTAGCAACACTTACAGCATTAAGCCCACTGATTAAGATGTCCCATATCTCATTTAATCTGTACAAACACTAAAATGTTCAGCACGTAACTCTAAAAAGCATAACTTGTGTTTACATACAACTTTGGCAATCCCCTGACCTTCCAGCTGTCACCATCATCAGGCATAGCTTTTAATTTGTTCATTAGCTTCATTTATTTAACAGTTCATTTTTGTATTTCTTGTTGTTCAACTTATCTTGTTTACATTTGGACAGAGCCAAACTCGCGCTTTCGACCTGCTTCCATTCTTTATGCTCAGCTATGCTAACCATCTGCTGGCTCTAGTTTCATATTAAGTGTACAGACAGGAAAAGTGGGATACATTTTCTCTGCTGTGATTAAAATGAAAAAATTATAAAAATCCCCCAAATGTTATTTTTGCTGCGGCAGCAGTGATGCAGTGGAACTGATGCTAGGAGGCTTCTAACGCCCAGGAGCACTGCTTAGAGCTGCAAAGGCAGAGGAACACTCAGAGGCTGAGACACTCGCTGCACAAGCTAATGTGCACTGGCAGAGCTGCTAAATAAGTCAGCAGTGCTGTTAGCATGATCGCAAACAGCTTCTGGTAATGGGAGCTTCAAACTCAGAAAGGTCATGTGTTAGGGGCTTTTGTGACCCAGTATGCAGAGCGAGAATGTAATTTATTAAAATAAGCAACATTATCACAACATGCAGTATAGTTAGGTGACTGGTTTATGACCCCTTCAATTTAAGCAACATCTACTTGTGACCCCTCGTCGCTGATTAAATGTGTCTACCAGTTGACATGCAGCTGAAGGACCAGTCGCAATATCCATTGAATCCTGCTGCACTTCCCCAGTACAGCACATTGGTATGGCAGTTTAAATAAAACAAACACCAGGTTTTACAAACAGAGGATAAATGTAGAAGTGGCAGAGCTCTGCAGACTTCTCTATTCATTTGCTTTCTTGCCTTGAGTTAGATGAGAACATTGATAACACTCTCTTGTTGGTAAATATTAAATATGAAGTTAGAGCCAGCAGCTGACTAACTTAGCTTAGCATAAAGACTTGAAACAGGGTGGAACAGCTTGCCTGGCTCTGCAAATTCTCAGTATGTCTCTATACTTCCACCCACCTTTTAAGTGCACTTGTCACACACATACATTGCAACCAGTGTGAGCACAGCGGCTCTGCTGCAGGATTAAAATGAATTTAGAATAAATTTGGGAATACATTTTGGAGTAAGTCAGTGCTGAGAAGACATATGCATGCATAATACACAACAGTCACCCAGCATCTGTACATGCCTCGTTGGGAGTGGCTTATAGAACCTTGCACCTGCAGTCAAAAGGGATAATATTACAAGCTGTGTGCTCAGCAGTGCGACTCGCGGCTCTCTACAGCAGACCAAGAAGGGAGCAAAAGTAGGTCACCCTCCCAGAGACCCACACATGTCTCCCATTGATTCCACGCTGCAGTAGTGCTTGTGTCTTGAGCTATGAGGGCCGCTGATGGGAGTAAAAATGGGAGTCGACAGCTCCTCTCTTTGTGTTTTGCTGCACTGAGGCAGGGAAGCCTCATCCCCGCTCCTTGTAGATGCCACACAGTATCTGAAACAAAAGGAGATGGGTCATGAACAGTCCATTACTGATATGATAGCTAAACTGTCTCTGCTGCGTTATATTAACGCTCTTATGGACATTACTGCAATATCATCTCTTTTTGCACTACATCACACACTTTATCTTAATGTACATACTTTGCAACATTACACATTATTTGTACGGATTGTCCTTTTCTTAGTACTTTCTTTCTTTCTTTTTATTTAGTATGTTTTGCTGCATGTGTTTTTTCTGTTTGCACTTACAACAGTTCCTTGTATGTGTAACATACCTGGCAATAAAGTGTTTCTGATTCTGATTCTGTAAATCAACTCACAGTTGATTTCAGTTATCATATGACCCTAAACTTCACCCTCCTAAATCTTAAATGAATAGTTTGACATTTTGGGAATTACATTTATTTGCTTTTACCAGAAGTACCTAGAAGAGAAGATTGTTTGTGAGTTGCTGGTAGTTGGACTGTTACTCCAGAACACAGCCTGGCTTGCTGTTTCCCCACGGTGTCCTGATTCTGAACATATTAAAAAAAAGCTACTGTACTTAGCACATTCAAGCATTAGTCAATTAAATACCCATTCGATTGAAAGCAGATGTTACTAAGCCACCACAATGCTCCGAAAGATCACATACTACGATCATGTGCTGTTGCTGCCGCTTAAAGTCCACAGTAGTGTAGATTATACAGTGTATACACATCTTATACAGCGTGCACACCACCAAGTTTGCTCATAAGTTTCTCTAGTAGTGTGCACTTTCAGTTCAGCCGACTGCTGACTCAACAGCTTCATAAAGAAGCACTCAGTGCTTTGATGTCAGATTAGCAAAAGAAACTGGGGATGAGGCAAAGAGGGAGAGGAGGGATGGCGAGGGGAGTCAAAAGACTGAGGAACTGCTGTTTTCCAAAGCAGAGGAGGACATTTATGTGAGAAGCACCTGCTTTTAGTGCCTCAGGCCTCTTGTCAATGGATCACCAAAGTCATTGCAGCTCATCCTGAGGGCAACAGGAATACATCCAATACTTGCCCAGACATTTTACTGAAAATCACAAATATCAGCCCCATGGTGGTGAAAAGTTACGAGCCAGCCAAAGTCAGTAATCTTCATCCATGGGGACCATGAACGCCTGAGCCAAATTTTGTGTCAATCTAGTAAGATGTTCAAATACTTCACCTGATAAATAAAAAATATTCTGGTGGCAGAAGAAAAAAGTTACAGGAGCACAAGTTACTACCATTCATCCTCTGGGCACTATGAATGTCTGTTCCAAATTTCATGACAATCTGTTCAATAGATATTGAATAATTTCACTGTTGACCAAACTTCTGGACCAACCAACCTACTGAGCTGATCTTTCCACTGAGATTTCAGTGAGTGACGGTGGCATTTATTCAAGTCACCTCTGCTGAAAGTTGATGAGATCATCTCCATTCATGGCCTGAGCTGCAGCCTTTTTAAAGCTGGGATAGAAAGGAACAATGGCGCTCTATGAAAACCTGCAGTGAAATCCCAAGCAGGCGCTCTTTCTCCGAGCTTTCCTATTTCCTGTGAATTAATAATAGCCTTGCTTGGGAAGTGGATGCATTTAAGATACCCTCATTTAATGGCTGCATGGGAAAGTAGTATGATATAGCAACCCTAGAATGTGTTAAACATGTAAAGATTTCGTTTAAGTGTTTTGGAATCAAGCAATTGGTTTCAGTGACTCAGTCCTTTACATAAAATAGATTTCACAGCTTACACAACATTAAAACATGACCAGAAAACAAACCAGACTGTATCAAAGGTGTGAAAAGATGAGTGCTATGAATGTGACTGTAGGGAGCACCAAGATCTGCCACTGAAGCCATTATGGCTGGTTACATGGTATAAAAATACCTTCATCACACTTCTCTGATTGATATGTAGCTAAACAACAAAATCTCAGGCACAAGACAGAATTATTTTTTCCTCTTTAATTTACAAAATGCAACAACAGCAGAGCAGATTAACCTCGGGGGCCCCTTGGCAAATATTTCTTGTTGGCCCCCTAGTGATCCTGGCTATACATGTCAGTTTCATTATTTCCCCAGGCACCCAGACATCAACCAGCCACCTAGAGCTGAAATGATTAGATAATAAATGATTAGGTGTTAACTGACAACAATTCATCAGTTCATGTCAAATGGGAACACAACATTGTTTTGTCTTTAACTGCTGTTAAAAATCCTGTTTGAGTGCATTAACTTGGGCTTCTGAAAAATAATGATGGGCGTTTTTCATTCTGGCATAGAGTGAATCTGTAGCTCTTGGGGACCCCAGGCGGCTGCCCACTTTGCCGGGTTAGTAATCAGAGCCTTGCCCATAGTGATTTTATTCTTTGACCTGCACTGACTGAAACTTGATTGCTCTCTTTTAGCTGTGTTGGTAGAAAAAGAATGAAAAACGACTTTGATTTCAGGATCAAACACCGATGAGATCACTGAGCAGAAAAATCAGGTTGTATTCATTCAAATGAGCTGGGACGTGACGTCGGCGTTCTATCGATTGTCATGCTGAGGGATGAGCGTGTGGTGCTTTCAGGTGTGATCGGAAATGTTAAAGTTGTGACGAGATGCGTTCAAAACGACGTTCAACTTTTAAATGAAACGACGACGTTGTATGGAGGGGCTGTTTAGAAGATAGACTCAAGAGTTATATGTTTTGTTCAAACAAAGTAGTATGAGTTACACGCAGTTACACAGAGGAAGAACACACACATAGTTTTGAGATCGTTCTCCAAACTAACCCATCCGCATCTGGGCTCATGTGACTAACGATTCACATGATGCTTTGTTTACACGATCAACCTGGGTACCCTCAGGTGCTAACGATTCCACTTAGCAGCCCAGCAGCTTCTCCAATGAGAGGTGAAACGCCTTCAAGCTTCAAACAAGAAGTCCAGTTGCCTTCAGTCAACCCTTAGGATGTGTAGTCTGAAATGGTGGAAGAGTTATTCAGATAATTTACCTAAGTAAAAGTAGCAGTACCACTATATAAAAATACTGTATTATATACATTCAATCAATATACATTCATTCACATTTACCTTTTAAGGTAACGTGTAATCAAGTAGAAACAAAACTAAGGCTTAAAGTGCTACTGTGGTATATGACAGGTTTACGAAAAGACACTATATGAAATTGGCAACTTTTATGTGCAAGTAGGGTGTTGCACATAAATACTACAAGGTTTATAGAAAACTACATTTGACTGCTTGAAAAGAGTTAATGTAATGGTGGTTGAACAGAAGTACCGTCGGATGTGAGAGGTCAAAAGTCCGAGCTTAGTCGGAGCGCATGAATGCAGCACTGAGTCCAGTACTGAGCGAAGCGGCTCTAGATCCTCAGAGGAGGACTGAGTCGTGAGGGAGCGGGTACCGGCAGGAGCAGGAGACCGAGGGAGGATCGCCGTGTCGGATACTAACATCTCTGCTTTGACCTTCCCAGGAGATGAAATCCGCATTTTAAGCGCGTTACAAACTTTACTGCAGCGCAAGAAAATGACGGTGGATTTTGAAGATTGCATCAAAGATTCACCCCGGTTTAGGTAAGAGCATGAAACTCAGTATCCCTGTAGTGTGTTCCCGTTCAACTGTTGAACGCCACAGTTCTCATGCATGCTGGTATTTTGCGGGTCAGTTCTCATCACGTATCCCGGGCTCTGGTTGTTGAGAGTGGGATCTGTCCGTGTGTCTTGTCTCTGCACGTTGCACGATGGACCGAACTGCGACACGTTGCACTTAAAATCTCAGCGCGATCAATGACCTGATCCGATAAATGGTGGATTACAGCTGTTTCTACTGGCGGATTTGTGCGGGCATTTTTACAGCCTGCAGGTCAGTCGTTTCCTACAGTACTCATGATGAGGATGATGGTGAGGATGAGGATGAGTAATGCAGCCATATGAGTTGTCACATGGACTGACTGGGAGCGGCTGAAATCAAAGTCATAGTTGTTCCTCACGTTGTCCGGTTTCTGCATTCATTTCCACCCTTATGCTGCCACGGTTGTGTTTGTTTGTTTGCTCTGTAATCAGCATCCATTTGACAGCCACGTGTTTTTCAGGAGACCCTGTGCCTGCAGTGGTGGAGAGTAACTGCAGCCTGCTTAAGATCAAATTCTAGGTGCTTAGACTTTACTTGGATATTTTATTTCGATCTAATCTATTGCATTTAAGAGGTAGATATTAAGTAAGTAAAGACTTCTCCTGCACCACAGGCCGATTTCGTTCTTTTACTTAAGTAATATTCCGCATGCAGAAGTTTTACTTTTAGTGGACTATTTTTTTTTTTTTTTACAGTGTGGTATTAGTACTTTTCCTTCAGTAAAAGACCTGAATCGATCAGTGGCTGCCTGTAATAAGATATCACAGGCCTGATCCAGAAGAACTAAAGGTGATGGGTGGAAATGGTTTACTGTAACACTTTATCGCAGGAATTCTTCACATCATTTAGATTTCCATCATAAACGAGCTCCTGTCCAGAGGATGCAGTTCAAAGCAAGGCTGCAGATAATGATTATTCTCATTATCAATTAATCCTCTGGTTTATGAAATGCCAGATAAAAGTGGAAAAAGTCCAAGGCAATATTTTTTCTAACAGTTTAGAACTCGAGGATATTCAGTTTGTTTTCACATGAGACAGATAAAAGCAGCAAATTCCAGTGAATGTTTGGAATTTTTCCTAAAAAAGAAAAAGATTTATGTGACTGATCAATAATCAAAATAACTGCTGATTAATACTCTGTCGGTTGACTAGTGCTTAATGGATTGATTGTTTTCGGCTGCGGTTCAAACCCTGTCACTTCAAACACTTCACCCTGTCACTTATCACTGGATCAGAGGAAACTGAAGGTTTCCACTCTCAGACTGTGCCAAAGCCGCTGACCGCCGCGCACCAAAGGTTACATAAATAAAGCAGGAATTTTGTACACCCACATCTAAACCTGGTCCTCTGCTCCCAAAGAGAGTCTCTGAGGCTGTGAGGGGAATCTGAGCCAGGGTCGTTTTACACTCATGCAGAGGTGGAAGATCCTGTACCTAAACAAAAGCACCAACATAACAGTGTAAAGAAACTCCATTATAACCATTTTAGAGATTTTACTAAAGTAAAAGTTTAAAGAAAGAAATTTTATCAGTGAAATGTACTTTAAACACTTGTATGTATATTTATCACATACTGTAGAAACAGTATGTGATAATACAAGAATACAAGATGAGTTCAAAGGGCTTTCACACAGCATCTCATTCATGTACATAGACCATAAAAATGTTTTGAAAGAATTTTTCAATTTGTGTTTAAATAGTGACAAAATATTTTTTTACAACCTCGAACAACCATTTTTCAAATAAATAAAAAAAGTACCTCAAACTAAGTACGTTACTTTATTAAATATACTTAGTTCCTTTCCAGCACTGCACTTGTGTGCTCCCCGAGATAAAAATCTCTGCTCCCAAATCAAAGACTTCCAGACTTGGCAGCAGCACCTTAATGGCTGCCATCTGGAGCTGGAGAAAGGCACATCTCAGGAAGCGCTGAGTGAAGGGTATTTGCGCTAACCTTCTCCTTCCTTGTTTCATATGCTAAACAGTGCAGTGAGACAAACTGCATGCTAAAGAGTCACCTTCCTCATTATTTACAGCTTTGAGATGCCTCATTGCGTCTTGTATTTTTTTCTCAGATGGGTGGATAAAGTTATCTCTTATCTGACTGGAGCTGTGAAAGAGGAGTAAGATCCCCCCCCCTCCTGTACTGTACAGATCTTTCCCACTGGAGGAACATGTTCCTGTTTGCTCAAGTTATTGTGAGCTTTTTTCCAGTTTATGTTATGAGTTTTTTATCTGCTGCCCAGGATGTTTAAATGACTAGAAGACACACGGAAAGAGACATGTTCTTGTAGCCACTGAAGCCTGTAACAGTGTTTTCAGAGAACATTCACACAGCTCCTTTGTGGAGCTAAAAGCAGCGCTGCAGCATGAGGTGTTATGTAACAACCCTGGAGGTGGATGACTGGAAGGAAGCAGCAGGCCCAGAATACAGGAAAATCGAGGCTTTTCACTATGAGGATTGGCATGACACACCGCTTCCCACACATGTAAAGTCGTGCAGGAAATCAGTATTGCACAATTACCTCTCACATATCCCAGGATTCTCTCAGGAAGCCCAAAGCTTATTAGCTCAAGCTTTGGGCTTTTAATGAACAATCACTCTTGACAAAGATGGGGGAACAAAATAGCAGACAGTTAAGTTCTTTGCTCCCTCAAAGCTGCTGTTTAGGCACTTCCCAATAACATGACAAATAAGCCGTCCAAAGATCTCCCAGACAAACTGTTTGTATACTGTTTTTAGTCTCTATGGATACTCCGTCTCGGACAGATGTCAGATTGCAACCAGTGATGCTCTCCACATCTGTTTTGAGAGAGTGGTCTGTAATGAGTACAAGGCCACAGGAACTTGTGTGTTTGTGTTTGCTCCGGCACAACATTGGTAACACGCAACGTTTGAGCTCTTCTCTCCCCACTGACATGTTAATTTGGTGTCACACTCACATACTGTCAGAGGATAATATATGAGGGGCTTCATTTGCATAGCAGCCTCTATTGAAGTTCATTAGAAATGTATATGGGCTGAAACTAACGATCATTTTCAGAAAATTTTGGAAAACGCACATCGTTATTTCCCACAGCCCATGACGATGTTTTATAATGTCTTTTTGTGTCTGACCAACAGTTCAAAACCCAAAAATATTCAGTTTACTGTGATATGAGAAGCAACTTAATGTTGTTAATTTACATATATGGCAAATAACCAAACATATCAGTGAAACCTTCAGCTACAACATTATTAAACTTTCTTATGTTTATGTTCAGGCACTCACAGACTCGCTGCCATTGATAAATGTAGCGCTTCATTCATTTAAGGAAAAGTTTCTTTTGAACACAGTCCAGCCAGCGATTACATTTGTCATCACACCATAACTGAGGAAGCAGTTTTGAACAGAATGTCTTGGAGACCGGGTCGAACCAGTGGAAAGGGACTTGATAAACACTGTAGTGGTCAATCTGAGGTCTGACTTTTATTTCTCAGCCTCCTGGTTTTGTTTTACTAAATCGGCCCGGACCACTATGAATGTTTCTAGTATTTATACTGAGCTTTAGAGGATATTTCATTAATGGCCTTTTTGCCATTTGGCGGGATTTTCTGTGTCCTCGATGATCCTTTCCCGCGTCCTAACAGTCCTCCAGCAGAATATGACTATTGTCCAAAGAGCGTCTCGCTTCCGCGGAGAGACAGACTCTTTTCTCTGCGTCTGAATGGCCCAGGGCAGAGACCCCCGATGATCCCTCCTCCCCTCCCATGTGAACAGCTGGGGGGGGGAGAGCTGAAGCGAGGCTGCCTTCATGGTGATGGGCTTGTCATTGACTCACAGAGCTGAGCAGAGAGCCCCGACAGGCGGGGAATCCAAGGCCAATGACCTGTGGCGCTCGCTGCTTGTGTGTCTCCAGCGTCTGTGAGAGAATGACTGGATGGATGGATTTGTGACACAAAGTCAGATGACAGGGTGAAGGGGGGTGTGTTGCATGTCAAATTGCTGGAGATGCCTGGTATGAAGGAATGCAAAGCATCTGGTGTAATGTGTTGCTTTGTAGGGGTGAATTAACTTTGCCTGTTCGGAGGAAAATTAGGCACATAAGAACAGGAAGAATGCATGATGAGAAAAAAGTTATGGCTGAACAGTTTTTGATCCAAAACCATTTACAATCACGAAAAAAAAAAAAAAAAAAAAAGCAGCAAATCTTCATTAGTGAAAGGTTGGAACCGTCAAATGTCCAGTTCATTTTCTGTGGACCAACCAGTTTATTGACAAACGATTTAAGTTTTCTTCAGTTTGTCTACAGCCAGCTGCTGTTTGATTAAGATCACATCTACGCCTCAGTGCTTACAGTCAGACCTTGTCCAAATTGGGCAACTTTTCACAGCCAGTTTGAGCTCCGTTCTTCCATACTGTGCAATGTTTAGTGAACTGGAAAGTACCGGACTCATTTTGCTTCTGGATTTCTTTCTTTTTTAATATATTTCAAGATGTACTCGACCCATCTGTTCCATTCTCTGTGGGGAAGGACTTTATGGTTGGGTTTAATTCGCTGACTCCATATTTAATACATGTTTACGTTGAGGAGCTTACTGCCAAGCAGGGACCTTCAGCACCTTTAAACTCCCTGATTTCAGATTGGGGTCTGGTCCTGCTTATGACTATTATGTATATAAAATCCATAATGGTACCCAGAACATATAAAGTGAGGCCTTAATACTCAGAGTCATGGCGAAGCCCACGCATCAGGTTCAACTGAGTTCGTGGTGGTGACAAATCATCTTTGTGTTTTTGGAGTTTGGAGGATGTTTCTTGTCTTTCTGGAAGATCTGTATCTCCAGCTGCATGGAGCTGGAAGGGATTTCTACTGCTTCTGCTCTATTTCAGACTGACCTCCTTCCATCTTGAATCTGTGTCAGTGGCCCTTCTGTTCAGCCAAGAGTGCTCCTCTGAAGACTGTGACTTTGGCCAGATGATGGTGGGGGGGTGGGGGCTCCATTACTGTGATTGAAAAAACACTTTGCTGATATGAAGCTGGCCTCAGACACATCCTGTGCTGTGCTGCTGATATCTCATCTTTCTTATTAAAGAAGCACTCCATAAACAGCACTGTGTCTGTTGCATATTTAAGGTCTGAACCAAGGTCTGTTTTAATGACCTGCTTATGATTTCTGCCTTAGACACATTACACTCATGCTCTACTACCATCTCCCCCCACCCATGCGAGTTTATTCTACTATTTTAATTTATATGCGTGCGCTTGATTTAATGACCGAGAAAGCTCTGTGGCGCTGGCCTGCGGGCATTTTCACCATCTTGTTAAGGGCGTCAGTTAGCACTGTGCACGGCAGCTAACAACTCCAGGTAATGAAAGTGACAGGGATTAAGTCAGCAGTGTGCAGTTTGATGGCTGTGCGTCTTAATCGGGGATTGGCCCACATTCATCGGCTCAATCCCTCGACGGCAAGGTGTCACACCTGGAGGCTTAACGTCCAGTGTGTCACCCTGATGTGAGGCAGTGCAAACAGATCTAATGATACATACTGAGGGGCAATATGATCACAGCGTTGTTGCCCTGGCGTTTACCAGGCTCCAAAGCATGTAGGGCAACTATTTGAAGGTCGCTGCACAAAGATGATCAGGATGAGGAATAAAGTCTTCTGTGCTGATGCAAACTGAAAGGCAATGTGCAACAGATATAGAAGATATCCAGATATCTTCAGGGTAGACCTCAGGAGATGCAGGCAGCTTTTGTATTTGCAGTGCACAGAGCACTGAAACTACCCTTCTGCTGCAACATTTCTCCTGCACCCTCAAGTCCCTCAAGTAAATAGTATCCCCTCCAGATTTTCACATGCCTGTTGTCAGCACTTTAATGCCTCCAGCGATGGCTAGCAGGCATGATTGCATCTCTGTTATGGTGTTGCTGTGTAAGGAAGCTCTTTAAGAAAGTTCCTTTGGCCACGGTTGTTATGGTTGTCAATCCTTATATTTAACGAGTCAGTGGATGCTCGTACTTTTGTTGTTAATGCTCTCGCAAATGTGGCTCTATTTATTCAGCGCACAATTAGGACAATAATAAGTTAAGCTTCTGTCTAGTGTAACCTACAAATTATGCATCACTCCATAACTACTACTCTTATGTGCTCTCTCCCATGAGGTCACAGAACAATTTTAATTATTTTATACATTACTTGTATAAGGTATTATACTGTGTTCATTTATATGTTCTGTATCCCAGAGGTTAATTGATGATTTGTGTAAATGGGGATTAATCCCCAGTGAAATGCTTTGGGATAAGGAGATGATGTCATCCCTGAGCCTTTTGTGCTGAAGGAAGGGACTCACCGCGTGAGCCCTGGCTGTCCCTCTCATTTCAATTTGAATAGCAACGTTTCACACACTGAGAGTTGCGAAAAGCAGGGTGCTGCATGCTGAACGCTGTGCTAATCTGCTTCTATCGGACATCCTGAGAGGTGACAAAGAGCTGGACGGGTTAGCGCGCAGCTGGCAAAAGTTTGAACAGTTTATTAAGTGCGATGAAACCTAATAGCCAAAGCTCAGTTCCCCTTCTCTCTTTCAAATCAACCATCCGGTGTTGCCACAGGTTGCACATGCTGTGCTGCAGACATTGAATCAGCACTATGGCAACATCCTGAGCCGTAAATGATGGATGAGTTGTAGTAAATTGGCATTAGTATTCCTATCACAGCCCATGGTGAATAAAACCAGAGATGACTAATGCGAGGCAGGGGAGTTAGAAAACAAGAGCTGGGCCAGGGAGTGCAGCATCGCATCCACCGAAGCACGCTGAGCAGACATTTAACGCTGATAATCTGCGCCTTTGGTCTCACTTCACAGAGCGGGTGAACAAAACCACTCACAACTCGGCATTTGTTTTCTCTAGAAGATTGGATTATGGTAATGGAGACCAAACATCTGATCTCAATTCTGTATGGCTGTAGATATCAGATGTCTCATACTGTTTGGAAATCCACTTTCCCCTTGATATGTAAGAGAAGGGTTCCAATTTGCCCAGAGACTCGATCATGTGTTCTGCCCCTGGATGGAAAAAACGGAAACATCTATAAAACTAAAATTTGTGTACCAGAGCGTAGCTAACAACAGGTTGCTGCAGTCTCTCGTGTTTGGATTAGTGTCATCTGTGCACCTTCAACCCTTTCTGACCCTGCACAGAGGGAGTTAAGCCTCGGCTGCAACGTGACTCCACGCACGGCTGCAGGTTATGCCTTGTGAAATGGACGATAATTCTGAGTTAATATAAATGGTCTGACTAATGTTCTTGCTGGATTATCCATACTGTAAAGTGGAGCTGTCAGATGGGCTGCAGGAAGGGCCGGCATAATATGGCAGGACAGCAGAGGAGTCCTCTTCTTCTCTACTCTGATCAGTTTTCGTTGTTTCTTTCTTTCATGTCGTGTTATAGGAATAGTTGGACATTTTGGGACATATACTTCTTCTGGCAATATAAGCGAGTTAGCTTAGCTTAGCACAAAGACTGGAAACTGGTCCTCTCTCGTGAGTGCATGACCTAGAAACATTGCACAGAGGTCCAAGCTTCTGGCTGCGTTTCACATTCAAGATAGAACACTAATTGGAAAATACCCAATTTCCTCAGCGCATAACATCTCTCCCATCTCGTGGCCCATCTCTCAGCTGTGTTTTTAGACTTTGCTGGAGGGGATCTGCTGTTTTTTTGAAAGCATGCCCTCCAGTCAAACGCAGCACTGTTCTCTCACTGAGACAGTGACTGGGCTTGGCTCTCGTCAAGGCTGAGCATCATTCGTCATCAGACTCACAGACATGATGACTTGTATTTGGTGTTTTTGTACCACTGCGCTGTTGATAAATGAAACGAGCTTCACACATCATTGAATCTGTCTTTGACGGGGCTGAAGAGGAGGTTATGACTAACAGATTTCACTGTTTAATGTCATGTCTCTGAAACTTCTCCCCCGATGACCAGACTGCTTGGAAATCCGCGGTCTCAAGGGGAAAGCGGCTGGGTCGTTTCCAGGTGTGTCAACATCTGCCCGTGCTATATGTTTATCACTATATGGGTCATGGTCATGGGATAAAGTCATTGATAGAAGCAGTGATTTCAGCCATATGGCTGTGGCTGTTTGTTTCCACCTAGGGAATATGAAATAACTCTATGTCCAACACAAATACGAAGCCGTTACCCTGAAAGTGTGAAGAGGAGGTAAAGGGAGAAATGGTCTGGATCCGCAGGCACTTAGCTCCGTCTCTGCTCAGTTTTGAAATGCTGAATCACATGTGTACAAGCATCTGTTTTTGATTTGTTCCGTCCCTCTCACTCCCCTGCCTCATACTCTCCTCTTCTCTTCCCCTTTTCCGTCCTCCCTGCCTTCCTCTGTGTGCGGGGGCAGACTTCTGGTCGCGGCTGGGCCAGAACCAGGTCTCGGGACGGGTCAGGAAATGCGTCAGTCTTCGCCAATATTAACAGCAGGCTCAGAGGAAAGGGCAAAACCCCGGGGAGAAGGTGTGTGTGTGTGGGGAGGTTGCAGACTCCCCCGTTATGACACGCAGCCCTGAGTCACAGCATAAATCCCTTAAACACCCTTAAACGACTTTCAGCTTTAAGAAAACTCAAATGACAGTCCAGCACTGCTCACAGGGAGAAGACTACATTACATTTCTTTATTTCATCAAAAGAGATGCTACAAGTGAAGACACGTGTCATTCATTGGTTTTTAGTAGGTGGAATGAAGTGTTTTTCATGGTGCTGAAACGAGTTGACGATTGATAGGATAATTTTTATTATCCTCAGTTTAGGTTCCTGGTCCCAGCTTCTCAAATGTTCTCTCTGTTTTTTCATGATTGTAAGTGTAATACTTTTAGGTAGAGCTGTAACTGTTAGTTGATAAATTGCTTGATAGAAATTTTAATCACCAAGTACCTTAATAATAGATGAATTATATTTTTCAAGCAAAAAGTCTAATCATCTCATGGTTCCTGGTCGTCAAAGTGGGCAATTTGCTGCTTTCCCTCATCTTACGTTATATGAAATTGAAATAATTTGAAGAAAACATTTTGGGTTCTGGGAAAATAAAACACTTATTTTTATTTAGCAGTGATTTACTAAATCTTCCAAGTTTGTTTTGTCCAGTCAACTGAATGACTTACTATTAGGTAACACAAAAACACCTCACCAGATCTTCACAACTGAGAAGCTGAATGAGGTACGTTTGCTGGAAAAATTACTCATTAATTGATGAATTGATTATCAGACTAGTAGATTCATCTTCTGTCAGTCGACTAAACAATAAATCAAGTTAGCTCTAATTATGTTCTGAGCTTTGCAACAGCAGCTCTCATCAAGCTGCAGGGGGATGCAAGCAGGAGGTGTAATGTTGCCATGGAGACAGTGAGCTACACCTTGAGTCCTGTTTATTTAGGCCACGTTTCTTGACATTTTGGTGAATCTGCGCCACGAAAAGTCTGCTTCTGTTGTCACACATCGGACGTGCCACGTCCTCGTAAAGTGCTGATTTCTGTAGTGTGTTTATCAGGTTTTAATTTGTTCAGTTTTAACCCTGAGAAGCGGTGCACTGGTGTCCCGAGTACTGCCTATATCACCTGTACTACAAACCTCTGCTGGCTGATGGTCGGCAGTGTGTTACTGTATTTATTTTTTCTGACTTTAAACTCTACTTATCTCTGTAACATTTCCTTAATTTTTCAGCCATTGAACAAGAGTTTGGATAACATTATTTCCACTTCTTTCTGTGGACCTGTCTGCATTTACTAAACAGATTACTAAACAGATTTTGCGTTTGCAATTTTGCGTTCCACTTAACTCATTTTTCATTGTTTTCTCACTGTTGTTGATGGTTGTAGCACTCTCTGGAGAGTGTGGTCTGGTGAAGAGACCAATGAGCCGTGACTCAACTTCATTTTTTCTCACAGAACTGTATAATTCTGCTCTTGTCTTTCCTCGCTCCGAGTCTGGCAGAACAACTGTGGCTGTAAATCTCCAGAGAGCGATTTTCAGTGCCATGTTTCAGCATTGTTAACTGAGGACAGGCGGCTAACCCACACTTCACTTTGCTGCACACAGCCATTGTCTTTTGCACATCAAGTGTCACTGTTGATTTTTCTGCTGTCATGCCATTGTTGGGTTTCTCTCACACAGTTTTTTGGGTTTGCCAAAGAAAATTAGCAAAGAAGCAAAGCAGCTATTGTCTTTCCTCTCATCGACATGTGAGCGTCCCATCCCAGATTGAGCAACAAAAAAAAAACTGCAAACTTTGCCATCCTTGTTTTCTCTGTATGCTCCCGCCTTTGTCTCCTTGTTATGCTTCCTCATTTGATAGTGTCACGGTCCGGTTAGGTCTCTCCCGGTTGACACAGGAGTAACATCGACATTCAGGTCCATGTACTGATGGGAAGGGGTCAGAGGTCATGGAGGAGAGCCAGAGACTGACGTCAGGGGCACGTTGCTGACTTCAGACCAGAGGAAACACCTGGGGGGAAACCCAGAAGGAAGTGACGGGACCCAGCACCTCTCCTGTTGCCTTTCACTGTTCTGTTTCAGTCAGCTGAACTGACACTGTGACATTCACATGATCGATGGGTGGTCACCAGCTCCACATGCTACTGCAAAATCTGGTTTTAGAGTGTGTCCCCGGGGCAGTTTAATTTGAATGGTTTAATTTTCAGATCAAACGTAAAATGGCAGACTTCACAGTGAAAGGAACGTCAGCATAATTCACATGGAGGCTGTCTGTCGCTAGAGCTGTTGTTTCTACGAGCTCCATCTCTCAAGCTTCTAGACAGGAAAGAGCTGAATGCTTCACACGTCTGGTATGTCTTTCTAGTGCAAGCCAAGCTGCATGTTTAGCCCACAAAAATGCCGGGAAGACTCCCAGCTCAGCCCCACCACGGCCGGACACATCACGCCTGTGTAGGGATTTCACAGAGCTATTTCACCAAAATGTCAGGGTGTTACACCGTAGGATTGGCTCACTGTGAGCGCCGCTCTATTCTGCTCCAGTTTTTTGTTGTTTTTTTTTTTTTTTTTTTGCTCTGGCACTCTGCTGTGCTGCCTAGAAAAAGGCTGCGAGAAGCACCACGTCTGTAGGCTTTATTGTCCTCCTCCCTTCAATGGAACATTGTCCAAGCTAGTTCTCACAGCCCAGGCCTCTTCTGAATCCTGTGTGTGTGTGTGTGTGTGTGTGTGTGTGTGTGTGTGTGTGTGTGTGTGTGTGTGTGTGTGTGTTTTTTTTTTT